>JAODKM010000016.1:14615051-14643518 GCA_026780845.1 Petrocephalus sullivani | reverse complement strand
GGGGGGGGGGGGGGGGGGGGGGGGGGGGGGGGGGGCGGGGGGGGGGGGGGGCGGGGGGGGGGTAAGTCTTCTGAAACTTGAACCGGCTACACGCTGAAGCAGTCAGAGCAGCAGCAATAACTCAGTGGCTAAAGGGTGATGTGTAGCTTAGCAGTTTAGGCTGCTGTGTCAGCATTCAGAGGTCATGAGACGGGCCTTAAACCCCAAAGGAGCATCTGACCCTTCCTTCTCAATGGTGTATTCTTGAACAAAAATATCTGCTAAATAAATGTTATTAGAATGTTATTGTTATTTACCAAGCAGAGGTACCATAGCGGGGCAGGTTATATATGCTTAGGGTGTCCAAGCCGGCAAATTCTCAGCTTTGTTCAGAGCCTAACCTGTCTGTCTGGGATGGAACTTCTCTAAGGAAAATGATTCCATGCCCTTGGGTTTGTTATTAGAAACGGACGGCCTGCAGGCTCATTTCGGGGCGTCTCAGACCCCCGGAGCCTTCCATGTCTTGCTCCACCTAGGCTGCTGGGAAAAATGGAGTCATAGAGAGAGCGGTCACAGCTCGCAGAGTGCTTCTCGAAGAAGGAGCAATGAGGTCATGTTCCACATTCCGGCATACAGAGCAGAAGCTCTCGGTTCTGGTGGGACCGCATGCTTTGATCATGCTCACACCCCTCTCCACCCCTCCGTGGACTGAATATAAAGTTACATTAGATGATTCTGCTGGGCTAAAAAGACTAAAGGAATGAAACACATTGTTTGGTACAAAGCTACAGCAGCCCTTCTAGAGTCATGTGGCACATCATTTTTTATAAGCCTGTCCTCGAAAAATGCATAACATAAATGAAAACATTTTGAGTCTCACAAGAAGATTTTTTGGAACTGGTAATGCGGGCCACTGAATCCGAGATAATCCTTGAAGATCTAAACTGGAACACTGCCCTCTAGCACTTTCGGAACATCCTGCATTTGTGGACTAACATCCGCTTCAGTCCTTGGTTATGACATGGCAGAGAACAGGCTCATTTCTCAGAATGGACATGGTCTGCAGCTTCCCGTTACTGTAAGACGTGAGCAATGTGCTGCCTTAAAAACCCTGTGCCAACATCTTGGCGTCCTTGTGGCCTGTGAGACGAGGTGTGCTTGGACCGCACCCACCAGGGCCCTCTGCCTCCTTGCTTGTCTCTGCCATCCGTGTGGGTTTTGGCACTGTAAGCCTTTGCAGATGCTGGAAGGGCCCCCACTGGTGAGCTTACTTCATAAAGTGAATTATGTGGCACTGGGAGGTACAAGGAGGTTTGGAGAAGGATTGCGACTCTACTGCTCTGATTTAATCAAATTCCTTTTTCCAGGTAGATTTCCATATGCGGGCGCTGGGGTTTATTATCGAGAGGCGGGTAATGTTCGCATGCTGGGCAGGCACCATCGCAACACTGCTGAGATGTTGCTTACATTTGTCTATTTGATATTTGTTAAAGTCCAGGGACTGCAGTGAATGGGTATGATTGGCTGAGAAATTCGGGAAGAAATTCGTCCTTTCTGTCCTATAATCTCCTCTGACTGAGACACTGTGCCACAGTGCTCACTAAATGTCTTGGAACGAATGATTAATCCTCTAAAAATGGGGTAACTTGGGGTAACTATTGATTTCCTAACAAAAAGCCATTGACAAGCAGTGTTTAACGTTGTTTGACGTATTTACACATATCTTCTGCACAGACATTTTCTTTTGCCATTTTGCTATTACCTGTAATTGTAGTCAATGGCTCCCAAAGGGAAACTAAGCACATGGTATTTCATGTTATTTCAAATGTGTTACTAATGAAAAGCACCCAATGAGACTGATTGTCAATGAACTTCTTGGAACTATAATTTGGGTTTCAATTAATTACTACTCAAAATTTATGTTTTACTTAAAACCACTGGTTATTTCTAATGTTATATATGTCTTTGGTAACACTTTATGTATAATGCTTTATGAATGTGTTACAATTAATTATAAAAACAGTTATTAGGCTTTGTGAATTTGGGCTTCATAGAAAGTGTTGCCTTATCTTTTGTAAGCAAGCATCCCAAGACATTCTGTGAACACTGTATATGCTGAAGACAAATGCCAGGGATTTCCCCCAGGGGGCGAAAGTGTCCAGAAGGACTAACCTGGGGGTGAACAGGTAACCCTGACACCCTGACCTGTCCAGAAGGGAGGGGATGACATGCAAGGGTGGTTTTCATTCGCCGGCTTCCACTCCATGAAATACGGCAGTGAGCAGTGGAGCATAGAGGTCACGTCCCGTCACTGCACTCTACAACGCCCCCCTCTGGCCACCAGTTAAGCTTTGCGACTCAACGGTACTGACACCTCCCTCTGAGGGGGATTATAGCCTGGATCTAACTCATGCATCTTTAATGAGTGTAGCTTCCCCCCTCCCAGACAGGAACAGATGCACTGTAGAAATTGCATGAAACCCAGGAAGGTGCCGTGGTCAGTGTGAGAGACGGGGGCTCGCCCAGATGGCGAGATGGATGGAGCCTTAGCCATCCGCTGCCATCTGTGGGGAGATGGGAGGGGGAGGGTACATCCAAGACAATACCAAACGTATTGGGTGCACACAATATATACATAATGGTGGAGCACTGAGCCTATGATGTATGCGTAATGCTGGAGCACTGAGTCTATGATGTATGCATAATGATGGAGCACTGAGCCTATGATGTATGCATAATAATGGAGCACTGAGCCAATGATGTATGCGTAATGGTGGAGCACTGAGCCTATGATGTATGCGTAATGCTGAAGCACTGAGCCTATGATGTATGCGTAATGGTGGAGCACTGAGCCTATGATGTATGCATAATGGTGGAGCACTGAGCCTATGATGTATGCATAATGGTGGAGCACTGAGCCTGTGATGTATGCATAATGGTGGAGCACTGAGCCAATGATGTATGCATAATGGTGGAGCACTGAGCCTATGATGTATGCATAATGGTGGAGCACTGAGCCTATGATGTATGCATAATGGTGGCGCACTGAGCCTATGATGTATGCATAATGATGGAGCACTGAGCCTATGAAAGCCCCAGTGAGGCCCTTTCATACCTGCCACATGCCCAGATATTCCATGTCAGAGACAGAAGGAAGCATTTAAGGATGTGATTGCTCAAGGTCCCAACAGCATGTGATTATGCTGCCAGCCACAGGATAAGAAGCCACAACCTTCTGAACAGGGACCGGGCAGATGCCAAATCTGCTGAGTGATTCACCCCTCTGTCAAAGAGCCAGCCTGGCTTTTTGTGCATGCTGCCTTCCTTTGTGGCCGGCTTTCTCCAGAGTATTAAAGATAACAGTGTTTACTTATGCTGTGTTAGTAAGGTACTGTCATTTGGAGCTTGAGCTTGCATGGGCTCTGTTGCATGGACTTGCATGGGCTCAGGTGACTTAGAATGCGATGCCAGTGGGGCTCCTGTGTGTGTGATCCTGTGCCTGATTCCATGACCACCAGTGCTGACTTGGCTTTCTTCCTTTGTACGTGAGAGTTTCTCCATGATATTCCTGTTTCTCACAAGACTTCCAGTGTTGAAAAGTAGATTTGAAAGCTCATCTGTGATTTTTTGTGTGAGTGGTAAAATATGATAAATGCTTTGGATCTGGCGACATGCTTCCACGTTACTTGAGTCCCGTACGGTCTGGATGGCCAGTCTGCTCCCTGTCATCCGTGTTGTCCCGGGCCTGGGGAGGATGAGTCATGATCTGCTTTCTGCTTGATGCACCCTGTAAATTGAAAACATCGGTGAGCCCCCAGGCCAGGACACCATGATCTTCCTGGCTAAGAAATGACGGTACTCCAGAGTGGACTGTACCATTTGTAGCAGAGCATTTGTCGCTTGTGACAATAATGATGGTGTATTCTGGATCTGGCCCAGTAGCATGTTGATGTGATGTAGACAGCATGACAATATCCACACACCCATCTGGCAGGCGTCTGGGGAAACCCTCCAAGACACGTTACACCCACCTGCACAATTGTGATCATTAGTCTGAAAGAGACGCGACACTGGGGTACAAAGTTTGCTATGTACTCATGTGTAGAAAGCACAGATTTTCTGCTCATTTCGATGCCTTCATGACAATGAGAAGATCCACTAGAGAGTCAGTCTGGACCGTCATCAGTATGCTGAAGGATTGAATCAGTGCCCTGAAAATGGCAGAATTTTGTTTCCTTTGACGATGGGGCCTAGAGATGGATGGGGCCTGGATTAGGACCAAGGAGGAGCCTCTGGCTAATCAGGAATTATGTACACATACTGGGAACAGATGTTGTCAGGAGGTCCCTCTGTAACAATGGCAATTCTCTTAATGGAATCAGCAGGTGGGTAAATAGATTAAACTCAGGATCCATACAAACAACTGAGCCTGTTTGCTAGAGATGCCAGCGGTTTGCCTTATTTAATGTTATGTTTTAACCAAAAATGGTCAGCACTGTACAGTCACTGCCCACTTCTCCTTCTCTGTCATGAGATGATCTGCAATCAGTCTGTTTCTCACAAGATAATTGAATTACATGCAAATGGGTGTTTCTTCACTGTACTTAAGTATTCAGTCTAGTCTTACAGGTTTAATCCTGTAATTTATTTTATAAAAACAGCTCTGTCTGGGCACCGCTGCTTTGGTGCCAAGCCCTCTTATGAGACAGCGGGTAGCATGTGCACTTGACAGTTCATCTGGTGACCAGTTACGGGTTCAGCAAAATTCTGAAGTTATAACCCCGAGTGTATAATAGCCATGTTAGCATACCCAGCTGTAACAATTGCATAATTGCAAATGCTTCATGCTTAATGACACCATCTGGTAATCAG
Organism: Petrocephalus sullivani; assembly: GCA_026780845.1. Classification (NCBI taxonomy): domain Eukaryota; kingdom Metazoa; phylum Chordata; class Actinopteri; order Osteoglossiformes; family Mormyridae; genus Petrocephalus; species Petrocephalus sullivani. The sequence goes on along the minus strand of JAODKM010000016.1, from coordinate 14,638,667 downwards.
CTCCTTAATGTTGCAAAACAGGACAGCATTATGTGCTTGTCAGCAAGGGGGCCGTGAGTAAAATAATTACAATGCCGTTGGCCGTTGTTATCACATGACATCATGTTGACCTTTGACCCATCCCTTATGTCAGAACTGGGACTTGGAGCAGGATGGAAGGAACATAAAACCTTATGATTAATATTTGTTAGGGGTACCCTCACAGTCCTTTGCAGACTTTGGTCCAGGCCTCCATTATCCTGACCAGGATACGTAGCTGGATGGATGAGGGCACTTTACATTGCCATGTGTACAAGTGCAGATACATAGGAGTAATTTAATCTTCACATACTCCACCTTATTCCTCTACAAGACACATGGACACAGCTGAGAGAGAAGCTTGGGGGGAACTATTTATCCAGTAGCCCTGGAGCATTGTGGGTGTTTGACCCCTAACCTGCAAAGCCTCATCCCCCCTGCACGGCTCAGATGCTGGGAGGGGGGCTGTTTGGACAGGTATGTCAGGAATAATGCAGCAGGGGCCACCTGGTCCTCAGAACGCAGGCAGCTTTTCTTTAGCCCCAAGCAGGTCTGTGTGTTTCCTTGTGGCCCCCTCCTCATTCAGGAACAACCGACTTTGCTGAGATGTTTCACATTTCGGGCCGTTTGTTCCTGGAGCTGCTCAGTCCTGGAGACCAGCTCAGCGCCACTAATGGCAGGGAGGCTCATCGCTTTACAGCCTGGATTCTGCACCAGAGGCTCGTGAGCTGAGCACAGAGAAGAGAACCGAACTGATGTATTAGATAAAAGCACAAAGTAGTGCAGGAAAATGTCTGCCTGTATGCATTGTAAGCTAGGTGAGTCATTTGGGATTTAATCCCCCAAGATAAATACATAGCCGGGCCTGCAGTTTTCCTCAGCTCCCTTGAATTCTTACTGCTTCAGAGACAATCTCTGGGAATAATTTCAGGGGTGAACGCAGCCTGGGTGGGACAGTGTTACCGTGACCCCGTGCTGATTTACACTCGGCCTTTATCCGTGGAGACCGCAAGAATGAGGACTCTCTTGTGCAAGTCCGTGAATTCAGTTCTGCAAAATGGGAGCGGCTATTTCTGATAAAGTTGGTGTGTGATGGCCAGCAGTCCGATTATGGCTGCAGTGCACATGAGCGAAATGCGTGCACTGAGCCCGGTACCCGAGACACGGGCTGTCTCTTAGGACAGGAATGCCTTGCGTTACAGTTGCATGACTATTTCATCATTTTATGTATAATTTATTGTCTACATTTACATGAACAATGGCACCAAAAGGCACTTTTGACAGCAGGTTTAACTTAAAAGCAGGATAATTTAATACAACATAACTAGCTAACAATAGTTATATTCATGCGTGATTTCTACCAGAGTCATGTTAACAATGACAGCTGATCAGAAACAGAGGGACTTTGTCCACTAAAGCTTTTTGATTACTTGGTTGGTTATAATAATCATATTTGCTGTATTCGACCAAATGTTTTTTGTATATCTCCCTTGTTTTGTCCCAAGCTCTTGTTAGATGGTGTAAGACGCAAAACGTTTTTATAATAAAACAGATAATTTCTATTGTAGGGTGGCACAGTGGGTCTGGGGCATGCCTGCGCTGCAAGTTGGCTGGTGCTGTGTTGATCCTTTTTGCATGCTCTCCCATGGACTGCGTAGGCTCCCTCTGTGGTTTAGGTGCATTGGTGCTGCTAAATCGCCCATATTGTGCGAGTGTGTGCCCCGCTGGCCCGGCATCCCATCCCATCATGCCTGGAGCTTTCCAAAATAGGCTCCAGGCTATCCGTCACCCTGCACTGGATAATTGGTCATGGAAGTTGGACCTTTTGCATTCTTCCTCATTTGTTTCTCCAACCGCTTTCCCATCAGCCGGCGTTACGGTTTTCAGATGGACCCCCATCTTCAGCATGAGTGCCTCTCTTAGTGAATGTGTGTCAGTAGGGGAGCCATGTGTTGACACGGCCATCTGTGCCAGCTGTTGAGAGTCTGATTGCGTGAAACTGGCATCGCCTCAGCCGTCGATGGCTCCGAGCGGTCAACGCCAAGCCGTCGGCTGGAGATCACCCCATCTACTATCCCCAGCCTCTCGTTTCAATTAAGTTTCTTCACACTTAATCTGTGGGGTTGCTCAGCCAAGCTGTCACGAATGCATTATTATTACACTCTGGTCATTACAGATTGGAACAGCAGAATCTGTTGACGGATGTGTTCATTCTCATGTTGAATTCACAAATCCTCTGCTATGACGACTATTTCCCAGTGGGGCTCGTCATGTAGAATCAGTTTCGCATGCCTGCTTCTTCTTGCCAAAAACCTATGAGTGATGCTTCCACAAAAGCTGGTGTGTTGATTACGACATGTGCGCACAAGTAGCGTCTGGGTGCCACACGCATGGGCAGGAATGCATCGCATAAGAGCCAAGCGTCTTCTCAAAACACCCATGCCGTAATGACAAAGCAGCGACCTTCCTCCTCCCTTCCTGTAGGGGGCAGTGCCCAACACAAGAGGGAATGTTTGGATTCAGTTGAGGGAAAATTCTGCGGGAGTAATGCAAAGGGTGGGTGGGTTGTGACTGCAGCAGAGGAAACTCACCACCGACTCCTCGACACCCCCCCCCCATCTGCAACTCTGCACAGTGTATCCTTTGATCTTTCTCCCTGCCCCACCCCACCCACCAGCCTGAAGTGTTTAGTCACTTTCGTCCTCTGTTCTCTTCACCTGGACCCTGTCTAGACTTTCTTTGAAGTACCTGCAGCAGTGTCAATATCCAAAAGAACATCAACCAATTTGTTCAGTACCAAAAGAGACCAATCTGTGCCTGTGGGGTATCCGTTTAGGAGCACAACTGTCGTGTGAGTCGTCTATGTCCTGGAGGCTTTTTTTTTGTGGATTACAGAATATTTGCTTAGACGGCCCTTTGTCTGAGACTGATAAAGAACAAACTCCGTGCGGGCTTTGCTTTGTATTAGGGGGTGTGCCCGTGCACGGATGGTCAAAACACTAAATATATTTTGTTGCAAAAGATGTACTTCCTCACATACAAAATATAAATGCAAAGCACATATTCGGCTGCAATACATCACAATACTGATGTAAAAATTAAATGTGTAGTTTTAAATGTGTAATTAGTTGTCTTTGGGATGGTACATCCCATACACGTTTTCTGTATATTAGAATGATTCGTCGATTCGTAGCATATCCCTCACAAGACTAGAATTCTTTGTGGGAAAATGCTTAATCTAACTTTTAAAAAGTACAGTATTAAATCGCCAAACGCTGTCTGCTCGGTGTTCCTCTCGCTGGCGTCTTTGCTATGCAGTCCAGCTGCCATAGGATGCACGAAGCGCTATTCTTCCATTTCGTGTGTCACCACTGTCTTTGTTTCCCATTAAAACCCAGGCGCGTAGGACTGGCCCCCGCCCCGCACACACCCTCGTCCGAGGCCAGGTCCTGCCATAATTGCCGTTCATTACCATAAAGTCCCGATCGCCTCCTCCCAGGAGGAGCCAGTTAGGGATCCCATCTGCCGCTGGGAACGGGAGAATTGGGCTGCTTTTTCTGGATTTTTTTTTCCGGGACTCAGCAGCAAAGTTCCTCCCTGGAATCTGACGAGCGGAGCGGAGCCCCCCCGCCGTCTCAGCTTTCAGCGCTGCCTCCTCGCAGTCTGGACGGGACCCCGAGAGCTCAGTCCTGCGCGGTGCGCTTCCGGCAGACACGGCGAGACGATGCGGGCCGCCTGAAAGGGAGAAGAGGGAGAAATCGCAGCGGAGCGAAGCAGGAGAACAGGGACTACGAGAGCGGGGTTTGAGCGGCGAGGCAGGCGCTCTGCGATCCGCGGGAAGGGGGCTGAGGGCTGCGCGCCGCCGCCGTCCTCGCCCGTCAGAGGCAGACCGGGCTTTGATGAGACTGAGCAGCCTGCTGCGCTGAGCCGCCCCGGGGGACGCGCATTTCGCCGCACCATGCGGAGCGAACCCGTTCTCTTCGCTTCGAGGGGTGAGTGTGCCCGCGCGCTCCCGCCGGCGCGTGGCGCCTCGGCGTAACACGCCGTGCCCGATCTTCTGCGAGCTGAGTTACTGACAAAGCTTTGGAAGGTGGGCAAGCACAGAGAAAAGGGGGGCGTTTGGGGAAAGCACAGCGAAAAGGGGAGCGTCGGGGGAAAGCACAGAGAAAAGGGGGTCGTTTTGTGAAAGCACAGAGAAAACCACAGAGAAAAGGGGGTCGTTTAGGGAAAGCACAGAGAAAAGGAGGTCGTTTGGGGAAAGCACAGAGAAAAGGGGCGTTTGGGGAAAGCACAGAGAAAATGGTGTTTGGGGAAAGCACAGAGAAAAGGGGGCGTTGGGGGAAAAGCACAGAGAAAAGGGGGGCGTTTGGGGAAAAGCACAGAGAAAAGGGGGCGTTTGGGGCAAGCACAGAGAAAAAGGGGCGTTTTGGGAAAGCACAGAGATCGGTATAAAAGGTGCAGGGCAGCTCGGCGAATAGGCTGCATCCGACATGTGCTGGTGCGGTAATGATGCCCTCCGCTTGGCCGCTGACTTGATTCAGCTCGTTTTCCCCCATAACTGGCGGATGGAGCCGCACTGCGTGATCCTCGTTACACAGCAATTCGCCAAGTCTGCGCTTCTCCGATGGCCAGAACTTACGTTTTTTTCTCCCTTAAAACGTTTATTTTAAGGCACTCACATTAGGGTTGGATTATGAAAATGGTAACCTTGAGAAAGCGTAGACTCGGTCTGGCGTCCGTTTATAACACGCAGTGCTCTGCGTAAGTTCCTCTTGTCGCGCATCGCTTCGGTGGGACGGAGCTGCGCACCGGCGGTACCGTCTGGGTCCTTAGTGCTCGCTCGTCTGCGGAGTTATTCTTTGGGTGTAGCTCCTGCAACCCGAAACCGCCCCCCTCTCTCTACCCCCCCCAGCAGATGAATAGCACCCCACTGTGTCTTATCGTATCAGAGTCTCCGGATTGTCCCGAACGCACGCGTCGCCGGTCATGTTTTTATTTTTTACTAGCACCGGCGCTCCCCAGCCTGCACCTGACCCATTTGCTAACATGTGTCGCCGTCCCCCCTCCAGCCCCCCTCTAGCCCGCCCCCCAGCCGCCGGATGAATGCCGTTTTGTTTATTTGAGCTTATACACGTGGTACCTTACGGTGTTCGTGGTGCGCATGCGCTCGAGAAAGCTGCGGTTGCCATATACTGCAAAACGACAAGCATATTCATTATTAAGAGTGCAGTACTGCTCACTAACGGCTCGTTTAATGACCCATGGCATTTTCCTACAACGCATTTTCTACTACTACCACATTTAAAATGTGTTCGTACATCAGGTAGTGTATTTAAGTGTTTCTAGAATATAACGTTACCTAGTAGCCACTTTTATTCAAGGAGACGTGCAAGAGTGGTGGGATTATTAAGTGTCAATGGAACAAGTGTGAAATGCCTTGTTCAAAGTTCCAGCCATGGGATTTGAACTGGTAGCCTTCTGATCACGGGCACCCAACCTACAGAGCCACACCATAAATTGAGGTCATGGAACTGGATGCTGTATAATAGTACTGTGTCACAGTGTATAAAATATGCCAGTGACTTTCTTTTTTAAATGCATAAAAATGGAGCAAAATAAAAGCAGACTTTTCTGTGGGTGGCATGGCATGAGTGAACCTTCTCCACGGCTGCAGCTTCTGTATAACACACAGAATGTATGGGATAGGGGTGAAGTGGACGTGTTAATGTGCCTATGGCTGCTTTATTGTCGTGTTCCTCCTTAATTGGCACTGTGTGGGCATTTGATGTGGCCGTTGCCTCCTTAAGGCTTGGTGCTGTTCCTGCCTCCTTCTCCATGTTCCCACTCTCGAGACAGGGCATTAATGAAAGTCTTCTTTTCCAGCTGCTTTCAAACCAGGGTGGATGACAGGGTATCGGTTAAGGGGCGGGCTCAGCTTATGGGGTGTGGCTCCTGGTGCCACGGCGACCCTGGAGCCCAGACGAATGGAGTGGCGGAGCTGATGATGATGGGAACCACATGGTCTCTCATCCCCCCTTCACAGCCACATCCACCCTCCAGATTGGGGGAAAAGATCAGCTGGGATGGGATCCACTATTAGATGTGATAGGCGTGGATTTTGGTTTCTGCACCGGATGAGGCATCCAAAGCTAATAATGAGTCATAATAATTTAACGCTGAAATGCACAGACCTGCAGGCGGGAGCGAGACCCCTGGTTGCACTGGGATGCAGAAGGCTTAGTACTGCATGCTCAGATGAGCAGATGAGTGCATGTGAGGTTTCCACGGGCTGCTCCAAGGACAAGCCAACCACCACTTAGAGATCTGCACCGCTGCCCTCCCCACACGCCCTGACACTCTCCTCCCAGTGGTTTTCAAGTAGAGTGCTCTGTAATTACCTATCAGGGGTACAGTGCGACTCTCTCTGCTACGCCAGCATGCTCCTGAGAATTAGCCGCCTCTCCCAGAACGCTTGTTACCCAAGCAGATCCAAGAACGTCCATTGCAACTTTATCCGGAGGAGGTGAATTGTGTCACATCCCCTAGCGGGTTTCTTAACTCAGGATTCGAACCCACCCACTAGCATTTTCAGTTTTCAGGGTCTGATTTGCAGCTTGTGTCTAGAAGGGTCAGGCTTTAATGCTGAACATTGGTTTTAGCAAAAGCTGCAGGACAGACTCGTAAGAGTCACTGGAATGAGGTGGTGTGGACTGAAGGTAGGCCAGCCAGCAGCTTCTCCACTGGGGCCAAGGTAGGTTGGTGTTTTAGGAGCTGAAAGGACAGAAGAGCAAGCTGACCAATCAGGCAACTTGAGAAGCAACAGGATCGCTTATTTTAGTTACGGTTACGTATTCTATTTGGGTGGAGGGGTGCTTTGGGCCCTGCCTGTTGGCCTAATCTCCCTGCTTCTCAGGAAGCTGGGGGATGGAGCAGCTGTCTGTTTCTTCTCATTGGCTTTGTGAGGAGCTGGGAAGCAACCTCTTGGGTAGGGGCGTGATGGTCTGGCCAGGCTGGGAAGTGGGAAGTGTACCAGTTACGAGATCTCATCCAGCTGACGGCTACCAGCCCAGAACACCGATAGGGACCGTAGAGGAATCGGTACTATGACATTCATTCAGAGTTTTAGCTGTGGAATGTTCTACTCATTTATACAGCCTATTCATTCATCTCCACGGGCACGAAAAATTACCCGACACTTTTCCATATTGTTTGTTTTGACCTTTGGAAAAATCGTGCAGTGACAGGTTTTCTCCTGAAGTGAGTTTCTAAATATTAACCCATATTCAGCAGGAATGTTTGGCCTGGAATGATTGACTCTGCTTTAAACAGCCATGCTTTTGGAGTCTTACCTTGGATAAACTCTAGATGAGATTATTCTGTCACTCGTGTTGTTCGTTCATATTTTGAATAAGCTGTAAGCCAAAGAAATAATGAGGAATAGATTGTGAAAAAATGTATGTTTTTTCTCCCAGTGGATGACATAAGTGCATGAGACATAGCTGTAGCAGGACGCCATAGGAATCATATAGTGTCTCATTTGCCTCCCCTGCTATCCTTTCTTATCTATGTCCCGCCTCATTGTTTCTGCTGATTACCGGGCAACCTAAATCATCCCGGCTGCCACAGATGCTAACTGGTGCAGGGGTTGCCTGTTTTAAGGTGTGCGTATTGTTTTTCTGAGAGGTTTGTGTGTGCAGGGAGTTATGTGGGGTCATGTGACCTGGCGGAATGCTCGCTTGTACGGTGCTGTGCTTGGCAGGAGCACAGGCCGTCCACCGCCCAATGGGAGGTTCTTTGCGTGGTTTCACGTTCCTACCTCAGGGAAGTTTCAGGGTGGTCCACGTTGCTTCTTTGCACACAATGCACGATTTGGTGTAATTTGGACAGCTCGTTTTTTTTTTTTTCCCTTGCTGGCCACATCCCTCTCGTATTACTGACCCCTGCTGATAAAGCTGCCTGTTATTTCAGTGTTAAGGGCCTTTCCCTGGAGATAGAGCCCCAGCAGAGGAATGCGCTTGTCGTAGGCGCATTGCATTGGTTAGTTGCGTGTTTATCCGTCTGCCAGATGATTGCTTAGGTAATGGCTTATCCTGCTCTCGCTGGAGTCAGAAAGTCACATTTCTGCTGCGGGAGACTGGCGAGGTCATCTCAACTAGCTCAGTAGTCAGGTTACCAGTGTCGGCGAAATTTTCAAGCACAGGAAAGATGTGTAAGTCTCTGATATGTCATCTGCTGCCTGGTTGGTGGAATTTTTAAAGTGCATTACTTAATGCATTACTTAGTGCATTACTTAATTATAGCGACTAGGTGTGCATTGCTTTACTAGAGACACTCAAGACGTGTGGGTGGCTCTGAGGTTTGGCCCACTCACCGCTTGCATAAATTGTCGTCCTCGTGCAGATGTTATCAGCAAGTGCAGATATCTCAGATCTTAACGGCCAGTTGTGTGGTGGCTTTCCAGTCTCAGAAAGGATATGGACCGTACTACAGTGTTCAGGGATGTGCATCACAGCTGGGAGCAGCTGGCTTCACGTATCGTGAAGATCTTCTGAATTTCCCCTAGAAATAGATCTAGCCACTAGGAAAAACGGTGCTTCAGATTCACTGCAGTGCTGTCCTTTTCACTGCAGTGCTGTCCTTTTCACTGCAGTGCTGTCCTTTTCACTGCAACTTCCTTTCTTCACACATTAGGGGTTATGATCCAAGAGGCAGCACTTTTGCTTATAACTAGCAACTGGCCACGTTGAGGTCATATCAAGCCCGAAGCAGGAAGTAGCCCAAAAATGTTACTAGCTTTACTCTACACACTCGGCTTTCTTAATCTCATTCTCTTTCAGTCTCGGTTGTTCTAGAAAGCTTTCATCACAAAGTTTAGCTTACAGCCTTATTTTCAGCAGAGTACAGCACGTACCCTACATCTTTCATTGTGTGGGCCTTACGTATACCTTTAGTTATGCATTTATGGACAGTATCCTTTGTAGTTCTGGATTCAGAATCTAAAGCCATAAGTCACGCTGGTTAGTGTTCGAAATGGTACGTTTGCCAGCTGCTGTTTTCCATCCCTGCTCCTTGGCTTGCTGGCTCCTGTGGAATGTCAGGTGTACCGCCTCTGCACGTTCGCCACTTTACACCTTTCGGCACGATCTCGTCATTCTTGGCTGTATCTTGGCTGAGTTCTTGTGAGAGTTATGCTGCTTTGACATCCCCTGGTATTTCTCGATTTTGTTTTTGGCTATTTCGGCCCTCTTTTCGGGTTCTCGGGTTACGCACAGCGTTTGGCAGCCGCATTGAACGCAGTGGTGGGTAGTGGGTGGGGGCAGGGTCATTTACGACTCGAGGTGCAGCGAAAGAAGCAGGAGCGTTTTCCTGCTGACACTCTTTACGATTCGGCACACGGTCCCCGAGCACCTCGTCGAGGGCTGGAAGTGATGAGACTGATGTCTGTATCCCCCAAACCACGTCTGTCTCTAGACCACAGTGAGAGGGACGGTGGTCTTTGCGTCTCACATGATGTTTCCCTGAGAGCGTTTGAAGAAGCTGGCAGTTCACGCAGGGACTGATCCGTGACACTGGTGTGCACGCTTCGCTGCAACATGAGGAGAAAAGTTCACACCTCCACTTCAAGAGCGAGAGATAACAGATTTGATATGTGGGGAGGGAAGGGAGCCAACATGGGAACTCCAGCAGCTACCCTGCGAGTGGTGGGAGTGATCACAGAGAAAAAATATTTATGGGGATCAGTTTCTCAGGAGGCAAATATATGATTAAACACATTATACAAAAAGAATGTTGAGTCTCACATTAAAGGGGCCCTATTACGCTTTCCTGGTTTATCCCTTTTCTTTAGTGTGTTATATAGCTTTATGTTCCTGTAAACGGTCTGCAAAGTCTTAAGGCCCAAAGTATAAGCTAAAGGGAAACCACTCTTCTCTAATCTGCCTGAAACACCTCGTGGAATTCCAGCCCTCACTTCCATGACATGGTGAGGTCACCTGGTAACACAATCCTTATTGGCCGCCTACTGGTGAGGATCTGTCTGCAGACTCCAAGACAGGGGCAGGATGTCGAGTGCAAACTGACCAATCGTTCAAACCGACCAATCAGAGCACACTGGACTCATGGGGGGGTGGAGCTTAAACCTTTTCAGACAAAGAATGAATAGAGATATACAGTATAAGAAAAATCATAAATCTACCATAATAAGCCCCCAAAATAAAATTATGAACAGTGAAAATGTGCATAATGGTCCCCCTTTAAAGAAGTTTAGGCTGTTCAAATATTTTTACTCAAACAGAATGTGTTCTGTGAACACATTCTGTTTACATTTGGCATGTCCAGATTTGCATTAACACTGCCTCTCATCTGATGTGTCTGTCTGTCCCACAATCATGCCCCTTGAGGAGCAGCCTGGCTGTGGTCTATGTTGGTCGAGGTCATTGTGCCGATTGGTGCAGTGCCGGTTCTGATGGTTTCTCTCTGTTTTTTTCCCAGCCATGGAGGAGCTGGTTTCAGAGCTCCGTCTTTTCCTGGAGCTGCTGGACCGGGAATATCTGAGCGCAGGCGTGCGGGAGAAGAAGCAGCAGATCTCCAACATCCTGCACAGGGTGCTGGCGGCCAAAGGTCAGCCGTGGCCCTCACTGCGTAATGAGCCTGTGGTCCCTCAGTGGGCTAGTCTCCTGCATGCATTCTGCTGTTAGAGTGCCTGCGAGATGTTTTATAAGGTTCCACAATACTGTGCAAATCCAAGGAGTGAGATTATAAATCTACAGATTACTACAGGAAGGGTACGTTAGTACCTGGTTTGGAATAGGCTTTGAATCTTCTAACTCAAAACCGTTTCACATTATTCTCAGCAGCGCATTGACATGTAGAGCATCATACTGCCAATCGTACAGAATTTATTTTCATATAAAACTTGCATGCTGACACCAGGATGTTTCTTAAATGCTATTGAGCAGTATCTTCATACTGTCCAGTCTCTGTACAAAAGGCCTGCTTGGTTGCGGCCTTTGCATTGTGCAGTGTGTGATGGCTCCCCTGTCTCTCTTGGGGGACGCAGAGCCCACCCTCAAGGCTGAGATCCACAGCAGCCTTCCGGCCCCCCCACAGATGCCCCTGCCAGAGATCCCGCAGCCCTGGCTGGTAAGACCTTCTTATTGGGCACCATGCCATGTACCAACACATATCCTACAAAACATGTCACTGGCATGATATTACATTGCAGCATGTGGTATTGTATTAAGAAGCCATACCTTGTGACATCACCCCAAGCTGTCACCTTACTGCACATTCCTTTGCATCCTATGCCTTGCCAAGCTACTCCCTGCATACTTTTTCTGTTGGTGGGCTTATTGTTGAAGTATCAGATTAACTATAATTACTAATGTGTAACTGTAGCTGTAACTGTTCTCATGCCTGCCAACTCCCTCCCACATATTTGACAGGAACCATATCTGCTTCTAAAAGAATGAGGAAATATCCTCCTCTGCCTTGCTCAAAGGGGGCTTTGGGCAGAGATAACGTGAAGCACTTTGAGACAATGTAATGTTGTGAAAATACATATAATACTGAAGTGAAGTGAATAGACTAAGAGCTTGAACATTTACACTGAACTGTCAAACATGGGATGTGTTGCGGTCTTTAAGCAATGAGCTGGCAGCACAGCCTCAGTTGACGTTTGTGATCTTCAGTTCCATTAACTCCAGTTAACCTATAGAGCCTCTATCACTCAATATTTCAACAGTATTTATCTCGAATCCTCCACAGAGCTGTAAGTTCTTCTTGTGTAGCAGTGGATTTTCTTATATTTGGAAATATCCAGGAGTATCCTGGCTGCTGAGACCTGGACCACGGCTTCCTTTGCTGGAATGTAGAGTGGTAGGCCATCTTGCTGCAATTACTATTCATTACACGGCAGGTCAGAACTCTGGCACACTATCAAAAAAAGAAAAAAATCTTTAGTTTTTATTTAGTTTTAAGTTACGTGACTCTCTGGGTCAGACTCGTGTTAGTCTGAATCTCTGTGTTTAAGCGGTCACGCTTTTCCTTTAGGTTGTCTCTCTGCCAGACCAGATCTGAGCCGGGCCCGGTGGAGAGGCCAGCCGTGGGCTGGGAGGATATGGCAGCGGGTGGGCGGAACAGGAAGCGGTCGAAAGTCAAGTCGAAAGTCTTGCTATATGCCAGTGTGGGCGTATAGAGCCACACGCCGATGCTGTGTCATCGTAACACGTGGCGCCTCTTCGTGAGGGCTGCCTTTGCACCAGCTGGCGCTCCTGACATGGGGCTAACGCCGCAAAACCTTATGCTACAAGTGTGCTAGCTACATGAAGGACGTGTCTACTTCGTAGGAAGCTGTTCCCAATATAATAAGAAGAGCAGCGATGTCCTTGGTCATTCGTTAGACTCTTATGGCCCTTCCTCAGGCCTCCGTCATCGCATCAACACAAAGGATCCCAAACCAAATCTGCTAATCAGAGAACATAACTGGGTGGCTGAAAGAGTTCTGTAGCGTTGGATAATGGGTGAACCTCATACCCATGGTTTGATAGAATTTCCAGTTGAATGTGGCCCAGAAGGAATAAAATTGGCTTTAGACGAAAGCGTTCTCCTTTCAAACCATATTCAAAGCTCTTACGTCATGCTGAAATTGTTAGCATTGAATAAGAGTGCCTGTCTGGCAAACTTACTGAGAGGAAGGGCCGTGTCCCCAGCGTGACCCGGGATGCAGTCGTTTTGTGTGAACTTGCCACAACACAAGTCCAGGCATGGATCAGATCGTATCGGGACAGTGATTAATTGGCCTTTATCTCGTGGCTGATCCTTCCCAACGGGGCTTCGACATGAGGAGCTGTTCCAGTACAGGACCATTTACAAGCTCTGCAAGACCGTGTGTCTGGAGAGAATTAGGGACTCTGACAGCTGGCAGCAGATCCTCGATACTGCCATGGTGGGTCTCAGTCGTTGATAGAAGGTTCTGCAAAGACTTCCACTTTTAAACCCTCCTCTCCTTGGCCCAGTGATGCGGTGCTGGCAGGATTTTTTTAAGGAGATGTGCTGTTAACATTCTGACATATTGTTCATGAGTGAAAGGTATTTTTTGATTTGTGGCCCTGGTAAAAGGACAGATAATGCAGCCTTCTAAAGAGCACCGTTTACATTTACATTACAGCATTTGGCAGACGCCCTACAGAGCGACTTACATAAGTTTAAGATGCGAGCATGAATGAGAGGAAACGAAAGCTTTGGACCCAGTTACTTTCCATTTTGTTGACAATATTCATCTGCCCAGATCAATAACACAACATTAAAACTCAATAATTAAAGCATGCATTTGCTATTTAGTTCTGTCTTTTAACTATCACACCAGGGGTTCTCAACAGGCATCCAGAGACATTATCGGCTCCTCAGGTGTAGATGCACCAGCTGTGGCCTCTGAGACCCACAACTCGAGGTGGAAAGGGTGCATGTAGCTGTCATCACATACAGCACCCTATTATCTCCACGGCAACGCTGTAAACAAAGAGGAGTTTGATTGACTGTGCCTTGTTGTTTGTTAGCAGTGGTCTTGAGAAAAAGTTGAGCAGTCTAGTCCTCTGGTCGAAGATACAAACCGCGTGACATGCAGGCTATTGTTGTTGTTCTTGTCCTTGTTTTTTGGTGACTTAACAGGGTGAGTTTGTGCATACCAGCAGCGTGAGTGTAAACCGAAGGGCCGCTGGCCAAACTCAAGGCTGCAGACTTGGTAGGAGCATGTCCAAGCTCAAGTGTAGACCAGCCCATGTGTAGGCCATTCCAGGTGCAGACCGTCCCACGGGAAGACCATCCCTGTACCCCATCAGCACAGTCCAGTGCTCGTATCTGCTGGCATGTCGGTCAGGCCCATTTGCACTGAGCAGCACCGGAACTGTTGGAGGGCTTGTGGTGACCAGGCGTTGAAGCCTAAATGAGTTCCATCTGTGTTGATGTTGGCGGGTTTGCCACCCCCCAACACACACACACACATCCCAGCACATACACCCCCGCCTGTGCAGCTTGCTGACTAACCAATCCAGAAGGCAGAGGACTCTGAGTCAGACAAGCTCCATTTGTGTTTCATTTCCTCCCTCCAGCCGCCCACCAGTGTCCTGTACACCTCCCCAGCAGCAGCCAGTGTCTGATTGCCTGCACTTCACACTTAAGGGTTTCTTGCTCCAAAAGTATAAGTACTCTTTTGAGGCATATATATATATGTATGTATATGTGTGTGTGTGTGTGTGTGTGTGTGTATATATATATATATATATATATATACACACACACACACATATACATACATATATATATGTAATATACATATACACAAACACACACACTCACACATTATAAAATCTTCATAAAATGGGTTGTGAAACCTGGATGTGCAGTTTGATTAATTCATTTAGTATATTACCCTCTAAAGGTGTCTGATTTTTGAATCTCCTTCTGGATGCCACACAGCCTTTTGTCTGCCGTTTCTTCAGGCCACCACACTGTGCAAACGTCCAGACACTAATATCAGGGTTACCACTGCTGGGAATCCAGTGCCTGCTGGGAATCCAGTGACTTAATTTGCACTGCGCCCGGAACAAAAGAACGAAATCGACTCCATTTAATGAATAACGGTAAGCTGTAAGGGAGCCCTTGGTAGCTATGGCAACAGTAATACTAGGACGTAACGATGCCGTACCTTTTGCCATAACTTCATGAGCGTGGCGCTGTGGTCACGCTGGCTGCCCCGTGACGTCACAGCATCTGGAAACTTCTCTGGAGTGAGACGGGACCGTCTCGAAATGCCGGACACGGATGGGAAAGCCATTCCCTCTCGGGAATGCCGGACGCGGGGCGCTGCTCGCCTACGCCATTTATACGTGAGCTGGCCGGCACCGTGTCTAAAGCCGGGCGAATTTCCCAAGAAGATATTCACCTACCACACACCTCCTCATGCCCCCCCCCCCCCTCCAAAACGACATACTGTGAATAACAGTAACTCCAGTCATTTTCACAGCTGGGTGCTTTAACTGGGACACCTCATAGTGCTTTTATTTTCCTGGGAATAGAATACAGATTGTCACGTACATGGTCTTGATCCTTGAACACTAGATGCATCTCAGTCTTTTACAGATGTCAGCAATTGTTCCAGACCCAAGAGCTCCCATTGAGGAAGAAGGGACGAGTTTTACTGTGATAGCCAGGGGCAGATGTCCGCTTGCGTGCATGTGTGTATGTGTGTGTGTGTGTGTGTGTGTGTGTGTGTGTGTGGAAGCTCTGCTCAAGCTCGGAGAGGGAAATCAGCATCCACTGGATAGATGGTGCCTTTTCCTGGGGTGTCTGAAACTGAAACGTCCTCAAGTATTTTACTATTCTTTGTGTCATTATATTATAATACCGGAGTATTAATCATAAGACGCACTGTGCACTGGGGCAGCCCGATGGGGTAGTAGTTAGCAGAGTCTCTATCCTGGTTCCATGTGTGTGGAGTTTGCATGATAATAAATAAATAAATAAATCCCTTATCTGCAGCGATGGGCTGGCCCCCCATCCTGGGTTGTTCCCGCCTCGTGCCCATAGCTTCCGGGATAGGCTCCGGACCCGCCGCGACCCTGTTCGGATAAGTGGGTTGGAAGATGGATGGATGGATGGATCCCTTATCTGTCCCATCTTGCTCTCCAAAGCTTGGGGAGGGCGCAGGGTCAGCCAATATGCAGCACCCCAGGAGCTGGGGGCTAAGGGCCTCGCTTAAGGGCCCACAGACGTGTGATTGTGCACCTGAGGCTGGGGCTCGAACTGACGATCAGTCCAAAAACATGCCGTTGTTAACTGGAGTTGCCAAGTTGCCCCTAGGTGTGAATGGTGTGTGAGTATGACCTTGCCACCCCATCCTGGGTTGTTCCCTGGTTTGTGCCTGTTGTCTCCGGGATACCCCGACCCTGAATAGGACAAGCTGATTTGGAAGATGGACAGATTTTTATTTAGTTTTCCATTTTGTTTCTCGGTTTTAGTCCAGTTTCAGTTTCTTTTAAGGGTTTACAAATAGTTTTGGTGTCATTTTTATTATTCATTTTAGTTTAGTTTTTATTTTATTTCAGTATTAATTTTAGTTTTCATTACCATGTCTTGATACACTTGATACACCCTGCACCACGTCTTCTCGCCTTAACCCTCCCGTCCAAACCCCCCACCTCTGGCCTTAACAGTGTAAAAAATGAACAGCGTTAGATGTCAGTCCTAAGTAATCAGACTTATATATGAGCGAAACTGACACATGAGCATCCCAGAATAAGATTACGTATCTCACTCATGTTATCTGCCCCCCAGCACTACCACATCTCTATCTTACATCTCTTCCTCCAGCTCGGCCCCCAGCCGGCACTCTCCTTCTCTGTCGGCCCAGCAGCTCGTGCCCGGCGGCCCGCTATGTCCTTTCCTCCTGTGTTTACTAGCAGGCGAACTGCCGTAACGACGTCACTTTCCTTATCTGTTATGAGGAAGACTGATGTGAAGATGGATGCTCCAGTCGTGCAAAGTGAGCAATGCTCCAATGAATGATGCCGTCAGTCTCCGATTACTCCATCCATAGATGCGGACTTAACTTCTAAGTTAACTTTCTTGCCTCACCTGCAGTTCTCTTTAGTTTCTGATTTGCTGCGTTTGTCTTTGTCAGAATTAATCGCCTGGTGTTTCACACTTTGGCTTTAGCATGCTGCACAGTTGTGTGAGTCTGTTGTCTTTAAACAGTCTTGTTGACGTTCCTGTCTCTATAAACATACATTCCAAAGTCTATTTGTGTTTCTGAATATGCCTGAACACCATGGACTCCAGGTTGAATTTGACGCCCGTGGGAGACTTGGGAGCTCGTCGTGGGGCTCATGCCTGGCTCAGAACTGTTTCTGCTGAATGATCTCTCTTGGTCCTTCACCTTTCCTTTGGACGTTAAGTAAACTTCTTCATTTAAGCTTCTTCCCCTGAATGAAGCACCACAGTAAGACACCTGCTTCTATCGGAAACGGGTTCATATTCTTTTTCCATCCCGGTTTTACCCTCTTGTATGCATATTTGGCTGTTGGTTAGTCTAAAGTAAGTCTTGAATGCAACCATAAGTTATAAAACACTTTGCCTCCTACTTGGCATTTATAATCTGTAGCATGATATGGAGTTAATTAGGATCTCTGTCAAGGAATAAAAGTTGCCTCTAGTTCTATATAGTTTTGGTTTGTATTGTGTATTACAGTTAATGAGAATTGTTTTGCTAATAGCTTTCATTATTAAGATGGTTTTCTTTCATGATAATAATGAACCCTGATGGCTGGGCCCAGTAGATGGTGCCTCTGCTCACTGCTCCTCACAGGCCTCCTGTGCAACATGTCTCACCTGTGTGGGCGGAGGAAGGGAGGCTAGATAAAAATAGTGTTGGACAGGCCTCTTGGAAAATGGGCTTTGGGACACAGAGCCACCCTTGTGCTCCGTGGGCTGGGCAAGACTTCGCCTGGTGCCATTTTTACATAAGTGGGCCAAGTTGATACAGTTATGCAACTTGGCTTTGAATTTTTATATACAGTGACAGTTCTTTAGCCGCTGCTCCATCTGCTGGTCATTATTTTCTGGCCAGGGTGGGTGCTGTTGGGTGGGTGCTTTCTACTTTCTAACCTGCTTGGAGTCCGGACTGAGTTTCTGTCCAGGTACAATGGTCCATTTACTAAGCTCTAGCAGCATGGTCACCTCAAGAGGCCTGAGATCGAGCCCCAAAATGTTAAAGCAGCAGGCCCCCAGTTCCGGGCTCTTGTTATCTTTGCTACTAACAGATAGCCCTCTCACAGTCCGCACATGCCTGTGTGCATGTATGTGGCGGTCTGTTGTGCTTGGCCAGGGCTAGCTCATGGTATAAATATTGTATAAAAACCAGGAGTGGAATTTCAGATCTGGCTCCAGAGCCACAGGTTCTGAATGAATTTTTGCTTGGTAAAATATAGATGTACTGATAAACCTGGGCTCTGCTGCTGGAATGCCACCACTAACACATTTAGGACTGCTAAATATTAAATGTGTGTCTGGGAAGTGAGTTTGAAGCGATAACAAGATTGCTATAGAAGGGGCTTGGTGAGTTATCCATTAAAGACAAGTTCAAGTCCAGAAAGTACAAATGGAGAACAAGGGTTTACTTCAGCCAACCAGTTGTTTATAAAGAGTCATCTTCACAGAGTACTCAACTGGTTGGTCTGTAATGGGTTAATCTTGTGAAAAAACTTCCCCAAAACCACCTGTCAAGATGGCTCTGGTGTCCCGGACTATGTGGGTTTGGAGAACATCACAGACTGGATACTGAGACCCTGATCCTAATCGGGAGTATCCAGGAAGTATCTGCACCAGCCAGGCTGGTTTCCTGGGAGGATGGTGATCTTGCCCTAACACCTAACAACCTAGCTTCACATCATTCAGGTGCTGGAACTGTGTAAATCCTGTATCTTTTAGAAAAGTAACAAAATAGCTATTATTAAAGCCCATCAACCCCCCAATTAACTTCCTCGATCCTTTCCCAAACTGGCCTGCAGTATAAATTGGAGCAAACGCTAATGTTAACAGCATTAACGGCATTCCAAACATGCAACGAAGTTGACAGCGTAAGTCTGCCGTGTAATGGCGATGGGCAGTTGTTATTGGCAGCTGTTGACCTAATCAGCCAGTCAGAAAACTTGGTATTAACTGGGAGTCATTTCCACTTGTTATAATTACCTGGAAATCTAACTCATCGGGCCAGAACAGTTAACAGTTTGGTTGCATTACAGTTCTTGTTACGTGAGATTAGTGTGCAATAGCCACCTCTGACCCATTATGCGTCCATATGAGGAAATGGGCTGTTACTCATACATTACTGAAATCAACTTAAAACAAGTATTCATTACATGTGATTGTGTTTGTTTCTCTGCATTGCACTTTGGGCTCTGGATTTTCATTCGGATCTCGTTCACACTTAATTTCAACCGTGTGGACTGATGCTAAACTGCAAGTGTTTATGGGAAGGCAGCTGATTGAAGGACAGGCGCTCAGATGTGCTTTGCGAGAGAGGATTCAGGACTTTCTCAAGCCCACTGACAGAGACGCGCCAATCTCCCTCCAGGGTTCTGTCGGTAGGGGCTGTTCCACGTCAGGGGGAGCACACAACCCCTCTCTCACTGACCCTCCTGAACCCCAAAACACAGATGAGTGCTCTTTTACAGGGGCCTCATGCTGGGATTCAGAACCCCAAATAAAGGTCAGGCTTCGTGGTCAGTTGCCACATCACTGAGGTCACCGTGTGCCTCCTTTCAGGGTCAAGAACTAGATGTTCATTAATTTCCATCTTTCAGCTTAACACATGAAATAAAAGCCAGTCGGTGCGTGCGTGCACTTTGTGACGGCCTCGTAAATTCTGGTGAGTGAACGCACGGTATTCACTACAAAAAGAGTTTTCCAGACAGAATGCAAACATAGTTTGATGGCATTCCTGCAGCTAATACTGCGGTTGGGAAGTGACTGCGCGCTGATAACTGCTGAGGCCTTCCAACATCAACTATGAGAAAGCGGCTGTGAATACGTGGAAACGTTGCCGAGATGGGAGGCGAGGAGGCTGGCGATGAGGAGGAACTACCCTCATTGTTCAGCTGTCAGGTTTGCCAACTGCACCGGTGTTTCCCATCGTTGACCTTGAGGCCCCCCTGACGGTCCACGATTTTATCCCATAGGGTACAGGGAGGGAGCAGAAACATGGACTGTCTCGGTCCCAAAGACCGGGTCAGGAAACACTGTGCTGCTTCACCTCATTTCCTTTTCTTAGCTCTGCAGACTAGGGCGGTGGAAACCTGTGTGTACGTGGGGGTAGGCCTGGACTTTGGCGATGGGGGGCGGCCAGCGATGGGTTTGCCAAGAGTCAGTTCACAAAGCGGTATCGTTCTCAGGGGAAATGTGATAAGGCTCTGGGGTGCAGCCTGAGCTGTGGATGCAGGACAGCTGAGGGGGAGGTGGTTAATGACATTGCTGGTGGAAAATCTTGGCAGGAGGTAGAAGCCGGCACAGGAACGCAGGGTAATTAAGGACTGCCTGCCAACAAAAAGCCCAGGGCATCTTTCATGAGGGTGTAATGGGTTTCTAACCCCGACTTAGTGACCCAGCTCTGGAAGTGGAACCAGCATACCTACCTCCCATCTTAAAATGTACAGGGTGGCCTGACTTACAACTTTATTCTTAAAATGTTTTAATGGGTTTCTGCACTGTCACATTTTATTTAACTAGTTAAGTAACATAATACCCATGTGCAGTACATGTGTGTGTGTGTGTGTGTGTGACATGAGACTCGAAACCACAGCAACTGACCTGGATACCTGTACATGTGTGTCTCTAACCATCATGCTGTAATGGAGAAATCTTTTTTGGCAAGTTTTATTTGTACACAATGATACACTATAGTGTGAAATGCTTTCCTGCTGGATTGTGCAGGAGGAAATATGCAATACAAAAGAAAACATAATAGTAAAAAAATATGGAAATAAGAATAAAATGAAATGACAATAAAAATTACAATCAAGGTTAAATGACTGCAAAATGTTTAGGGCCGAGCATTGCATTCAGTGGGTTATGGACTTGAAGAGAGGAGTGATTGTATACCTTGGACCGTGGTCTGGGGCTCTTTCCTTTACGTGTGTGTTCTGCTGCCACGGCGACAGAGATGTCTCCATCACTGCGTGCTGCACTCCTGCCAGCTCCTTAATGGTGGCCTTCGGGGGACTTTCCCCTGCGTTCCCACAGACGGGGAAAATGCCCCGAAATGCCCATAAAGAAAATGAATGGTGAAAAGACTTTCCGAGGGAGGGTGCGGCGGCTTCTGGCAGGTCGCTGGAGCCCGAGTGGAGTTTTGCCTTCATGATGATAGGAGATCGTGCAAAGTGCAGGAGGGGGCAGGTGGTCTGATGCTTCCTCTGCATTTATGTCTCAAGCACCTCTAAACACACGATTTTGGTGTCATACTCCCAAGGCTCGTCACGTAGAGGCAATGCTGAACTACTACATGCCAAATGGATGTGGGATTCAAACCCGAAACCCAGAAGCATAATGTTACTACACACTGAGCCACCCTGGATTTTTCTTGCCCCTTGTAAATATCCAGCTGTAAACATGGGCAAACTTTGTAAATCCATTTGGCTAAAACCATCACCCAAGGTACCAATTGTAAGTCCAGTTTATTCACTCGATAAGTTTGGTGCTGAGTTAATGGTCTTTATCTTTTCCTTTCCTAACCTTTTTGTCCTCCCACTTTGTGTGATGGCTCCTCCAAGCTGGTACCTGGCAGCAAACCCTCACCCTAACCCTAACCCTAACCCTGGCACGCTAACCGGGCCTTTGCGGTTAATGGCAGCAAGGCTGATTAGCGAATCGACTGCATCCCCCGATGGCTGCCCCAATAGCCTGTCTGCCCTCAGAGGCTCAGCTGACGCAGGCCTGCTCTCCGTCTTTGACGCGCGTTTGGAAGCAGTTGCGCCGGGCACTCTCGGTGATCCCTCACTGAGACTGGCCGTCCCAGTGAGCTAACCGCGACTGATGCTGTGCAGTGATGCTAGCATTTACTCTCGGTGATCCCTCACTGAGACTGGCCGTCCCAGTGAGTTAACCGCGACTGATGCTGTGCAGTCATGCTAGCATTTACTCTCGGTGATCCCTCACTGAGACTGGCTGTCCCAGTGAGCTAACCGCGACTGATGCTGTGCAGTCATGCTAGCATTTACAAAACCGTGCATTTGTACATCTCACTCATGTCCCCGTTTCTGTCAATATTTATGCTTCTGACAGATGTTTAGTCTGAAGCAGCTTGCGTAACATTTTAGCTTCTCTCCATTGACCTAGTTGGATGCCAGGATCTAGGTTGAGTGCCTAACACAGCTACAAGGCTGATGCTGACAACAATGCTACAGCCCATCCTGCATCATCTTCTGCATCTGCATCTGCATCCTGTTCCAGAACATAATCCACTGCCTCTTTGTTTTGACAGGGCAGTTCCACGTGAACATTAGCCTGATATTACTGATGATCTGTCCCACAGCCTCCAGATAATGGGCCGCCCCCCCTGCCTAGCTCTTCCCTGCCGGAGGGCTACTATGAAGAGGCGGTCCCCCTTGGCCCAGGCAAGGCCCCCGAGTACATCACTTCTCGTGAGTCTCATGAATATGTATATTACCCACCTCCCACCAATTTAATGGCACAATGCCCAGTGTTTTGATTGGTTTAAGTAACTGGTCTGTGTTATGAGCTCTAAAGCGTCATAAGTTCATCCATCCAGCTGAGAAAGCAAGTGTCAGGCATGGTAAATATTCTGAACCTTTCAGACTACGACTCGGATGCCATGAGCAGCTCATATGAGTCATACGACGAGGAGGAGGAGGACGGCAAAGGCCAGAAGATGAGGCATCAGTGGCCATCAGAGGAGGCCTCCATGGACCTGGTGAAGGACGCACGCATCTGCGCCTTCCTGCTGCGCAAGAAGCGCTTCGGTCAATGGACCAAGCTTCTTTGTGTCATCAAGGACAACAGGCTCCTGGTATGTAAGACCAAATGGTGCAGAATATGGGAAACGGGGCATGCTGGTTACAGTGAGGGATGATGGGAAGAACATGGAGAACAGGGTGTGGGGGGTACAGTGAGGGATGATGGGAAGAACATGGAAAATGGGGCATGCTGGTTACAGTGAGGGATTATGGGAAGAACATGGAGAACAGGGTGTGGGGGGTACAGTGAGGGATGATGGGAAGAACATGGAAAATGGGGTATGCTGGGTACAGTGAGGCATGATGAGAAGAACATGGAGAACAGGACATGCTGGGTACAGTGAGGGATGATGGGAAGAACATGGAAAATGGGGCATGCTGGGTACAGTGAGGCATGATGGGAAGAACATGGAGAACAGGGCATGCTGGGTACAGTGAGGCATGATGGGAAAAACATGGAAAACAAGGCATGCTGGGTACAGTAAGGCACGATGGGAAGGACATGGAGAACAAGGCATACTGAGTACAGTGAGGGATGATGGGAAGAATATGGAGAACAGGGCATGCTGGGTACAGTGAGTCATGATGGGAAAAACATGGAGAACAGGGCATGTTGGGTACAGGGAGGCATGATGGGAAGAACATGGAGAACTGGGCGTGCTGGGTACAGTGAGGTCTCTCTGATGGAGGGTCATATCAGACTACTGTATTAATCTGCATGTTTAGCTCCCATACTCCTGTCTGCTCTTCAGTTCTGCGTCGTAATTCTTCCTGTGACCCTGCCTCTGCACCACACTTTCCTGACAGTGCTACAAGTCTTCAAAGGACCAGACTCCACAAATGGATCTTCCACTGGCTGAGTGCAACATCACCCACGTCCCAAAAGATGGCAAGAAGAAGAAGCATGAGCTGAAGATTGTACACCAGGGGGCAGATGCTCTGGTGCTGGCCGTGCAGAGCAAGGAGCAGGCAGAGGAGTGGCTCAAGGTATGGCTGTGCGTGTGTGTGTGTGTGTGTGTGTGGTCTTGTATAGATCACTTTTGAGTACCAAAATGTCCCCAAAGTGTGGTAAAAC
>JAODKM010000016.1:14570217-14600473 GCA_026780845.1 Petrocephalus sullivani | reverse complement strand
AGGATGTTGGCGGGGTGAGGGTATGGGGGAGGGGGTGATGAGGATGTTGGGGGGATGAGGATATGGGTGGGTGATGAGGATGTTGGTGGGGTGAGGATATGGGTGGAGGTGGCCAATGATGGACTCGTGTAGAAGCGGGACGTGGCAGAATGGTGACCCGCTTTTCCCCCGACGCCCTGCTCCAGGCAAGCGGTCCCAGGCTTCTCTGGGAGAGAAGCTGAGGAAGGTGGAGGAGGAGTGCAAAGTGAAGGAGGAGGAGAGGGTCACCCTGGAGCTGGAGCTGACCGAGGTCAAGGAGAGCCTGAAGAAGGCCATGAATGGGGGAATCACCCTGGGCCTCAGCATCGAGCCCAAGTCCGGCACGTCCAGCCCCCAGGTCCGCACCCTGCTATTGCACAAGCAGCTGGAGGGATAATAAATAGCAGCACTGAAATGCAGAACAGAAAAGCATGAGGCAAGCTGCTGTCCAGTGCACTGTACCATAGTACAGTACTGCGCGAAAGTGTCAGGCAGCCAAAGAAAATGCTGCTTAAATGACCTGTGCGCTGGTGTAAAACTACGCTGTTACAGTATGCCCCTCATAGTGTGTTAGCTTAGCCATTTCACAACCTCTGCTCAAGGCACCCCAGCACTTCCAGCAACCATCAACCACACCCGTGTATTTTTTTAGTTGACCACTTGTACACTTTTTATAGCTTATCAATACCTCCTTGTGTTTTTTTTTAACTTATCAAGTTAATTAGGTGAGCTGGTGGTGAAATGTAATAAATACATGGAATGACTGGGGTGCTTCTAAGGAGGGCTTTGGGGACTGAAGCCGTGTTCATCTAGGCATCCAACTAGATAGCAGTAATGTTTTGGAGAACAGAAGAAATTTTTGCTCGTTTTTATTGTGTTACTCTTCATTTGCCTGCATTCTAATGTGAAATTGTGTGTTTTTTGTTGTGAGCAAAAGTACAGCAACTAACCAGATACATAGTGTAAAACAATTTGCTTGACTGCCTGACACTTTTGCACAGTACAGTATAATAGGGCATCATGTGACCTACATAGTGTTAAACAATTTGCTTGACTGCCTGACACTTTTGCACAGTACAGTATAATAGGGCATCATGTGACCTTGAACTGTGAATGTTAGTAATACTGATACTGGCACGAGTGCTTTAAAGAGCGTCGGAGCCCGCGTCATGGTAACCGCATGTGCTGTTTGTCTGTGTCGTTCTGTGAAAATAACTCTAATGGCAGAACATAAATTCACATGTAAATTCCGAATAGCCAGCATAATTATCCCAGCAGTAATTGAATTAGTCTGCAAGGTTTTTTCAACCCGCAACAGTTTTTCCATCCACATTTTTTACAGGGAACCCAAATTGCTTCCACATTTCAGACCGGAATGTAATTGGTGGCTTTTCTGTCTCGATATTTGCGTGCGCCATGCCGTCCCGCTCGCAATGCTGCCCGAGCGCAAGGTCTCCGTCGTTCACGTGACCTGGTTTTTTCAGGATGTGTCAGTGCTGTTAACTCTATGCTATTTCGTTGCATTTTTGCGGGTTACATCTGGTGTATTAGGCAACGTTTATTACATGCAGTGCTGTGAAGATTAGCACCACTGCACTGTACAGTGCGATGTACTTCCTTGCACCCTAGTATAGTACACTCATATGTAGTATTATCCCAGGTGGTGTGCTGTAGGGATTGTGTATGTGCTGCAGCATAGTGCTGCCTCATATTCGTATACTATAGTATAGCGTAGCACTGTATATCGTAATATGATGTAGCACTGCATTACAGTAGTGCCCCATGTGTCCCACTGCAGTCCCCAGTGACGCTTCGGCGAACGATGGACAGCTCCCCAGTCTCCAGCTGCGACACCAGTGACACAGATACCTGCTCCCTGCCAGTGAACAGCGCCTCCCTGCTGCGCCGGCAGGCGTCCCAGAAGGCACCGCCCGTCCGCGGCCACGTGCTTCAGAAGGCCAAGGTGGGTATGCTGGCGGGAAGCCTGGCCTGGCTCCAGTCTAGTGAATCTGCCCACACCTGGGGCAGTCTGCCCGCTTTGGAGTCGCTCATATTCAGGTTCGGGGGTAGGGCTGTCCATAACGAGGGAGAAAAAGGAGTGAGTGCGTGTATAGCAGCAGCTTAGGTTTGGAAACAGGGGGAGGGCATTCGATAGAATTTTTCAGGGAGCCATGAGTATCTGAGCATGGATAATGGTACCTTTGGTTTGGAGGGGGAAGCATTCAGTAGAATTTTTCAGGGGCCCAGTCTTGTCTTTGTGGGCAAAG
This sequence comes from Petrocephalus sullivani, assembly GCA_026780845.1. Lineage (NCBI taxonomy): Eukaryota > Metazoa > Chordata > Actinopteri > Osteoglossiformes > Mormyridae > Petrocephalus > Petrocephalus sullivani. Next base: position 14,598,188 of record JAODKM010000016.1, on the reverse strand, counting down.
GGGATGCGTGACATTCACCCTCCACCTCAACCACTGCCTGGCACAAAAGCTCACTGGCACCCCCTTTCCCTTCACAGGAGTGGGAGATGAAAACCGGGACATAGAGCCAGCGGCCAGCTCCACCTTCTCCTTACGTGTACATGCTTCTGTGAGGGACGGGGAAAGCGCGGCCCAGCTGGCTGACGGGCAGACCTGAGAGCGACGCCTTAGATCACTTCTTCTCCTTTTGCTTACTGTCTTTATGTCGTTTGCTATACAGGCAGGTGTGGCTGTACCCCAAAGCAGAGCAAACCAGAGAGGCCTACACAGAGTGAAATATCCTCACGGATAGAGCCGAGCTGTTGAGCCCGTCAGCTTTCGCTAAACTAAATCTGGTCAAAATACCTTACGCGAGAAGCAGAATATTTATTTGTAAATGTTTAAGTACATATTAGCCTGCCTTTTTATTATTTATATTGGTATTTAAACGTTCGTAGTTTTCACAGCAGCTGTGGCCTCCCACAGAAGTATGAGTCACACTCGGGGTACACGCTGCATTTTCCTATGCGGTGTTCTCTAAACAGCCACCAGGCAGTACCAGTCATCAGATGGGCTGGGGGGTGGCCGCAAGGGTGACGTGGGTGAAGGACAGAACTAGTTAGAATAATTTTGGTTCTTATTGCATAGCAGTGTCTGATGTTGGATAAAAAAGTTCTTAACGCTCAACCACCTGCTGTGGAGTTGGGTTACGATGTCCCCCCCCCTAATTTATTTGGTATGAGAGTTCTGGAATCCAGCGAGAAGCCCAGGCTGAGTCAGGCTGGAGCTGGCTGAGATCTCAGCGCTAGGCTAAGCCGGGCTACGGGCTGGACTGCCCAGACTAATGTGACCATATTGAAATGGTGGCCCAGAGGAAAGTCCTGGAGGATACTATGCTTTTATCAGCCCAATCATACTGTATCTGCTGACATCCAGCCGCTCGAAGCACAAGCGCTGGTCGAGGCTGGAATCTGACATGTTCCTGGCACATTCCAAATAAATCAATACACTGTCAAATGTAAAAGTACTGTATGAAAAACTAAATCAAACGTGTATTTCACAAAACTGGTGCTTATTTGTAAACGGTCGGAGCCTGAGGCCGTCTCGAATAATGGAAATAGGTCTCTCACGTTATCTTAAGCACGGAGGCTGTGCGCTGCTTTTTAGACGGCTTTCCCAAGCCGTTCCCCGGAGAACAGCTGCGGGCGCTGGCGTCTTTTCCAGCTAAACTCATAATTAGCTTTTTAATATAAACTATAACTCGCATTCTCCAAAAGCACAAAAGAACAGAACTGGTCGCCCGATGTCCTCTGTAAGGCATTTGTCCGAAATGAAAACTCGGTATTAACGCCAAGTATTGCCTAAATAGTAATTCCAAATCACTTAAGACTGGTTTTCAGTAAAGTACATTTAAAGTTGATCCAAGGTTGTGAAACGGATCTTTAGATCTGAAATCGCTAGAGGCTGGAAGTAAGAATTCATTACTCGTACTTTATGAAGTTATTTACAAATGGCCTGCTTACAAGCATGTTAGGGAACATAATTCAAGGTGCATAGCAGCTGAAGACTAGACTGAAATAGGGAGATGTGTAAATATTTGATCTCACTTGCTGTTGGTTGCATTAAGCCCCAGGATTCTGGCCAGCTTACTGTTATCGTAAGGGATCAGGGCAGATGGAGCAGAATCCCCACACATGAGACAGGCAGAGAAATCAGGACGGCTCTTCCTCATCAGCTGTCCAGCCCCAGCTCTGAGGGTGTCTGATAAATCCTCTATACTTCCACTAAAAAATGTCTTCCCGGCTTCCTCTGCCCTTTCGAGCAACACTAAAATGTTAAGAGGTATTCAGAAGGTCCTTATTGCCCGAAGAGGAGCGACAGATGATGTCAGAAAATGTGAACATATATGTAAATAGTCGTGATTTGTATTTGTGGGGGGTGGTGGTGGGGAAACAAATAAAAAAAGAAAGCAGTGTTTGTTTTGCACCTTAAAAAGCGTTTGTATTATGTGTACTGCTCTGGGACAGTCCCCGACTTGGCGGAGAACACCTGTATATAATAATAAACTTTTAAAACATGTTTCCTGTTAAATGTGCCTCTCTCTTCGCAGTGTATAAGTGATCCTGGGCAAGTTCAGAAATGTAATAATTAGGCGGTTGGAGAAAAAAAAAAATATATATATATATATATATATGTGTGTATATATATATATATGTTTATCTCAGCTGACATAGTTTGGCTTACATGTTCAAGAGAAACTTCTTGAGAGAAACCTGCAGCTTTTATTAAGGCAGCCAACTGCCTCTGACTGTAAATCTATAGCTTCACTAGGTAAGCGCTTCCTTTTTATTATTGAGCCTTATTGATTACTGCCACCTACTGGTGAGTATGAGAATTTTAGCTAATGTAACGTTGTCGTTTTAAGGATGATGATAAGGTTACATTTGCATTGTGGGTGACACAAAGTGATCATAGTTTTAGTTTCTTGAAGAATGTTTAGTTTTTATTGAGCAGAACAAATTATTAGAACAAATTTATACAGTTATGGGTGCGGTTAATTCCAAGGGTTCAGTATGTTTCGGTACATTTTGAGTGTTCAAACATTTATTGAAAACATTTCCCATGAAATGTCGGGTTCACACATTTTGTTTCAACAATGAATATCGTTCACAAATATAGCTTTTGTCATTTACCACCCCCCCAAATAAACATTTTACAGACATCACAGCACTAAAGAACTAAGAACAAGCGAACGTGAGCGTCAATATGTACAAAACATGCCCAGAGTCTCGGATCGTCGCCCGTGGCAAGTCGACTTGTACTTAAACTGTACTGTAGAGTGACCAGAAAATCCATGTCATCCCGGACACTTTGAGCTACTTCGGGTTTTACAAACTACATTAAACCCGAAAAGCTCCTACGTTTGGCTAAACAGTTCAGCTCTTCCTGCGCCCTGACTGGTTCATTTCCTTGATTGTTTCACATTAACATTAGTGATACGTGCATTATTATAGGAGGCTGACCAATCAGCACACAGCAAGAATGCAGCGCTTAAGTGAAATCCGGGTCCTTTTAATTGAAATGGTAGTTTGCAAATCCTGAAGTAGCTCAAAGTGTCCGGGATGACATGGATTACCTGGTCACCCTAACTGTACCGTACACAGCCAGAAGGAGCAGGTGAATACTTATTTCTCTTAAGGCAAGTGCAGAAGACACCTGAATCAAAACTAACCAACTACACCCATGGTCCTGAAAGCGAATTTCCTTTTTGCAGGGTGGTGGGGGGAGTCTCATTACTATTCACTAGAAAATCGCTACCTGATTGGCCAGTGCATATCTTAGACAGGAAAAACCAGGTAGCACATGTCGATGGGGCAAGTTCACCAGCCAATCAGGCACCGCTCCTTTTATGAATATTAATGAAGTGACCAATCAGGTAGCGGAAAATGGAAAACTCGCGTTCCGGAGTATGATCACATTCAGCCATTCTTGTAGGTTAATGTGTCCGGGTCATGGTTTGTGGTTTGGGGACTGGTTCACTGAAATACACGGTCCAAGTTCTCAACAGCTAGCCTAAACTATTAGCCTCAAACCAGTCTATTAAAAAAACATGACCTTTAATGCAACCGGTCATTTTTTGCATATTCAGTACTTTGCTTTATAAAAGAAGCTTCACGGCAGGGATGGACAGTGTGACTATTTGTGTCTGCAGGCGAGCTCTTAATTTAACTATTATCTAGAGTTATATCATTAAAATTATTTTTAAGACTTATAGTTAAGGAATACCAGTAGTAGTATAAATCTTAATATTTCAAATATTTCTTTCCTCACGTCACGAGTAATGTGATCACCGCTTTAAAAATTATTAATTAGTACTTTATAATTAATATAAGGTAATTAAAAGCAATGTTATTTGCATTTTTTTTAGAATTCAGTAGGAGCCAAATAATCGAGAAACAAACTATGTTGGTTTTATTTCATGTTTCCTCAACAGCAGTCTACACATGAACTTCCCAATTAAGACAAATTTATTTGTAAGTGTATAATACCATTAATTAAGAGCTCAGCAGGAGCAAAAATCTCCTTCCAGCAAAAACGAAAGGAACAAACTACTGGATTCTACAGAAGCACGTAAAGCCACCACTGACTGACTTGAAGGCTTGGACCCAACATGAGCAGGCGCTCATACAGACCATGTGCGAAATCTTACTGTCCAAATGAAGGGGTTAGTGCAATTCAGAGGCTGTCGATATGCTGAGGCCCACGAGCACATGGTGCTTCAAACTGACGCCGAAGACCGACTTAGTGGCTCTGCTCCATTCACAGTGGGCTCATGAAACCAAAAAGCGCTCGTATTTGACAGTGCTGTGCAGCTGTCATGTTGTCAGTGCTATTGGGGTACACTGGCTCATCACCGTACGTGACAACATCATGAGACAGACTGCCCTGTCCTCTTGTGGTTTTACCCAAGAAAGCGGCACCAGGACCCTGTCTACGAGCATTTTAAGATGATGACATCAGCCACATACTAAGGCAGCGTGTCACATGACCAAAAGCCGTCGCTGCTGAGCTGATCTACTAAACGACAAGACGACTTAGACAACTTCATACAGGTGAGAGATCACAAGTAAATAGACCAGAATACTTGGATTTCGTGGGAACCTACAAGATCCTACACAACGATGACAAAACAAAAAAATAGTGACTGACTTGTATTTTGTGAAAGTGCTGAATATTCTGGTGTCAAGCATCCAAAAGTGGTGCAAATTTGGTATTTGTGTGACGTAGTATGTTACTCTATGAATAATTATTTACAAAGTGTTCCTTTTACATGTACAAACCAAATTAAAGGGAACTCTACAACCTGCATAGCCTAATATAGGCTTGACAACATCATAGCCTTGTGTGAGTGCCACGAGTCCAGGAGTATGGAGTAGACAAGGAATGTAAACCCACAAACTCATCCAAAATGCATTCTGACCTTTAGGTCTGAAATGAATTGATTGTTCATTTGAAAAGTTTTGAGAAAGTTTTATTTTTTTTCCCCACGAACTTATGTTAGCTATAAATGCATTTTATATTGCAGAAGATGATCACTGAGGCACCATGGAACTAAATATTAGCTTTCTGTTTCGAAAAGGGCTATTAACTAAAATCACAACACACTAAAATACCATTTATTCCGTTGATTTACTAAACGCAATAGAACATAAATAAAAGTAAAATTCAAATGTTTCTTATAAAAAATACAAGACAATCTATTCCTGTTTGTAGTTTGTGGGGGGAAGTAAATGGACAAGCACACACACACCGCTAAAAAAAAATCTGGTGCACTCACTAGAGCTGTGGGACAACATTGCCACCTAATGTGTGGAGGGGGAACTGAAAATTCAAAGACACATTGAGCCCAGTGCTTGTACTTTTCAAGTGGGTATTATGAGCTGTTGGCAGAAACAAGGGATAGATTTGGTGACGCTCCACATCAACATAAAATGACTGACGTCATGCTGCACCCATCTGTACACACTCAAATCATACTGCATATTGCATTATCTTCCCTAGACTCAGGTAAGGTTTCAAACTGAAATGCAGATGTGCGGTCTGCTATATCGTTATCCTGTAGATAAAAAGCTATTACATACTTCCAGAGAGGGTTGTTTTTGGCATACCATTTCCACAGTTCAAAAGTAGTAAACAATGTTCATTGTACCACTTTTCCACACAGTTTAGGTGAATTATAATGAATTTAGTGCTTTAAAAATGTCCATTTCGTTATGCATTGCATTGTGCTCACCATACATTAATGAATAATATGAATGTATGTTTAAACTGATCAATCTATAAATGTATCTTTTGCAAGCTGATGCCCCAAAAAGCCAAGTTATGTATCCAATCTGCCCATTTTCAGTTACTGATGAGCAGAACTGGAGATTAACCAGCATTTCCCTGGGTTTAGAAGCACTGACATTTAGCTATCTGTCTTCAACCAGTAATTCTGGCTCAATAAAACTTGTCTAAGCAACATGTTGCCGCTGGCAGCCCCTGGAGGGCGCCGTTTCAAGGTACCTTCTGCTCTATGTCACAAACGGAGATTGCTTCTGAATAGCGGCAGCGGCAGGCATTGTGCAGTTTCAGAGCGGGATCAGCACCACATGCTGCCACCCCCTCTTTAAACCGGAAGGGGACCACAACCGAAATGAAGAGCTTGGGAAGTAGGGGAACAATATATATATACCACAGCCCGTGAACACGGGTACAGTTAACAACATCACATCAGTGGAGAGCCAGTGGGAACAGGGGGTGAGCTGAGGACACAGCAGAACACAGGTGAACTTTGTGAGACCACTGAGTACTGGTGGGGAAGTGCTCCTGCTTCCAGACAGCAGACCGAGACACGGAGGAGACATGGACAGAGAGAGAAAGAAACAGGCTGTTGCCGTAACATCATGGTGTGTCGACGGGTCAGGGTCCCCCCCCGCCTCCTCGGGTGCTGGGAGAAGACTGGTGTAACAAATCACAGGGTAGGCAGAGTCTGTGCTCTTCGTCCGATCTGCGACCATCAGCTAGTCAGGTAACTGTGCAGCTCTCGGGAGTTGATGCTCAGGACCACGCCCGAGTGGTTGCCTAGAGAGAAAAGCATCTGCTACTCAGCCATCCAATCTGTATCGGTCTACATCTATGCTATAGACATTGGTGGAAATGATGGGGAAAACCTTTATCCAGATTTTTTACACATAATGTTTTCGCATTTACAATCAGGGGCTACCCGCTTTGTAAAATCTACAAACTAAAGACTACCCCCCTCCCATATTTCAGACTGAGATCACCAACCCAAGCAGGGGGCCCAAGGTGAAAATCTGTCAGGGGGGTCAGAATTTTTAGTTATGCCTTTACCCACACATGTGATGTCATCTTAAAGCCCCAACTGTCATTAAGGAAGAACAGTACTTACAAGAATGGCATGTATAGAATGAGAGGTATGAGAAAAATCCATAATGTCCTTTACAGAGGACAATCAGGAGAGGCAGGATATGAAGCTGGATGTACAGAATCTGTGGCTGGAATTGTGGCGCTTGTCACATGCTGGAAGGAGATTAAGAAGTTAAAGTGCGAATACCTCCAGCGTTACCTAGCGTCTGCGAGTCGAGGTCGTCATCGATGAACTCCTCCCCTTGGATGATGTTCTGGGTGTCCTCGCTGTGATTCACTGGGCTAGTCATCTCCTGTTCCTTCTCGTTGTGCATTTGGGCGTAAACATTCCTTCCTGGGATCTTTCTGGAAAGAGACCCCGAAAAGGGCTAGCTGAAAGAGGGGCAGGGTCTGTCCATGCCTGAAAAGGGGGCGGGGTCTGTCCATGCCTGAAAAGGGAGCGTGGTCTGTCTGTGGCTGAAAGGGGGGAGGGGTCTATCAATGGCTGAAAGGGGGCGGGGTCTGTCCGTGTCTAAAAGTGGGGAGGGATCTGTTTGTGGCTGAAAGGGGGGCAGGTTCTGTGTGTGCCTGAAAAAAGGGGCGGGGTCTGTCTGTGGCCACTCTCTGATTAGGGGGCCATTTCAGCTAGATAAGGGCCTTATCATGAATATTGTTATATTCACAACACAGCTCAGTGAAAGATCAAGGCGCTGTAAGCTGAAATGCTGAAATGACACTATTCACAAATGTTACACTGCATATATGTTATTATGGATTTTTGATTTAATTTCATATTTAGGCTCACATAAGGTCCAATCACATTCAGTCCATATTCTTACCCCTAAGGAGGCATAAGCTAATTCTAAAAGAACACAATTAAGTTATATCAACACACTTTATATTTTTACATTCATATATTTTTAAATAATGGACTCTTTAAGCACTTTTGTAAGTCAATCTGGGTAAGGGCATCTGCCAAATGCTATAAATGTAAATACTAAAAATGTGAAAAATGTAGTCTTGGAGTTGGCGTTTCAAAAATAGTACCAGGGAAATTCTAGATCGAAAAGCACTAAACATGTCTAATAAGTAAAATTTCCTAAATGCCCTACACACAAAAAAAATACACTAAAACTATGAATATGGCTTCTAATTGGTGGTTACGGTTCAACTCAAATCAGGATTTAAACTCTACCAGAGGTTGGTGAGGAGTTAAGGCTTTGACCCTGAACAGCCCATAGGTACTTTTAATGAGGAGATTTGATGGAATTAAGCAGGATGGAGTTTTACCTCTTGAACTTGTAGAGGACAAAGCTTCCTGTGCTGATCAGGCTGACGATGAGGAAGACCATTAAGGCCCAGACTCCAGCGCTGGCTACACCGCCCCGAGAGCCTATGGCACAGAGAGGCCGGCTACACTCAGTGACGGCCAGGAGAATCCCTGCCCCCCTCCCCCGACAGGCCAGACACACAGTCTGCCCGCACATCCACACATGGGCAATCGCGCGCGCATGCACACACACCAGCGAGGACCATCCATTTCATTCTGTGGGCATAACCCTAATCCCAGTCACAACACCCTTAACCCCTACGCAGCCCTAACCTTAACCATAAGTAACCAACCCAAGTACAAGACTTTTGGCATTTTTACTTTTTTATTGCACTCACAGATATTTATAAAACTGAGTTTCCCCTAAAACTGTCCAATAAATGGTCTCCACAATGTCAAAATAACAGGTTTTTAACAGGTTCCCACAATGTGATATATGAATAAGCCACACACACACACAATGCAGTTTTCTGCAATCGCCGATGAAATGAAGATATATATACAAGTCAAGGAAACATTCTTTCCAAGAAAGAACAGGAAAACATGAAGAGATATACCTTATTAACCCAAAACAGTTTCACATTCAATTACATATTTTAATACCTTTAAAAACTGTTGTTAATTTACAAGATCATATTGAAACATTGATATTTTTTATTAGTTCATGCTTAGATGGAGGAAACCGCACAACAGACAGAGGTCAGAGTGAAAAAGGGTGTTCTGCATCACGGGGACGCACACCAGGGTCTGCTGTGGCTGCCGACGAGTCCTGTGCTATACTTCCTTAAAAATATGTCACATTTCAGTTCTGCTTCAAAATAATGGCATACAAATTGCTAAATTTAAAAACATGTCATTTTGTGACTGCGATCGCTTAACAGTAAAGACACGTTAATATCCTTTGGCAGGCTAATCCTGCAGCCTTAACTAATTTCTCCTTGGCATCTGAAGGCTGTAACATGGGGATGGCCAGTTACCTGCATGCGGTTCCGCGAGGCTCACCAGCACCACCAGTCCCCCCCTGACGACGAAGCTGACATTGTTCTCAGTGAAGGCCTGCTTGATGGATGGGATCTGCAGGAGGGCACACGGCTCTCTGTTAGTTACAGGCAGTGAGCAATGACAGTGCACAAGCTCTTGCAGTTACATACTCTTTAAAGTACAGTTACTTTTAAGTAGATCCTTAGTGGGTGTTTTGTTAATCTTGATTGACCTACCTTTTATAACATACCAACAAACTAGTTAAACTTAGCTAGTGAGAGGAAGCAGAGAGAGTGGCAGTTTAAACTAGCCAGTGTAGCTAAGGACACCACTGCCTATCTGCATATGTGAGAGTCTCTCCGCATTCCTTTTCCTTCTGAGATGATCCGCTTGTCGATTCTGATACCGACGGCCATCGTGAAATGGCACGTCAAACTGCACAGCACTGCACAGCACTGGCGTCCCACGATGCAGAAAAGCGTTTCAAAATCTATGAAATAATGTGCAGGTAAGTCCAACTCAATAGAGCTTTATTTTCTGTCTCTGATACATCCTTTGTGTGTATAATCCACCCTAAGGAGACCCTACTAGACAGAGACAAATAATCTAAGTGGCTCCATGACGCAATCTCGTTAATAGCTCACAGTAACAGGGACTGACACTGACTCTTTACATGCCAAACACAGAGTAGTATATTTCTGCTCAAAATTGTTACCTAGGACTTTTCTTTAAGAAAAACAATCCATATTCATACAACAAATGCTTGGTGTACTGATATTAATATGAAAATGTATAAAGAATGTGTGTTTTTTCAGTGAGATCCAATGTATAGGAAATATTACTGAGTTTTTCAGTCTAACCAGTTTTAACTTGATGCAGGAATATTGTGCTTAGTGGAAATGCACAAGCCACTTCCATCAAACTCTGCACAGCTGAGTACTTCATGCATACAGTGCCCATGAAAGGCTTTTCACTGCAGCCTGAGCAATATTCAGTCTAAATGAGCCAATAGTTTGCAAGAGCTTTGAGTATCATTTACTATTGGAAGCAGATGTACAGTATTCTGGGACCCTTCCCATACAGCAAAACTGGCTTCACGGGCAAGGGGCGACGTTTAAAGATGAAAGTTTGCCTCTTGACCCTGAAGGAGATAATGGGGCCCCTCGTGGCCAGGCTGATAAACACAACAATGGATACCGACACACCCCTGGCTGAATCTCCATGACACAATTTCCCACTCATTTTTAATATTACTAATCACTTTGATGTGGTTGCTTTTATGATTTTAGGGGTATTTTTTTTTTGCTTGGTTTCAGGGTCTTTTATAAACCCTGGTGTGCAATGAGCAGTCACTTCACAGTGCTGTTCCATGATGCACCTTGTCCAGGAGCACACTTCTCTTGGCTGGCTTTGCCTCTGCTGGTAGAACATAGAGGTCTGCAGTCGTTGGCAGGCCTGGCTTCACCATGGTAACCAATAGCTCTTGGGGAATACCTGTAATCTGAACATAAATAGCCCCGTAGTCATGTTGTACCCTCAGCTTGAACATACATTTTATTATTCAATATAGTCTATAGTGAAAAGAACATTTGTTACATGAGACAAGACAACATACCCTGGAAAGGATCTTGGTCACAACCCTTCCAACATCTTCTCTCCATTCTGGAATATTGGGGTTGAAGTGGTCAAGGTTCCTGCTGAAGCTGAGGGGAATGACCTGGAACTGTTCTAGAACACAACACCACTGGGGGTCAGCATCAGCAGAACCTCCTTCAGAACCCAGGGCTCTGTGCTCTCCAGTGTGACGGCCACAGGTCATTGAACATCATGCTAGGAAAATCTGCCAGACTCTTAGAGAGCACAGACATTTCCGATGAGGTTCAACAGATTTCAAGATGGTCATTTGGGATTGGAATAAGGTAAGCTGCATTATTCTCGGACCATGTTTCCCAATACAGTTCTTGGGAACCTTCATACAGACGGGCACTGTCTGGCAGGGAGCTCAGAGGGAGCCAAAACATGGACTGACTGTGGGTCCCCAAGGGCCAGATTGGAAAACACTGCTCTAGGACACTCTTGGATGGGCAAAGTAACCCTATCCAAATGGAAGAATTACTGCTCAGTGTGAAATTGATGTCTGAAAGAAAGTGGGAAGCTATTTCTTACCGAAGACACGGACGCGCTTTGTGTCCTGGACCATGGAGCGCCCATTGGAGGCCTGGACAGTGACGGACACCTCCCCTGTCTCTGGGAACTTGATGATAATGCTGTTCTCCAGAGAAAGAATGGGCTGTCAAGGAGACAAAGAGGTAGCCGATTAATCACGCAAGACTCCGACATACCTGAATCATTAGCACAGATATCAGGAAGATGAGGGCAGACAGGATGGACATGCCAGACCTGTTACCAGTGACACAGACACATGCGGTTAGCCACCATGGGCGCAGAAGCCGAAATTTCATCACTGATCATCTGTCATCCTTAATATTCAGCAGATTTCTGCTTCAAACTGTGCACATATATTTTTTGATGTCTTCACTGAGACTTTATTATTTATGGTAGTGAGGTAAGGGCCAGAGCAGAAAGGATACTCAAAGATTATATCAGTCTGAGGGCTTAAATCTACATGATCAGAAACAAATCCAGTAACTACGTAAAGCTATTAACTGGAGAAACAAGCCACTAAGGTACAATGAATAAAAGTAACGTCACTTTCTTGACAAGCAAGTGTTCTAGACTCTAAACAACTGAGGACGCAGTAAAATCTCCTCTGTGGTGCCACGGCTGGCAGTTTACGGCACGTGCCACGACGACGCTAACAGAGAACCACGTGGTCACTGTGAGCCACGGCATGGAACTGGGTGGTGCCAGGAGAGAGAGACACTTCACTGGGGGCTACAATCAAAATGGATTCCATACAGCAAGCGGGAAGAATTTTATCAATTAGGATGGATTTTCCTGAAATGGGAATAGTGCAGGAGTCCATGCACACAGCCCCTGGTGGTTAATCTTCGATGGCAAAACAATCTATATACTTTGAATTTCTACTAAAAACAACCTTGCAAAAGCATGTCTCCTCTGGGTATGGTTTCATTCATTCACACTTTGTGGACACCTTTATTATGGGATATACAGCTGAGATAGCAGGATCAGACAGGCCCTGCGATGGCCTGGCACCCCATCCTGGGTTGTTCCCCGCCTTGCATCCGCAGCCTCTGGGATAGGCTCCAGACCCCCCTGCGACCCTGAACAGCACAATGGATGGGTCAGACAGGCCCTGCGATGGCCTGGCACCCCATCCTGGGTTGTTCCCCGCCTTGCACCCGCAGCCTCTAGGATAGGCTCCAGACCCCCCCGCGACCCTGAACAGCACAATGGATGGGTCAGACAGGCCCTGGAGTAGCTGAGGGTTAGGGGCTTTTGTCAAGGGCCAGGAGGAGAAACCTCTTGGCCGACCCTTGACTGCCAACTGGCAAACATCTGATTGCAAGTAGAGTGTCCTAACCCCCACACAGGATAATTGACGTTATTTTATTTGTTACTACTTTCATCTTCAATTGTATAGAAACAATAAAAGACTGTAGACAAAGGTCTTTGAATAAGATGAATCTATCAGGCTGTCACACCCAGTCCTGGACCTCAGCCCTTTCCCTATCGCACCTGTTCCAGAGCTGTGGCGCCTTAACAGCGGGGCGGAGATTGGTCCATTTTATGGGAATGGCACACGCGAGAGTCTGCGGTGCCCAGAAGTTACCGATTTGCTCCAGTCAGCAAAAGACCCGCTGAAGAGCCTTTAAAGTCTCTGATAATTGGTGAATCTCTCCTCGGAAATGTGAGGGCTGGAGCACTGAAGTCAATTTCATCCCGGGGGCCGGAGAGGCCAACAGCGAGGCGAATCCAAATCTAAATCCGCTGTCCACCTCGCTAGCGATCAGGACAATCCGCGACCGCAGTTAACTTTGCTCCACGGTGCAGATCGATTAAATTATGCCTGTGCCAATACAAGAATGATCTCTGGTCCCATCCGAGGAACCGGCAGAAGATTAACGGCACTGAAGTGTGGCTTGTCTGAGTGCTTTTTTAAATAACTGGAACGGCGTGGGAGGGGGGTCTGGTTTAAATAAACGGAATGATTCTCAGCCGTGATTCAGAGCCACACTGCAGACCGGCACCCCCCAGCATGTCTGCACGCCTTCTCCGGGTCTCTCTCCATACGGCTCTGCAGCTTCCCCAGTGATGTCACCTAGCCAGCTTATTCCATTACATCACAGCTTTTGCTACAGTAACTCCATAAATAACCCATCTGCTTATTCTCACCAGACTGCGAGTGAAAATAGGAGCATAGGCACTAAATAAAATGTCACTTACTATGCAAGCAGCTCTTGTGAATGATAGAGAGCACTAATTAGTGCTCATAAAAACCTCTAGTGACCAGAGCGATATTTTGGCAGCTAGATTACATGGATTAGTACTGATGAGGATGCTTCTTGGAGTTCTCCCTGGTTACCTGGTTAATCAGACTCGTTATAGTAGCAGTTGTGGGGGCAGGGTTGCAGCCTTTACCAGCAGGACATTTTCACTTTCATACAGCAGAGCTGTGATATAATCTCGGCTCCTCTTCTTGCAAATGCTGAACGTGTCTCGCAGATGTATCAGGCCTGAATCATTACCATGAACACGCTGCAGCTCTTATTTCTATGCCTCTGCATAACAATTGACAGAGGAGCCATTTTCATATTAAAATCCAACTGCATCGCCTGGAAGAGTCTGACTTTCTCGCTGAAACATCATTTACAAATACGATCTCTGATGCCCACTCCCCAAGTCTGTAATATAAATATCACCATTAAGCATAAACCCTGCTGAGACTATTAGTAAAAGTGAATAGAAAACTGTGAAGTGCTCTCCAAGGTATAGCGAACACCGTTGCGGATTATAGATAAAAGAAAAACAAATTTCACTATTAAAATGCTAGGTCACTGTTCCAGTCTACTTCATGGTAATAAGGACTCTTTAATAAATGGTTTATCACTGAATAACTGGGAATCCGACAGCAGACACTCAATAAACGGATATTACATGTTACTCATTCACAATTACACCAATGCTGCTAGGAGCCCGCTCCACCATGCGATAAGTGTCACTCCAGACTCTCTACGGTGGTCCCCTGATGGCGGAATGAGCCGCCAAACCATGTCCGTGCACCAGGCGCCTTCTCCAGCTTCAAGAAACACCTCAAGTCTCATTGGTTCCAGGAATCTCATTACTGGTCTGAAGCCTCTTAGTGCTCCCTGAATGTTCTGATGCTGCACTTCTGGTCTCATTGGCTTCTCCTTGTTGTGTAGCTCCTGCTCCAATACTGCTTACAGTACAGCCGCACCTGGGCAGCATAGCTGCACTGATGCCTAGCTGACACCTCAGCCGCGCATGTTTGTAATGTGTAATGTGTGATGTGTAACGTGTAATGTGCCTCACTTGTATGCCATCTGCTAAATATGTGACTGCAAAACGCCATTTCTCACTTTTACGTTAAAAGGTGCACCACTAAACCACCTTCTATGAAGGGGGACATTTTGGCGTTTTACTCTTTCTTCCAATAATAATTAAAAATGAGTCTACAGCAGGTGTCTGCACGCAGAGGAAGGGCTGGCACCTGCAGGTTGTCCCCGATCCACCAGTAGAAGATGGTCAGGTTGGTGGCAGCAGGCAGCACCATAGCAGTCAGGTTCACTTCCTGGTTTCTTCCTGCAATAGGAACCACTTCCAGGTGGACTTCCTGTAGAGGGGCTGCGTGCACAGGGGAGACGTGTGGTTATACACATGCATACAGAGTTACTCCATTCAGAAGAAGTATACATATTCTCCAAAACAATCCGTTTGAATAGGGAATTATTTCAGTTTTACCTACTCATACAGCCAGCTAATGTTCACATGCATTCTAGTAACTGCATTCTTAAAACTGAACTTATTGGGTGCAGCTCCTCTTTTCCAGTGCAGTTTTTCATTGACATGCATGTCATGTTCTGTTTGCAGTTATGGAGCCACGTCTATCCAGCTGCTGGCAGAGGTCATGTGACTGTGTGATGTGTGGAATCCCAGCATGCACCTGCGCGTTCTGGCCTCTCACCATTGACCTGGATGTAGACGGTGGCTTCGTCGTGCCCGGCTGCGTTTTCAGCCTTCACGGTGACCCGGTACACACCGGGTTTCGTGTACCGGTGTTGGATGGGCTCGTCCGTCACGGTCAGGTTGCGGTAGATGGCCCGAACACCATCACCCAGGTCGACTTGGTATTTGGTATTGGTGGTGTCCCCCTAAACACAGACCGTCATTGATGTGAACATTTTTTGCTTAGTTTTCAGATTTTTCACCAAAAACCACAAATTATTTCACTAATCAGCATGCCTGCTTTGAAATGTGGAGTTTGCGTGTAATAAACCTCCCTCTAATAGATGAATGACCACCCGCCACACTGCAGCGGTCGCATCGTACCTGCTCTTGAACGACGGTGAAGGTGATGTCATCACCAGGCGCCACGGCCAACATCTGTCCCTTGATCCCCAGCTGGAGGCCTTTAGGGGGCAGGAGCGGGCAGACGTGCTGCTTGGAACTCTGCTGCTTGTTGACTCCTCCCTCGCAGACATTGGAGACCACTTTCCTGTAGCTGCAGACAACACACATGTAGGGCGTTATGCCCAGAATGCCACCTAGAGTATGCGTGAAACATGATACAGTGTTTTATATGTCAGAAAGAGCTTTATAGTCACAGAATTCATACTGTAGATGATCCGTCTTTACTATCAACTGATGAAAATGCTCGAATGAAACATTTCCTCAGCAATGGACAGGTCTAGTCTAACCCATTGCTGTTTTGTAGATTTGTGTTCCCAGGCAGCATTTACTACTCACACATACACTGTAAAATTGATAAGTTGATCTTACTTAAAGGAATCTAGGAAACTGACTGCCTTGAAAAAGTACTATTTTGAGTACTATAAAACTACTATTTTCAAGTTATGTTTACTTTATGTCTACTATTTAGGTTTAATTGAGTTGTTCCTACTTTAAATAGTATGTAAATTTAAGTTGTCATTTCATAAGTTGTCATACTTATAAGTAAACAGAATTCTTTTGTTAAGTCACATTAACAGGTTATATAAATTTCCAATACTTAGAAATGACAACTTAAATTACGTACTATTTATAGTAGGAACAACTCATTTAAATTGTGTGACAACAACTTATCTGCATATTTCAGAACACCAACATTTATAGTGCTTAGAAGCAGCCAGGCTTACAATCCATCCATTCATCCATTTTTAAAGTCAGCATATCCAGTGCAGCCAGCCTGAACAGTTCTGGACGGGATGATATATTTTTAATGTTTAATTGTTCCCGCTCATCATTTTACCTAAAATAATGATTTTAGCTTCATATCCAAACCGGGGTTCTTGACATGTATATAATTTCCAGACAGGAGAGATGGCAGAGACCTGTTTCAGAACCGGCACAAACTTCACCGAGGCCCAAAAAAGCTTTTGTCGAAAAACAACGTACACTCTGGCTCCAAACTGGGTACTCATAGTAGAACCAGCATAATGCAAGCTATTGCTCATTTTATTACGTTTATGTCCCACTTACAAAAGAAAAACTAGGTAAATGTATAAATCTCAGCTACTAGTTTGCTATGGTGTACTTAATGTGTCAAAGTGCTATTGTTGGGTAAGCCATGATCGTAATAAAAACTGAACTTTAGATAACCTAAAATGGGTAATTTTTCTAATAGTCTTATACAGGTTTTAATTACAGAGACGACTTTGATGAAACCCAGGGTTTAATACGATGATATACGATGATATGGATGTTAGGAGTTAAGCTGTGGTGAGAGACAGGTGGCCGGCCATGTTCACTGCCATACAGCAGCATGAGAATGCAGTGTCAATGCAAGGCTGCCTCACTGGGTTCACTGGCACAGCACAGTGTCACTGCAAGGCTGCCTCACTGGGCTCACTGGCACAGCATAGTGTCACTGCAAGGCTGCCTCACTGGCACAGTGCAGTGTCACTGTTAGGCTGCCTCACTGGGCTCACTGGCACAGCACAGTGGCACTGTTAGGCTTCCTCACTGGCACAGCCCAGTATCACTGCAAGGCTGCTTCACTGTGCTCACTGGCACAGAGCAGTGTCCCGTCGAAGCGGGTGGGACTCTGTCAGGGATGCTCGGACTGAGAAAGACCAGCTGTTGCAGAGGTGTGGGGGTGGGGACTGGACGGGACAGGGGCACTGTGCAGGGAAACAGTCATTCAGTCTGATGAGAGAGGCATCTGAAATGCGATCCTTTACCCAGCAGTTTGAAGTCACGCTCTACTTACCAGCAGTGGGGGAGGAAGGAGTGATTAGCTGGCTGTGCTTGTGATGCCTGTGGTCTGTGTATATGTGTGTGTGTGAGCTGGGGGGGTAAAGATGCAACTTCTTTCACCATATAAACCTTTAACCCTCATAAAGGACCCTACCTTTTATTTCTGCCTTACTCATCAAAGTAAAGATCATGCATGAAACACTGGGCTGTAAAGCAAAAAAAACAACCCATGCCCAGACTGGCCGCTGTCCCGCCTTCCTCACCCTGTGCTGGACTCGTAGCGGTGCCCCTGGTGGCAGTCCTCTGGAGGCGCGTCGGGGTCGAACCAGAAGTCGGCGAAGCAGCGGTCTCCCTCTACTTTCAGACTGGGGGCCCGCTCGAACCCATAGTCGCTGACATGCAGGAGGAAGTGAGGACATTCATCATACACAAGGCCTCTTTTGAAAACATTATCAGCAGCTGAACAGTTCCTTAACCGCTATGTCACCTGCTGCCCTAGCACGAAACAACATGTTTTTTATCACTACCTAAATTATAAGCACATTATAAGCACTCCTATGGCTTCTGGTTCCCAGAAATGTCTGTGAAACTTAGGACATTTGGGGTGGGGGGGGGGGGGGCTGTCAGTCTGCTGCCCTGCGGGGTATGGCCTCACCAGGCAAAGTCCCTCTCAGTGCACTGGCACGGTTTCGCTGTCAGTGCAGACGTGAAGCTCTTGCCCTTGATGCAGAACGCAGACTCCTTCCTCTTACGGTAGCTCCTTTCCTGACCCATAATACAACGTTCTCCCTGAGGGCAGAGAAGGGGGCCTTTTTGTTCATTTGAAAGATATGAAAGGACAGGGGTGTGTGAGTGTGCTTTGGTGAGCAAGGGGGCAGATACCTGGGGATCGGTGAGTCTCCAAGAGTCGTAGTCGGCCTCAGTACACTGCCGGGGGAAGGACTGCCGGAAATCCACCTTGACCAGCTCCCAGTCAGAGCGGTAGCTGATGTGGCCGAAGACGCTGCGGGGTGCAGAACAGGCGCCTTCATCGTCACCACCATCACCATCAGCACTACCATGATCACTATTATTACCCGAAGCACTGCTGACACTAATGCTTTTAAAGTCATCCTTTATCATCATACATTCATAACTCAAGAAAAAATGTACCTTCTATAAATATTTTTCAGAAATCTAAAAAAAAAACAAAACTATGAACAATTTGGACATAAATGGTCAATTTATTCCTATATGTCACACAAGCTGTGATTTCACTGATTCCTTGAATAAAAAACTGGTTTGTACAAATGACAGGGTAAAATCATTCTGATTGAATTTCAGACTGAGGGGGGGCAGGCGTCCACTGCCTGCAGGGCACCCCGAGCTGACAGTGCCCCTGCAGGCTCATGGTATTGCCCAGGCATTATCATGCGAGAGTCACGCTCAGCTCAGCGTGACTCACTGCTGAGTGCCGACTCTCCCAATGGCTGGAAGAACCATCAAATATAGACTGTCGAGAAAAGCAGTGGAAATAACTGGCTGATGGATAAAACAAACACCATCACAGGTCTGCAGTTTATCCAGGTGAATGTTTCCTCCTATGGCATGTAAATACCTGGTAATAATTAATGGCTTTGGACATCAACAGAAATATGTTTATTAGCACAATCCAATAATTCAGCATCATATAGAGATTAAAGTTACCGACACCATTTTGGGCTACATTGCAGGGATGGGATCAAGCCAATCCTTGACGAGTCTAAGTCAAGTCTCGAGTCACCTGCCCTAAAGTCCAAGTCGAATCCAAGTCTTTCCATTAATTTTGCTGTCAAGTCACAAGTGACTCGAGTCCAAGTTGAGTTGTCAGTCAGTCCCTACCTTTAGCGATTAAAACTTGCTGCAGCATAAACTCACCACAGTACGTTGTCAGGTATGTTCCTTTTAGGCAGCGAGAGGGTGAGAAGAGAGTTCCCACTCACGGCTGTCCTCACATAGTATTTAAGTCCATGGGCATGCAAGGGCCGAAGCTTCTTTCCAACAAAGTGTCTCAAGAGAGCTCGCAGTCAGCCAATTTGAAATGCAGACAGTGTAGAATCCATCCATGCATTCATCTTACAACTGCATATGGAGTATAGTAGGGAGCCTATGGCAGGTAGCAAGGAGTACTAGGCAGTAGCAGACAGGCGCTCAGTCCATGACAGGGCACACACACACACACACACACGTCAGCACCCAGGATGGGCCGCTGTGAGAGGGACACGGGAGACACGGGGAGAACATGCAAACCGAAGGAACAGTTCTGGAAAAACAGGATAATTCATTTATGTACGTTTTTTGTATATTTACTGTAAAGCCTGGTCTCCTGTTTTATCTCATGACCAATTTCATCTTGGTCATTCTTAAAAAAATTAAGATAAGAAGATAAGAAGATGAGAAAGAACTTTATTTATCCAGAGGGAAATTCTTTTGTCATGATCATGCTCAGTGCACAAGAGGGGTACATGTAAGAGACAAATACGTGTAAGAGGAAGAGGACATTAAAGGCCTTTACAAATATTAGGGTAACTAATTTCACTTGTCAGGCACATCTAAGCCTAAAAGGTTCTCTGAATATACCAACTGTATTCCCCAGGAATGGACAGGCTGCTGTTTTTGACTTATACGTAACTTACACGTGACTTACATATTTCCCTTAGCTGTATACTTTAGTTCTCTATCAGCATGAAAAAAAGTCCACCACTAATTCTCGGATCCACTTAGACGGGTCCTGAAATTATTGCAGAAGAACATAATTTCTGTACTAGATTCCAGGGCTGGATGGGCTGTTCCTGAAAACACTCTCCATCATCATCTCTGAGGATACAGATTTATCTCAGCACTGCCAATTCTGCCCCCAATTAGCCCCCCTGCCCCATTTTACTTAACAGCAGTGGAAATTGCTATCCCCTCTCTCATGTCTCTTGCGCCCACCCCAGCCGACCCGCGAAATGGGACCACATACTGTACCATATCTGACCAATTGAAGAGTTTTGGTGGGACACTCCCACAGGTTTTTATAGAGCAGAGATGGGGGGGGGGGGGTTTCACCTGGTGAGCTTGACAAACCCCCCTTCAGCACGGCAGTACACAATGGCCAAAGCAAACAGAGAATTATGGGAGCAAGGACCCTGCCGTCTGTATACATACAGCAGCCTCCCCACCTAACTGGGACGCAGTTCGGCCTGAATGCCTCTCCGGTGAGTTCATAGGACCATGAAAATGTAGAAGGTCGGGCAAAGACAGTGGCTTTGACAGCAGTTAGAAGGCCTCTAAATACACTCACCAGACTCTCATACCTCCATGGCCATCTTACTCTACCCAAAGGGCTAGAGACAGACATGTTTAGTATGAATATGTACTAGAATGTCCTGGAATGCATTCCCCAGCATGGGACCAGCACAGCAGCGATATCTGGAAGGAGGGCCAGCAGAAACTCACGTCATGACGAGGGTCTCGTCCCCGGGCTCACTCAGGAGGCCATCGACAAACACGGAGGTGCTGGTGAAGTTGTGGACGTTCCACGTTCGGCCCTCGTCGATGCTGAACCTGGACAGGGATCGGTTTCCCGTTAATCTGAAACTCTCCTGTTCAAATGTAAAATTCGAATGCTAACATAACAACTCAGCATTTCCCCTTTCCGTGCCTCAGCCAGTGCAGCCACCTCTCTCAGATCACTCCACTATGTAATCCACACCACCCTCGCTCTGAGCTCGACTCGCTGACCTGTTTGGTACGTCCATTTCAACACTACGGGCTGGGATGGGGGTCTCACACTAACTACAAGGGGATCCCCTGCAATTCTAGGCAGCAGAGAATATGAGTGGTGCCATAGGAAAGCTGTTTGCATTAGCATAGATAAGCTTCATTTAATGCTATCCAGCCATCCATCTTCCAGCATCTTATCCTGGACAGAATGCTGGGGGAGCCTGGAACCCATCCAGGCAGCATAGTGAGCAAGACAGAGATACACTCTGGATGGGATAACAGCGTGTCACCGGGCAAAACAGCTCTGTAGATCTTCAGTATTCTTTCCTTCAAAGGAAAAGAATGGTCACACTTTGCGTGAAAATAATGCAGTACTGCACTCTTACTTAATGTATTCATTAATCAAAAACAAAGCATTAATTGTACCGATTAATGATGAGCAAACATGTAATCGGTCATAACGGTTCGCGCTTTTCGTGTAGTTAGTCATGATTTGTACGTGAGCAGTAACTGAGCTACTAAGTTACTTGTTACCCCTCAAGTAAAGTGTTGCCCAAAGAATTCAGCCCCACTGCTAACGCTACGGTGTAATGTTGCTCGCCTGTTTCCATGACCACAAGAGTCAACAGTAGATACAGCGTCATGACTGACCTAAAACCATAAACTGCAGTATTTCACACCCCCCCCAGTCTCTGCCAGAGGGGGTCCTTCATTTACTTTCAGTATAATGCAGTGAAGGCTGAATGTCTACCTCGAATAATAAAACACATCATTTGGCAGAATAACTCAAAATGCTGACAGCCAAATCTACGACATATGAAGAGAATTATAATAAATAAAAACAGCGACAATAAAAACAGCATTTTCATATTGGTTTATATACCTTATTTATAACTGTTCTGCAGTTTATTCTTCTCTACAAAATAAAAATGTCTTTCAGCTCAAATCCCCTCCAGTCCCTCCTGTAGGACCATGAAGGTCAACCATGACAGGCCTATCAGGATGTGAATCAGAGTAAAGCCCCCCCGACCCTCCGACCCAAAGCTAGCGTGAGACTGCGCCTGTCAGTCACTCACAGCCTTCTCTTCAGCCATACCACACTCAGCTCATCACTGTCTGGATCAATCTCCTGTCATATTTTTATATGGTTATAGTATTATTATGCTCTGCATGGTGGTGAAACTACATGTGCATAAAATATGTTCTTTTTTATTCTCATAGAACAGGCCAAATGTGTTGATTTACTAATCTGCATACTCTATACAACAGGAATTAGAGCTTTTATTCCCTGGATAAACTGTGAAACACCCTGTGCAGCGTCCTGTGCAGCAGCCTGTGCAGCAGCACCATGTGAAGCACCCCATGCAGCATCCTGTGCAGCAGCACCCTGTGAAGCACCCCGTGCAGCGTCCTGTGCAGCAGCACCCTGTGCAGCATCCTGTGAAGCACCCCGTGCAGCATCCTGTGAACCACCCTGTGCAGCAGCACCCTGTGCAGCAGCATCCTGTGCAGCATCCTGTGCAGCAGCACCCTGTGAAGCACCCCATGTAGCATCCTGTGCAGCACCCCATGCAGCATCCTGTGCAGCACCCCATGCAGCATCCTGTGCAGCAGCACCCTGTGCAGCATCCTGTGTGCTACTCTGTTTTATGTCCGACACCATAAAGCGGACATTTGCACGCGTTCTGCTTTGACTCTCTAGTGTCCGTGTTGTCTCTTATTTCTGCGTGTGTCCAGTTTGTCTTGCGGAGCATGAGCTCTATTGAAAGCTCGACAATATGCACAAAGGCCAGTTTCTTTATGTTTCAACAGTGACAGTCAGTGTCCAATCTGATCACTAGGCAACCATTTCTAACTCAGCAAGCCTAAGTCAGGTTCATATTCATTATACAGTACTAAAGCTGTCAGGCAGAAAATCACCTTTATTAGCCAGTTAAAGCTCAGCGATACTGCAGGGAGATGATAGGCACAGCATACTGCTATTCTGAGCAAAGATAAAAGTCATTTCTCTTTTTAGAGCCCATACAGGGTTTAACATTATCTGAAATAGATGGCGTCAGGAGCTGGAGTTGTCATGGTGCTTTATTGCGGCGACACGGACATGGCGCTTTTTAGACAGAGGGGCCCGCGACAGGCCCCCGCTCGGGTGGCCTTGCATCGCCCGGCAAATGGAGCTTTGAAAGTCTAATGCGCACAATGCAGCCTGGGTAATGCTGTTGTTTCAAAAGCGACTCCTGTATCTTCTGCATATGGGCATGTTCAGAGACCAAAGGAACACCAAAGGATAATCAGAATCTGGCTTAATGTCCACACCGGGAATTTGGCTCTAGTTGTCAAAGGCATATATTCAGTATTAGTCTACAGAGCTGTTAAACATCTGCATTTAAGACGATAAAGTTAATGGTTTGAGTTCAAGGATGTGACCTGCTGTTGTATCCTTAAATGACATGCGAAACCTGAATTTCCCCTATAAAAATAAGCTGCTTCAGATGAAAGTGTGTGCTGAAGTTCTTCAGGTAAGATTATGAAATCAACCAGGAATAACTGAATCAGGAAACGCGACCTTACTTGAGTATTTTGAGTGGAATGGAGGTGTCCTTGATGGCTACAATCACGCCCCCGTGATCGAGGTACAGGATGTGATGCTCTTCTTCAAACACCTGCAGTGGGGAGGGGGAGTTGTTGCCAAAAGGAGACAGAGAGATTCTATGAATGGGCCCCACTGTGTCAGCAAGGCTGTAGCAGCTATAACATGAAGGGCGTGACGGGAGGAGAAGGCGGAGATGCTGGGGAGAGAGCGAGAGACATCAGAGGCGTCCAAACAAAGGAAAAAGCCCTCAGCGAGCGGCAGCACCAGCACCATACCTGCCTCCAGGACTTCCCACAGTCTGAAGTGATGTACATCTCCTCCTTATATTCCACCAGCTGGGAGCCCAGGTTACCTGCGGAGAGATGGGAATTACTGAAGAAGAGGCACTTGACCAGACAGATGAGATGCATATGAATGGACTGGGCTGTAGGGGGCGACAGTGCGTCTTCCACAGCCATTTCCCTGTAGTCATGACACAGAGGCAGATATTCAGTCAAGCGACATTTCTGCCTTCGTAATTCTTCCCTCTCCCTATCTTCCCTCTGAAGGGCCTGGCAGGTAATAACAGATTCCCGTCTCTAATGCTGACAAGCGAGTCCATCTGCAGACAGCTGTAAGCCCCCGCTATCAATTATACCTTCGCCGTGAACCAGAAGGGCCCGGAAAGTAGAGGGCATCCAGACAATGCTAAGACCCCTTTCTTTCATCTGCTGTTTTTTGTTAAAACTTTGATTCAAAAATCGAAAAAGGGAAAGGATCGTACTCCGTTGAATTAAAAACGATTTCACGCCCAGGCACCCAGTTATCAGGAAAGTAGGATCATTTGTTTTCATTCTGCCTGGTTATCTTTTGTAATCTCTGCGATGATCTAACGAATTCGCACCAGCATGTATACCTTGAAAGATGATGGGTGTTGGAGATCTAGGCAGGGTAATAAAAACCAGTGGGACAGAGGAAATCCAGAGGGGCCACTGATGGATTGTTCTGCGAGGCCATAGATATGAAACACAGACCTACGTTTATAAAAAATAAATTTGTTGCAGTCATGCCGATAAGTGACACCCTTTCTTCTTACTGCTTTTGAAACTACATATCAGTAACCCATGAATACGCCCAGAAAACACACAGGAACACAAATATTAACATGAGGATCCCAAAATTAAACCGCCCTCAATGTACTAAAAAACTCGCCAGCAGATCACGTGTTGCCTATGACCTCAAACTGACCACCAAGAGCACCATTTTGCACCAAGCCCAGGTCCTTTTAGGGACTCCTGGCAAAGCTTTACCTGGGATGCCCCCCTACCAACAAAACTAATGATCAGTTCACTTCCTTCTTCGCCAGTGCAGGTCATTCGGGGGCCCTTGGCAACTGTCTGTTTGCCCTTAGCTAGAGCGCAAAAATATGTTTATACTCATATTGAATTGTGCCTGTACCGGGGGTGGCTAGCCAACCCATCTTTTAAGCCTTCTCTTGTCCTGGACTGGCTTGAAATGAATCAATCCTCAACCAGAATTTGCTTGTCCACATCCTATAGTCTTATACACATTTGGGACACATTTGTTTAAGAAACCAGGGAGGCTGTGTTGTTTCCATGGAGACCCTGTGTGTCGTGAAGACTCACCAGCTCCCATGATGAGCCCGGGCGCAGAGTCTTTGGTGTGGACTGTCCCGGAGACGTAGGGGTTGTCAGCCCAGCGCAAGTGCAGGTGCAAGTGGCAGTCCGGCTGCAGATAAACACAGAGACAGCGCCCCCACCCAACCATCTTAGTCACTGCAAGGAGACGTCGAAACCAAGCAGCTGCAGGTCTTATTCCCCTCAAAGTTGCAAGCATATTTAGAGCAACTACATTATGTCAGATGATAAATGGACAGGAAGGGAGGCTGGTGAGGGTGATTATGTTGCTGCACCAGGGGATGCTGCCGTCCCATTATTAAATAACGTGCTGATTAGAGGTGCTTAAGTAAGAATGTGGGTATATGACTTTGAATATATTCAATATATTCTCGCTCTTAGAGGAAGCAAAATACCAGCTTCTGGTCCAAATAAAGACCAGTACATTGGCATGGAAACTGGCCTTCAGGCTGTTCTACAGTCCCGTCTTGTCTGTGAGCTTTTAACCAGGGAACTTCACCATGAAACAAGGTGATTCACTGTCAAGTCAGATTGGACAGGCCGCCAGAGTGATATCTAAATTAGTGTCTGATGTTCTCCTGAGCTCGTCACCTCAGACTCCATGTCCTGATCTACGGGGTTAGAACCTGGACCAAGTGAGACTTCAAGACTAATTAAAAAGTCAGAAAACACAGCCTTTAGGATGGAAGCATAGACTGATCTGTTCCCACAAGAACTGAGATACAAGAAAATGAATCTGGAGTCATTCCATCTCTTTCCTGGGACATAAGCCCATGGTGAGCATGACTCACTGTTAATGAGCCATTCCAACCAGAAGGTGGCAGAACGACTAACAAAATGAGCTTGGGATGAGACAGTTGCAGTGAGAAAGCTGCTTCAAAGTTGATTTGACGCTCATAAAGGCAGACGCTGGAGAAAAACTCCCATAATGCAACTCTAGAGTGAATTACTGTATAAGAGTACAGTAAGGTGATGCTTGAGAATAACATTCTCGATTGTCCCTGGTTAGTGGAACTGTGTGACTTAAGAAGAGTGTTTAGGGCAGGGGTGTGTGTATTTGGCACAGAGGTGCCCTTTAGAGACCTCACAGATATTAACATGCCGACCCCCTTGAATGAACACAAATAGTGCCAAGGTTGAGGTGTCAGCACATGTCTGTGGCCAGCTCCATTTGTCTGCCTCTCAGTGTCGGAGCAGCTCATTAGACGAAGAGGCTCCACAGATCATCCCAAGTTTCACATCAGCGTCTGAGTGTCGTCCTGGCTTATTAGAAGCGACCGCAGTCTCTCCCTGCCCCATCTGCTCTCCCTCTTTGCGCAGACTATCAAAAACGGTGCATGTGCTTAATTACTCTTTCAAAGGGCTCAGTCCATGACCTGCGGCTAACAAGGAAGTCGTAAGCAGATGGTTCCTTCGCCGTCGCCGCATCGAATTTTCCAGAGAGCTGTCTGTTTCGTCTTGTGGCACTTCAGACACAAGCTGTTGAAGGAGGGGAGCGCGGACGCGTGCTCAAGCGTGTGTCTGTTCCCGAAAGTGCAATGGACCGCGAGGTAAGGTCAGAGCAGCGAGTCGGCGGTGTTTATAGCTCAGCCTTACCGGCTTGCAATTGACCAGCTTGCCATTCATGTCAGTGGCTGGAGGAGGCAAGTAGTCCCAGTCCCGTCCTTTGTTATAAGTGATCAGTGTTGCCACCTTCCCATCCACCTTCTGATTGGCCAGAAAGACTCCCTTGATTCCACGGACCTAAAAGGGAATTTAACATAAGAGAAGCAATCAAGTCAAAGTCAAACCAAAGTATTAGCAGGAGTAAAATGAGAATCTAGTGGACACAGAAGCCATGTCAGTTCTGACATACTTGAATCCGAAGGCAAACCCTGCAGGAACTGATCTTTTAATATTTTATTACTGTTTTTACGCAGAAACGTAAAAATGAAAATGTTGCGTATGATGTTCTTCCATGACTGAATGACTGAATTCTTCCATGTGCTGACTGAATGAGATTTCACGTGAAAGCTAGATTTCATTCAAAGCAGCTAAAGAACATCCATTTACTCTGAGGCAGGAGCCTGAAAGAACACGGAATGGCAAAGAACCGTGGCTCTCAAAAAGCGCCGACAGAGGCAAACACCTAGGAAGACGCGTCTATTGGAGTGATGTGTCTCCTCGACCTTAATGCAGGCACTGAATTGGAGAAGGCTCAGCTTTGGGGTGGCTGTGAGTGAGGAGAGTGAAAACAGATGAGCTTTACAGAGACGTATCGTGCGTTCCTTTACCGTTGAAGATCGGAGCTCGGAGCGCGGAGTGACGTCACATCCGCTAAAAAACAGAGGAAAACAGAGTCTGATGCATTCCATTTGCCGAACTCGGATTCAAAATGGAAGCCTCCAAGAAAGTGGCTCTTGCGCTCGCTCTTTCGGAGTAC
>JAODKM010000016.1:14508535-14530228 GCA_026780845.1 Petrocephalus sullivani | reverse complement strand
TGTTCCCAGTGGAAAACCCGCCAAAAGTGAGCTGAACTGAACCGTGTCGTGCCGTACTATGCAGTGGAAAAGCGCCACATCTGGTAATCTTTTGTCCCTAACCACTACACCACCTGCCTGCCCCATGCATATATAACTATGCATGTGGGATGTATTCATATGTGCATCTGTGTGCATGTGGGATGTATGGATACTGTATGTGCATGCATATGGGATGTATAATATACATCTGTATATATGCAAATACATTTCTGTGTGATGTTTGTATATGTGCATGTAAATATGAACAATTATGCATGTGGAATGCATGTATATGCCTGTGTATATATGATCATGTATGCGTGCAGTATTTATGTATATGTGCATCTGTGTGCATGTATATTTGCACATGTATGCGTGTGGGATGTATGTATATGCACATGTATGTGTGTGGGATGTATGCTTCTATGCATCTGTGTGCGTGTATATATGCACACGTATGCATGGGCCCATGTTCATCCTCAGCCTAATCCCATGCCACCCAGCTTGAGTCCCATGCACGCTGCCATCATAATTATCTGCCCTGTCTCTCGCTCATCCCCCAGCGCGCCCCCTCATCCTGCCTCTCCCTCTCCTTCTCTCTGTCCATTCTCTCTGCCCATCCTTCCACTCCCACTTTCGCTCCCCGCACATCTTGCTGACCTTCATCGCAGGATGAAAATGCCGCATGCAAGCAGAAAGTGAACTCGGCTCCATCTGCGCATACGCAGGCATGGCTCAGCTGGAAGGAGGCGGATCAGCGCCGGGGAAAGACCCGGGCATCGATCGCTACGGCGCATCACGGCGACGCCCTGTGGAAGAACACCTTCAGCCTGTTGCTTAGTTACAGATTTCACCTTCGGGGGGGCACACCCCCAGCTTGTCTCTCTGACTGAGAGTGGACAGAGCCCAGCTTTTCATGCCTTTTATGTTGGGAAAAGAACATTTAAGATGCTCAAAAAAATTCCTTTCAGAGAGAGATATATTTACTAAAGCGATTACCAAAAATGCAACGCCTGACTGTCGGTTCCTACGACAACCTGTGTTCACAGGAATCCCTCTCATCTGCCGAGAGAAATGCTCCACGTGCCGCTCTTTCCGTTTGGCAATAAAAACTAGATGAAACTCCACATAATAGCTTAAGTTGATGAAGAAACCCGGAGCCTGTGGCCTTATCTGTATGGCCAGCGTAAAACGGCAAGAGCCTCCCAGCCGTCAGCAGAATCCCTTTAAAGCTGATTGAGTTGCGGGGCTTTGAGCAGGATGGTCGATAGCGAGGCGGACTAGCCCACCCCCTCCCCCCTCCCCTCCACAGGAGGGCCCGTCGGCCCCGCTCCCCGGCGGGCCCCCGCTAGCCAGCTCCTTCTCTTTCTGGGGTAGATGACTGAGGGAGATGTAGAGTGGACACGTTTCCAGCCTGGCGTTTCCAAACCGAACAGCGAGGGGGATTATCTCAGCGTCTCACGGAACACATGGCCTGTGTTCTTCGGCAGATAATCCTACATATGGCCCCTAATCTTTAAACAGTGTTTTTCTTTATCTGTTAAAACACCCATTTGCAGTCAGGAAGCGTTTCCTGTATGCAATATAACTCAGAGGATGTCACAAATAAAATCACAGTCAGCGCTGCATGCAAAGGAGTGTCTCTTTCACCCCCTCACTGAGGACACCCCGTGTGCCCTCCCTGTATCTGCCCCTACAAGTCCAATTGGCCCGTGGCAGTGACTGATGAGCCGCTGGGCCAGTAGCGAGGGAGACGGACCACTGACATGTAAATAAGGTTCTGCGGTTATCATGACAGAGGACTATGAGGACATGTAGCCTTAAGGTCTAATAGGAAGGTTCTTAAACAACCACGAAAAATACTTTGCACGAAATGACATAAAATATACATTCATCCAAGGACAACGAGTGTTAAAAATAGCACTGCACTTGACTACACAGTTACATAAACCCTCTTAATGTCACCCATTCACATTTGCAAACACTAACCCAAAGTTAAGCACAGAGGAAGACAAATTAACCGGAATCCTGAATACTTTATGACACCTATCAAACTTAACGGTGGCTCTGTGAGGCTGAGACAGTACTGTGGGCTTCTACTCTCAAAGCAGGACTGACAGATGAATGTTCCGGAGCGGGACCACGGGAAGCACGCCCCATTAAGCAAAAACATCACTTGCGCGAGGAAATCGATGACTCCCAGCGCACGGCCGCTATAGCGCCCAGTCGCCCAGGCTTAGCGCCTCCAGTGTTTAACGCAGAGTACTCTGGGAAACATCTGATTTCTGTGCACTCACCTTGTGCTTTTCGGGACTCGTTCTGCGCAAAACTCACTTTTCATATTTATTTCTTTGTCATGCTTTCGTGAAAATATGCAGTGAAGTGAAACATACAGGGCAGTGGAAGAGAAGCAAATAGTACATGTAAGATAATAAATCGGTCAGGGTCGACAGAAGGAGGAAGCCGACCAAGACGGATCTCTCCAGTCCTGCACCAAAATGGCAGCTTTCCTTCACAGACATTTCAGCGCTCCGCTAAATCACCATATCAGCTGTCAGGCACTGATTGTGGCAGCCCTGTACTAATAAGCGAGGACCCCTGGTGTCATTACACATCACGCTACACCTGTTCCAGGGAGCCAGGACCCCTGGGAGCCCGTTCCTGATCCAGCAGGGGTGAGGGATACCCAATTATTTCAGTAGCAGCAGGAGCATGGGTCAGCCTGGCGGGGACCACTTCTGGCAGACCAAGGACTTACCAGTGACCTTCGACCCCAGCGCGATTATGCCGATTACACCTCATGCCATCACACTTTCAGCTCCGTACAGAGAGAGCCGGCAAGCAGGACGTGCAGGTGGCGCGCTCGTCCCCCTCGAAGGGACTGCCCCCCGTTAGTGATGGCATCCCTGTCACTTAGCCTTATCTCATGTCACTCGTTGTCAGAGACTCTCGGGGGGGTCCACTCTGGAAGAACCGAGGGGAGGCATTGGGCCTGAGGAAAGAGAGAACAGGGGGCAATAGGGTCCCCTCGATGTCCCCCACTGCCAGTTACAGCATAACTGCCAGGGGCGTCATTAGGGACTCGGAGGAGGAATCACAGAGGGGTCTCCTCTGACCGGCAAACAAAGGCCTCCCCCCATGCAGGGGGCTTGTTCCAAGCCATTTAGCCCCCCCTCGTCTGAAGCGGCATATGTATCCCATAATAAACAGGCAGCCGCGGTTTATTCTCATCATCATTGTTTCATTATGGGCAGATACAGAAAGGAACCACAAGAATCCCCAAGCTGCCCCTCAGAGGGTCTCCCTTCTAACATAAACCCATAAACACTGCATTCCTGCACAGGAAAAGAGCCAGAGGTCAAGGGTCAAGGGACTTGGACTGAAAAGTGCCCAGGATAGCAGATTTTGTGTCTTGCACACCAAGGTCAGAGCACATCTCTGATCTGACTAGAACCTTCCCCCCACCTTCTGTGACCACCTGGACAACATCCTCCACCACCGTGTGGCACTCACGCCTCCGTCCACAGGCTCGCCTGGCATGCCGCCACCTTGCCCACCTGTACAACATGGCTTCTGAGGGACTTGGGGGCCAAAGGCTAGGTGACACTGTAGCAGAGGGGAGGGGGATCGCCAAACACGGACACGCCCACCCAAACCACGGCGTGGGGGTGCTGTCTCCCAGAGTGCTCCTGCCTGAGGGAGGAGCCCTTTCCCCTGCAGATTTTCAGGTGTTTGTGAGTTACGGTGAATCGGAAAATGCAGCTAAGCCTACATGGAGCCGAGTCCGGCCTGAGGGGGCTCTCATCACAATCAACTAATAACTAAGGATGACGGACATTATTAGTATGTTACTCTGCAATGGGCTGGCACCCCATCCTGGGTTATTCCCCGCGTTATGGCCCTCCAAGATGGATGGATGGATGGATGATGTTCTTGTGTGTGGGAGATAAGCCGCTGAGGTGGCTGCACAGCTCACAGTGACACACTGAGCGGTTTCTCCAGCCACACGGCAGCTCTCGCTGGAGACGCGTGTCTGGAGGGGGCGGGGGGCACGCCGTCAAGCACTTCTGACAAGAGGAGTGAAGGGGGCACCCACGCCAAAGCTTTCCATCCAAGCAAGGTCACCCCAGCCCAGAAAGACTTCAGAGCTAGCAGAGTCTAAAAATGCCCCCCCCCCCCGCTGAAAATATCTATTATTTACTTATAGTACAGAAAAGAAAGAACCAAAGAAGGCAAAAACCCAGGAAAAGTAGAATGCAGAGAGACATGAATTATATTCATTAGCTAGTGTTTGTGTGGGTGTTCATACCCACATTAAGGAATTTAAAAAGGGCTGTTTTCTTCTTCTTTAAACCCCATAGAATCCAATCCCGCACATCGAGGCTAGCTTAATATTCATGGTTATCTGCCGCATAAAAAAGGAGACCTGGCGCTTTTCAAAAATGTACAGACGCACTTTGTAATTCCGCAGGAATAATCACGGAGGATTTTATGCGAGATGAAGGCAGAGGTGTGACAGCCGGGCGATATTTACCCGTGTGAGTGTTCACTATCGCCATCCGGAGGAGCTTTGATCATGGGGGGGCACGTCAGGCTGCAAATGACTCCCCTTGAAGTTACAATATATAACCAGATATAACTATAGATACATAACAAACCTCAAACGCAGAGCAAAGTTAAAGGATTGGCCCCGCGTTCCTCTATTGTGGAGTTTTCTGCTTCATAATTATTTTTCTGAAATAATGCTGTTTTGCCGATAATTGATTCCTGCGCTAATTGGTGCACGCTGCTCGTTACCGCTGCTGACTTCCAACAAGGCCGTTCGGTGCCTTCCTGATTCCTCACTTCTCCCTTGATTGCGCCTTGATTCCTCACTCCAAAGAGGATGGAGATGTGCGCTGTGCTATCCTTGGTTATCCCCCACTCTCCCGGAGTACGGTGGGATCTTGTGGAAGTATTTTTAGCCCCCAACCTGTCAGACACACAGCCGGGGGAAAAGCAACCTATTGTTTTGTCTATGAGATTCTGG
Source organism: Petrocephalus sullivani (assembly GCA_026780845.1). Lineage (NCBI taxonomy): Eukaryota > Metazoa > Chordata > Actinopteri > Osteoglossiformes > Mormyridae > Petrocephalus > Petrocephalus sullivani. The sequence goes on along the minus strand of JAODKM010000016.1, from coordinate 14,525,178 downwards.
AAGTGATAAGGGTACCATGGCGACGGATGATGCGCATCGCCATGACATCTCAGCTACATCATGACAGATTTACCTATAAGAGAAGTAATTATTATGAGAAGCTAACATGGCATTTCAGGACATCCATTACAGGAAAAAAACAAATTCAAATGAGCTATTTATCTTTGAGGGAAGAGGAGGGGCAGTAGCCGATGAAATTAAGCCGATAATGTGAGACATTTAGCTCCTTCTTAAAGGGGGGAAAAATCACCACCTCTAAGCCATGAGGTCTAGGTCTTAATCCATTCCTCCTTATCTTAAGTCGACCGAATCGACAAGTGCACTTGACAGCCACTTTGTACACATCTTCTTCTGTAAGCGGGGGTGCTCAAGGCCAGACTTATGCACAGGAAAACCGGGTCCCCAGATCATAGGGGCTCCCAATTTTTTCTGGTTGGTACTGCAGCATTTTATGCTGCACCTTGGGCCCCATCAATGACTTTAAACCAGTGGCCCCCGCCGTTGAAACACTGACCCTGGGGATACACCTTTGTGTTAGGTGGGACTCCTGAAAAGTACTACACAAATGACTGAATGAACACGCCGATTTCACAGAGACTTGGAAATGGCTGGGGGGGGAAGGGGTGGTTAACGGCTTTTCTCAGACGAAGCAGGAAGACCTGGTGGGAGTGGGACAGGGGAGGGGAGGGCGATGGGGTGGGTCCCCAGCCAGTTGCAGGATTAGCATACCCTCACGAGACTTTTTACAGTACGCTGACTCATACGGAGAGGAAAAATAAAACTACTTATAATTTTGTTTTACAAGGGGAAAAAAAAGATTAGAGGGCACCTCAGACGTAAATAAAACTTGAGGGACACGCATGATGTAATGTTTTTTTTTATTCCTAATAAAGTTGTTTTATCAAAGCACGCCTTCAATGCCGTGTGTGAGCAGGGGCTGCTAGAATGAAATATAACGTGCTATAACCATCTTCCTGGTCTTTACGGCAGCTGCCCAGACTGAGAGGTAGAAGTGGCCTCACGTGGCTGGGCGAGAAAGGACACGATGACATCATGTCTAAGAGGGCTCATTATGACATCACTGCGGCCACCAAACTCTTCACTGGATCCCAGAGAGTCCAGGAAGCACCATTCAGTTACCTTTGTCATTTCAGTGGTCACCCTGACACTAGATCCCAGAAGGCTGTAGGTTTGCGACCCAGTGAAAGACTTGATTCAGTCTCCCTGCTCTACAGTTTGATTCCACTGAGGAATTACTGCTCGTGTACTTTTCTTGGAACTTACATAACATTTATGAGTTTGGCAGAAAAAGAACAGAACTATAAGAAAAAATGAAGCCATTCTTTAAATGGAAATTGAATTCCGACTGGAGCAGATCATAGGGTGCTTGTCTGATTGTACAGCTGAGCAGATACTTTCAGCTAAAGTGACTTATGCATTTTTACCTGTGGATACAGTTGATGTTTTTAAAGAGAGCAATTCAGACTAAGTCATTTGTTGAATAGTCCACCATCAAGGAAAATAACAACTTACTGAAAGTAACCACAAAGTAGCAAACAGAGCAAAAACTGGGTGCAAGTCTGGGGAGCAACTACCGCTACAGACATGCAGTAACATCTACAAAATAATCCAGGAGAACATAAAATAACAAATTATTAAAGAAAAAAACTATCTGAGGCCAGCATCGAACACACAACCCAAATCGAACCCACAAGGAGCCCAGATACTGGCTAGCGGCTCAGCCCATGAAGCCACAAGCGACCCAAGGATTAGGGACACTAAGGACTGAGGGTGGAACAGGATGGTCAGCGCCACCTGCTGGCCAAATGAGGACAAGATATATGGGACGGTCAGACGGGCACTGATCCTGACACCGCCCATCTCATTCCATCACCTCGATCCACCCTCCATTCCTCACATCTCAAAAGAAACTGCTTTTTCGCTGAGATGTTCCAGCGATGACTCTTCAGCAATTTGTTCTTGCAGAATGACCCAATCTAGCCAAGGCACATTAAAAATTACATCCTACAGTTCCCCGTCTTCACAGTTCCTGTGACATCACTTCCTTTACAGAAAGTTAAGCCCATTTCCACCCCACATCCCTATCTTACATTCTACAAATTACGTTTCACTCTGTGCCATTTTGGTCTGACAAAGGCCCTAAGCCTAAGTCTCTCCATATGCTTGGATCATGGTTTTCGCCAAGCATCACCCCCCAGAGGTAGAGTAAGAAAAAACTGAAGACTGGAATCGATTAGCAACCTTCACACACCTGAGACACAGAGACTCAGATGCAGAGAGATGGTGTGTCAGTGTGTTGGGAGGGTGATGGCCCACACTGATGAGGTTGTCAGCCAAGCGAGAGTCCACTGGGTCCCCGCCAGCCACACACACATCAATAACAGGTCTGCTCTCACCCTCGGCGCGCTCATTACTGCGCAAGGTGCGGGCTGCCATATGTGGAATCCGAAACCCCCTATCATTTCAAATGTGCAGAATATTCATTCGATTCCCCTGCTGCCCACCCCCACCAGCCCCAAGTAATAATTTGATGTCAATTATGTCATTCACTCTGATAATTAAAATCAGCGATGCGTGTCTCGCCCACAGGATATGCTCGGCACGGGCAGTGAGGTTTGTAAACATGTCCCACTTGCAGCAATGCGGCTGCATGTGTTGCTGGCTGGCATGTGACTGGCTGACTTCTCGTGAGCGTGCACGTTCGTGACTGTTTGTCCAGGGACAATTTCCCAAGTGCAACAGAACATTACCTCAGGTCATATGACATAAACACACAGAGACGGCAAACTCCTCCGCCTTCGGACTGAACTCTGAGCAGCAAAGGCTCAGCACAGGCCCATTCTAATTGGATAAAAGTGAAGACACGGAGCGGCAGATCCGTCATGGTCACCTAGTCGCTCCTAGTTGACGTTTTGGCCCAGATGGACGGGTACAGAGACAGACGTGACAGCAGAACCAGTGCGACCAGTAGAGCAGGCTAGCCAGTCTAATTCAGGGTGCCACTCGCCTATAGGACTACATTTACGCCTATGTGACTTTGGTGGTAAAACCGAGACGAATAGTCATCAATTTCAGTGCTGGCTCCAGGAGCAGGATTCGGGCCTATCAACAAAAGACAAGCCGACAGTGGGGGAGCCTTAAAGGGGCAGTACCGTACAACCAGCTGCTTCAATGCTAAGCTGGGACTTGTGAGGTCTCAGCAAAATGACAACAAAAAACTAACCCACTGAAACAGTGAGTCTCCTTTGTGATGGCAAGAGTTAGCCCTGAGCCATCACTAAGGTACCCCTTGTGACAAGAGACAAAGAACATGGATTTAATGTGTAGAAGGCCACAGCAAGCACCCGCCTCCCAGACAAAGGTGGTTCGACCCCAGTGGAGATTTCACTCAGACTACCCGAGAACATGAATCAAAGTTACACTCTAATGTGCTAATTGACTTGATTCCTCATAAACATGCTTCCAGATGCCGCATACGGACACCAGCCTTTGTCATCAATCACCAATTATTGTGAATTCGCACAGAAAAATCATTGCGAGGTTCAGAAGCCAGCTATCAATCACGACACTGGGCACCCTGACGATCTGCCAGGGCTTCTAAGAATATCCAAGCGTCATCATCTTCAGCATCTATCCGTATTTGGAGTGCAGGGTAAATCTGTCTTTGAAACTGTATTATTTAGTTGCCTAGGAGACATTTTTAGCCATGCCTCGCAGCTGAACACTTCTCTCAATTACGTAATCAGGAGCTCATAAGGCAGAAGCACCTCAGCCCAGCTAAAGAGGTATCCGTGTGGAAGATAAACCCACGGCACCTTCTGGTGGCTAAGCAGGTTGGGGTGGCACCCTGCCGCCAACTCCTACACAAGCCAAAGTTTAGGACTCTATTGCGATGACCCTACACTCTGTCCAACTCTCACCAAACTGTCACAGAAGGAAGCAGACCCGTCATCAAAAGTCAAGTCAAAGTCAAAGCATCTCTCATCTTTAGCTATATGCTCCATGTGTCATATGCCAAGGTAAAATATCCAACCGATGAAATCTCATTGGTCAAATCCAGCCAACAGAGAATGTTCGTTATTTAAATGTCTTTTAGAATGTAACATTTATGCAAAATTATTTCCACATTTTGCATTTTAACAAAGCTTTGTCAATCTCAGCACAATAAAATAATTTATGAAAGTGGTATATGTGTATATTGTGAACGTGTTGTCCAGCCTTGGAACCATGGCTTAGGAGGTATAAAGTGACTCTGTTACCCACTGTTATTATTCTAGTCTTTTTCCATTTCTATTATTATAATAATAGAAATAATAATAATATAATATTCTTGCTCTATTTCTGTTAATATTCTATTATTCTAATTATTAGTTGTAGCAGGGGATTATATTCTGACATCATCTGGAAAATGCTTTTCTGTACCGTAATCGTAACGTTCAACAAAGTATCAAGAACGAATAATTGTTAGCGAAGAAAACTGAAAACTGAAACGAAATATTAACACAAAAGACGTTTTAAAGCTCGCAGCACGAAAGCAGGAGCCAGAAGTGCTTGAGACGCTACAATAAAGACGCCGTGTTGTAAGGGTATAGCAGAAATTTACTAGCGAAAAGCATTTCCTCCTAGTATAGCGTTATCTCATGCGGCTTAATTTGTTACATAAGTATCCGACGCGGTGTCAGTCACAGAAGGAAAGCTTATTTTTAGCACAGGTGATTCCAGATATTAAAAGCAACATCTGTGGTTTGAGGTTAACGGCTTTGGGATGGGCTTTCAAATTACATTAATCCGTCACTGAAGGAATTTCTCCCACAAAACAAAGCTGTCAAACGGAGCTTAAATTACACATTCATGCTCTATATTCATATTCAGCTTTCCCATTTAATGTAAATATCCTCCGGGCCGAAAACATCAGCCTAAATCCCAGTGCTCTTTTATGTTGCTAACTCATTAGGAGCACTTAGCCGTCTATTTCAGGTCAATTTGTACGAAGTGATACTGCGAGTGAATGACAGGAAACTCCTTCTTTGTAGAATATTTTTTCATTTTTGGTGATAGGTTGGGTCCTTTAGAGGCAGCACATCAGTCTAACACAAGGGGTGTCAAAAGAGAGCAAAACATATATAAAAAATCTATTGCTATCATTAAACACCGGGCAGACTTTTTGAGTCGTGATTTTAACGTTGATTTGGTCACTCTGGCAGGAATGAAATCATTCCCACTTCAGACACAAGTGGCATCCACAATAGGAGGGACGTCGAGCCTTGGGCGACAGAGAGTAAGTGTTTCAGTCCATTTTTTAGTCGTTTGAGCGATATCAGTCGCGAGAGAGTGAAGACTGGTGACTACACACACCAGGGCGCTTCAGCCGGGCCTCTCCGAAATGCCAGGCAGTGAAGAGCCGTTGTCAGAGGGTGTTACTCCAGACCCCTCCGCCAGCAGACACCCACAGCCCCCTCTTCACACATGGCTACAAAGCACACAGAACCACCCAGAGCTCATTATCATAAAGCATGACGCCTTCTTACATGAAGAGGTATAGAGCTCCGCACAGGTTATGGGTCTGCATGTGACCATCAGCCCTGACCATCAGGAGCTTGGCGTGCTCCTCTGCTATTCCTCCCTGCTACCCCTGTCCTCTATCACACCCACCGCATTGATCACACCCTCAGTGACTGCTGTGAGGGCAGTCATGAACATATGCAAAGGCTCCTGGCTGAATTCAACATGGCCCTGCATCCAGACGCTTTTTTGAGCATCATTTTTCTCCCGAGTACCTGGTTAAAGCAGGAAATTACCCATAAACTCCCCCCCCCCGCCCCATCTCCCACACCCACTCACCCCCGGCTCTGGGCCACATTCTCCAGCAGTGGTTTGCTGGAAGGAGATTAAACAGGGCTGTGAATGTGAGGTAGAGAACTCACTTTGCATAGAAACAGAGCCACGAAACAGATACATTAACTAACCTAAGCAGTGGGATGCCATTAAGCACCCTTCTGTTTGATAAATGCCTCCTTCACTCTTTCATCCGCCTGCCTGCTCTCTCCCGCCCCCTACATCTCCATCTCCATGCTGATCCCCCTCTCTCTCTCGGGATACAGGTCAAGGCATGACAGGTTTCGGAAGAGGCGTCAGGTTGCGGAACCTTCGGCCGCTGTCCGAACAGAGCAGCACACGGACGCCTTCAAGGTGGGAGCGCCTGATGGTGGCTGGGCCAGCGTCTAGGAGACACCTGGAGCCGCAACAGAGGTGAGGGGAGAGGCCGGGGAATTAAGCTGTCGGCCAGCCTGAGTGCCCCTTCGGTACTTCGCCACTAGAAAGGCTCTGAAAGTCATTCGGTTTGTACAAGAAAGCGTTAGCAAGGAAGATTCAGGTACAGTGTGAGTCAAGGGCTTTCAGACAGAAGATTGAAGTTGAGATGTCTGGCAGAAGCAGTTGGAGATGGTGAAGTGAAGGAGGCAATACTCAACGGGACACTTTACTTTCCACAGACACTTTTGGGTTTGGCCACTCTGCTTCTTGGTCATTAAGTTCATCATCAAGGCCTCCAGCTCTGATTCCCCTTCCATAAAGCATTATGGCTGTATGAGACCAGGAGGGACTCTCTGCAAGATCAGTTAAGGAGCTGTTAAGCTGTGAAAGCTCGCACCTGCTGTAGTATCGATAAACGTGCTGGTAAATGTTAGCCGTGGGTGTGTTGCTATCCCGAGGAACGATATCTCATGCTTGAAAGAGCAGCACTGACACCTGTAATATCTCATTTTTTGAGCACCGCTGTAAAAACATTAGGTGTTGAGCGAATTTCTGACCTTGGACTGACTAAATTATAAAGTTATTCGATTGTGTTCATTGAAGAACATGACTAGTAGCTTATGGCTGTCTCCTTTCTTTTATCACTCTGGTTCCTTGCTGGAGTCGCCCTGTGTTTTTGTCTTCAAGGTTGGGACAGCAGGACTTGTCAGTTAGCCAGAGTATTATGGGCTTTCCAACCATTCTATACCTATACGTCCCGTTTACCGATGATGCTCACGTCATGCGCCAAAGAACTCGGACTCCAAAGGGCTGATGCTGCACAGTAGATAAATGGCACCAGGTATAAAACAAGCAAATAAGAAGCTAACGAGCAGTAGCAGTGTGCAAACAGAAGGTGTGGGCGAGGGCTAATGAAATAGGGACATGCTGTCGGGGACCCTCTGTGCCCCCTGTGCTCCGCGGCAGGTCTAACCCACCTCACAAGCACCGCGGCTGACCGCTCACTCAATTAAACCATACAAGGGCCCAAATATGAAGATGACATTAGATTTGATTACATAAAGGAGTGAAAGTTCAACGAGTGACATTTAGCGAAGAATAATGAGCTCTCTTGTTTTGATTTGCCAGCCTTCCACAATCCTCCTGCATGGCCCCCTCCCCCAAAAACCCTCACCTCCGCCATCGCTCGACGAAGCTGCACCGGTTTACTGCACACGCCAGCAGGGCTATGGAAATACGCACTCTGTTGTATCCGCCCCTGCGATGACTAGAATAAACCATAATATATTAAACACTTTGTGGCAATGTCCCAAACACCCCCAAAAAATGAGAAAAAAAACACACACAAGACTTGCTCTTGTATATCAAGACAGATGTGACAGTTTAATTAGTCATGAGCTAATAGAGTTGACAATCAAAACAGAGACTGGGAATTTTACATTTCTGGACTGTTGGGTAGCAGGTAACAGCAGTGGAGGTGTCCAGGCCTCGCAGTTAAGCTGACTAGCCGTTAGCAGCACCTATAGAGTTATGCCGGACACCACGACTTTACACTACTGACACGTGCTAATGATGCTATGTGACGAAGCCTTGGGATCTGGAGGCTTATTCACACTCCCTGATTGAAATCAGCCGGGGCTGATGGACCACCTGTCCCTGATGGGCGGGGAAGCTCTGAGAGTCAGTCATAGGGTTTGACAGACAGGGCCATCAACCAATAAACTTCCAGTGTGCTTGTTTCATGATATTCAAATGAGCCAGGGGCTTATACAGGGACAGGGGCAAAAACTGATTGCCATCCCCCTGAGTGCCCCACCCCTGTCAACATAACATTGGCTACTCCTCAATACTAATAATGCCCTTAATACCTTAAAAAGTCCTAGCATCGCCCCTGAAATGGCTGTATGGTGTCACAACCTGCATATATGACATAGCCCAGTAAGAAAGGCCCTTTCTGTAAGTGCATGGAATAAGCAGCGGTCAGCCAGTGTGGTGCCCGGCGACAGCCAACACCACAGCACTTAGAGAAGCACGCCAAAGGAAAGCCGGCTCAGGTGTGGGCACTTCAGAGAGCTCCCGGAGAGGGGGGGCAGGCGGTGGCTCTGCCGTGGCCGTCACTGTGTCGGTTGTAAACCCGGTAAACTGAAGCCTACGCTGCCAGCAGCTGTCAGCTCCTGACCGCAGCAACGAGCCCTAACAGGCCCGACATACCACACGTGTATAATGGCGCCCCCCCCCCCGCTAGCCCCCACCCCCGCTGGACATCCAACATATGTCTCTTCACCACGCCCTCTCATCCACCCCTTGCCCAAAGGTCATCACTGGGAATGATAATCAGTTGTTCCCAATACATGACAAGGTCCAATTAGAGGACTGGGTGACAGGTCCTGCACACCCCGCCTTCCTGGGGAAGCGGGGGGGGTGTTCATCTCCCCTTGCTAATGATGAGTTTTAGCACCCACATTAGTGCCCAAAGACATTATGTTGACCTGGGGTCTTAATGGAAGCCAGCTTGTTCTGTGGGAAATGTGAGGGACACAGATACCCCAAGAGCCTGTGATGTAGACCCCACCCTCAGGAAGCCGCGATTTCAGTCACCGAGTCCAACTGCTCAGAGTAATCAGCAGTAATGCTTCAGTGGACGAAGGAAGTCTCTGTTTTTTCATGTGCAATTATTGTTACATATTACATACAAGAGGCATCCCTCTACATGACTTAATCAGCCTGAGAAGATGCCACATCCATGGGATAGAAGTCTGAAAGGTGTCTTATCCTTAGAGATAACAGTAGGAATGCGTCCTATCCTTAGAGATTACAGTCTATGATTAATCTTACCTTAGCGATAACCAACTTGAATAAGCATCATCTTGTCTGGAATGAGTCTTATCCTTAGAGACATCTGAGTGGAATGAATCCTTAGAGCTTATAATCAGGAATGAGTTTTATCCTTGGAGATAACAGTCAGGAATGAGTCTTATCCTAAGAGATAACAGTTGGAATGAGTCTTTTCCTTAGAGATACCTGACTGGAATGTGCCTTATCCTTAGAGATAACAGTTGGAATGAGTCTTATCCTTAGAGATACCTTACTAGAATGAATCTTATCCTTAGAGAAACCAGCCTGGAATGAGTCTTATCCTTTGAGAAACCAGCCTGGAATGAGTCTTATTATTTGAGATATTAGCCTGGAATGAGTCTTATCCTTAGAGATAACTAAAATGACTAGATAACTATCTCAAATGAGTCCACCCAACAGGTCAGGGCTGATCCTACAGTATCCGGCCATTCCTGTCCTGCACACCATTCTCTCACCACAAACGATCTTCCTGAAAATGTGCATGTTAATACCGTAATTAGCAGGCAGGGTTTGTGCAGAATCCCGCATGTGCATGACTGCTGGTGCCAGGGTCAGGGAGTCGGTGAGAGTGCCCCGGCTCCCAAGCTTATTTTTCCAGCAGTTCACCTCCGCGCTGAATGAAAAGACAGCTGGATATACATGTAAAAAACAGCAGGTGGTGAAGTGGAATGGATTCGCAGCCTCTGACTTGCCCCGTCTCAATGTCCAGTTGTATAAACTGAAGAAACGTCAAGAGTCGCCAAACCGGCGAGGATGAAAGTTGTCCAAGGCCCTCCTTTGGCACTCGTGACCCGCTTTGAGGAATTCGCCGGTGTCTAAGGAGTGCTTTTTACACTGCGGGGGGGGGGGGCCTGCCGATCGCAATTCCTCTGGGCTCCAGCCGGAGTTAAAAACACAGCTGTAAACACAGGCAAGGGGGCCGTCCGGATGGGGGAGAATGAGCAGGACACGGAGATGCTCACCAGCTGAGAAACCGGGACGTGTTTCAGCCTGAATTATAGATCCAGCTTTAGACAAGGGCGAGGGGGAGCTCTTGGGGGAAGATACCCTACTGATTTAGCAGGACTCTTGCGGGGGGGACATCCACTCGGTACGACATGCACCACACACCAACCTGGGCTGAAGTCTGAATTAGCCTCCTGTTTTATATTTTAACAAAAGTGCCATGTTGGGTAGATGGGGGTGGGGGGGGGTATGCGTACACTGCTCTCTTTGTGTGCGGAGAACAGGGGCGAGTCATGGTGTCACACTTTATTGAGTCCTGACGAGAATAAATGGGGGCGGCGAAGTTGAGGGACCTGGCACCAGAGCCCCCGGCTCTCAGCAGTTGATTTAGGTTAAACGCTGCGTCAGACTCCCAGAGTTCAGAGCAGACCAGACCGCCTGCCCTTCCTGGCTTTGTGAACACAGTGAGATGGAGACTGAGGCTCGGATCTGAGAGTCAGGAGACATGTCAGAGAGCCGCACAAATGTGCCTCCCAGAAAGCTGAGCTGTATGCGAGGCCCTCGCCCAATCAAAGATACCAATACCACAGAGTGCGGAAGAAACGCAGCTAAAAATCACACAATTGCTGTAGAAGGATATTTACATTTTGAAATCCTCTGTAGCTCTAAGATGAATATTTACCAGTCCGATAAGAGAAAGGGAAAATGGCTTTTTGATGGGATTCCGATTTGGAGATATTGTATAGAAATACTGTTGCATATATAAAAAGCTTTACAGCCGACTTTTCATTTAGAGTCCTTTCAAGTGCATTAACTTCACTTTAGAAGCTAAGTAACACCTTGTGCACATCATAAAAGTCAGCCACTTTACTCAGATACCTGGCAACGTCCAGTAGAAAGAAAGTTCTAAACATTTAGCCATGCTAATCAGTCATTAACAGCAGTTAGCACGAAACCTGAGAGACCCAGGGAAGGTGTTTGGCTGCATACATTAGGTGTTTAGTCTGAAATGTGACATTTCCCGGGGAATTTTCGGGAAAGAGGCTCTTCCATCAGAAACAACCTTCACATATCCATCCATTCTCCGTAAGTTTCTGGGATCTTTGCACAGGACACCAAGCTGGGGACACCCTGAGGGGTCAGACTCACATATTGACAAGGGAAGGTTTAAACACACCGACCCACCTGGACTGTGCATTTCACTGAGGGAGAAAACCAGGATATCTGCAAGAAACCCATGCGGGCACCTCCACACACACACACACACGCACACGCACACGCACACGCACACACACACACGCACACGCACACACACACACGCACACGCACACGCACACGCACACACACACACAGCTGGCACGTGTCAAACTGAGCAGCCTCGCAGGTGTGTGGTCGCAGTGCTACCTTCCGAGTCGCCGGTCTGACCCCACAAGAGAAACACGGAGATGATGAGAGCCGGGAGAGATAAAGGAGCAGATGGGGGGAGGATAGCAGGAGGACAGGGGGGCATCGAACTTCCCGACGATGATCCCGCAGATCCGGACAAGCTGATAACCATATTAAGCACCATTACTTCAGCTCTGGCACGGTTTGCCCAATGTATTCCCAGGGACCAAACTGCCTCGGTTCTGCTGAGCTGAACTGAGATAACGTGCCACTCAAAGGGCCACTCAACGTGCCACTCAAAGAATAAAGTGGGAGGTCCTCCGAAAAGTGGGGGTGGAAGCATGGAAGCCCAGACCCAACTGCTGTGGGGTGGAGGGGGCAGGGGTGTTGGGGGGGATGTGTAACCCCGTTGTGTTCCAGTGGTACTGTGAATGGGTTACAAATATACCAGACTGCTTCCCACCTATCATGGAGCTTTTCTACCGCCACCAAGAACCGGGCCATACCCGAGCCATAACCGCGCTGACCTGGCCCTGCTTACTCGCAGGGTCAAGAGCATGATGATACCGAGCTGGCTGCATCACTGCCATCTGATTGGCTGAAGTGCATGGAGGTACCAGTGTGCCGCACATGGGTAATCTGAAGGTTCCCCACTAAAAGAAATGATGCAGGCAAGATTCCCACATCCGGGGGATTCGCGGGGATCGGCAGAGCCGCGGTGCGGTGGCTCAGGGATGCACGCTGACCATAGGAGGGCAGCCGGCATGCCGGCAATGGGATTAGAAAGTAAAGCCTTTATATGAATCATTAGCATTTGCGTGGCTCTGCTGGGGCCGGCCTGCGGTGAGGACGAGGCCTTCCAGGGGCAGCAGCGTCTCCCACAGAAGCCGAGGCCAAGGCCTTGCAGAGAGGCACTGCCGAGCGCTGACTAGGCAAAGCCGTCCTGCAATGCTGCTTACATGCACATCCATCTGTCTGCAAAGCGCTTATTCCATACAAGGTGAGGCTGGAGCCTTTCCCAGGAAGCTTAGGGCAATCTCAGGGCTAGCACACACACAAACACACACACACACACACACACGCACACACACACTTGCACACACACACACACACACACGCAAACATACACACACACAAGCGTGCGCGCAGATACACACACATGCGCAGACTTGCGTACCTATCTATATGAGGACCTTCCATTCATTTCCATGGGAAAAACCCTAATCCCAATCACGACACCCTTACCCCCAACCCATCCCTAACCTTAACCATAAGTAACCAACCCAAATACAAGACTTTTGGCAGTTTTTTATTGCACTTAGAGATAAAAAGAATAAGTATTGCCTCACAGGGATGGAAAAAATGTCCCCATGATGTCAAAATAACAGATTTTTATCACATTGTGGGGACATTTGGTCACAAACACACACACACACACACACAGATTTACCTAGGAGAAAAGCTCTAACGCAGAGGACTCGCACCCGCGACCCTGGAGGTGTGAGGCTGCAGTGATACCCACTAAGCACCAGAACATTATTCACAGGTGCCAGATATTTTTAGCGGTAGGTTCCCTCCTGGTACTTAAGGCAGCCGGCTGGTGTGAGCTCAGGTTCAGCGCCACGCTCCCCCCGACCCGCTGAAAGAGGCATTTCACAGCCTCATCCTACTGCCTGTCTTTTACTCCAGATTCTCCCAATTATGCCATCAAGTGCAACACCCTTAAGATAGCAGCTCTTTGCGCATGATGCAAATAAATATTTTACTGTACACGGAGTTCCATGGGAAATGCGGAACAGATAATTAAGAAGCTAATTGGATCAGCTTCCAAGGAGCCGGGTTCCAAGGAAAGCTGCTTTGTGCTGGGCTGTCAGACAAAGAACAACAAACAAATGAAATGCCTGGGCCGCGTGCCATGCTAAATCTAAAACTGCAAAAACTGTCAGCAGCATAAAAGATGCAAAGAGCAAAGGTAAATATTCACAATTCCAGGACATATTGGGAAGGTGCCATCCTATCCATTACATTATTACAACAGGGCCGTTTATAAAGCCAGATTAGCAATGTGCTATTCGGATTTTCCATATAATCCCAAGGCTTAAGGGCTTCGAAACACTGCTTTCCTTCCACCCCCACGTTATCCCAGCCACCCGCCCCATCAGAGCTTGGCATCATGTCAGCCAAATGGGTCTCACAGACTTTCAAAGGGGCCCCTTTCAAACCTGGGAATGTAGCAGGTCTCGGTGAAGAGGATTGGTTGGCACATGTCAGGTGATCTTGAGAGCCCTTATAAATCGGGCAGTGGGCTTCATCATCTCTCAGGACAGCCGGTAGCACTTGTGGCCACAGGCTTCCTTGCCGCACCAAACCTGAGTAGTGGGGGGGGAGGGGTGACTGTTTACTTTGAATGAGCACCAGGTGTGCTTCTGAAAGGGAGAAGACGGTGCCGAGCTAACCTGGTGGTCTCTGATGTTCATCAGAGAGAGGGAAATGTCAGCAGCTCGGGGAGAGAGCCTGACAGAGGAGGGAAATGCGCGTGTCTCCCTGGCACAAGACGGGATGGCCGGGCGAGCGATCCACCAGCATTTATGCTTGATCATGTGACAGCGCCCCCATATGCCCAGGACTGGGAAAACAGCACCAGTGCTGCAGACACACACATCTCCTGCCTCTTTGTTCCATCTGTAATGCTCAGTTAGCACCTCTCAGTGAGCCTGCTCTCAATACCCATCTTAATAAAGCAAGAACTTATAACAAAACCCAGACTAAGTTTGTAGCTGTTTATTTGTGGTGATCTCCAAAAACATCCCCTGAATATGTGAAAAAATGTACAGGACGCCCACGCACATACACAAGCAGTGAAGAGAATACACACAGATACATGCATGCAAGCATCCACACACGCACACAGTACTGACAGGTATAACCAACAGCGACGTTGAGCTGCTTAGCTGCATTGCTCTTACTTCTCGGGGCACCATTGCCATGGCGACTGTCTGTAACACCCCCAGTCACCTTGAGGAGTGCAGGTCCTGTCTCACCTTGACTCACAGCATCATTAAAGCACAATCAGCTGCACAGCCAGATGGGAAATCAGTTCCGGTCCGCTGACCGTGCTGCGGATTTATTCACGGCTGTCTCGCAGACGTTACGGCGTAGCCACGACCCACCACCGCGGAAGGTGGTGCCATTGAATCTCCCAGGGGAACTGAGGATCATGTCGTTAACTCGCCATTACCCGCCCACAGACCCAGGGGGGACACGGAGGTAAACATGGTACCGTGGACAGCAGATCATGCAAGGCCCTTTAAAAGATCAATGTCCAGTTAGTCGCCCAAGGTCCTGCCTGATTAAAATTCCCCAAAAACCTAGACAGGTTCTGCCTCAACGTTCATATCCATGGAGTCACATGACTGAACATGGCTTTGGAAACAGTAAAACACAGCATTTCCTCAGGGTGTCTTCCTCCCGGGCCTCAGTCTAATTACCTCCAGTGCCAAAACAGGAGAGGTGGGGGAGGGGGGTTCAAGAGCTGGGCCATGTGTGAGACTGGCTAGGAGAGCCCCCGATGCCCGCTATAACCGCCGGTGCTCGCTATAACCGCCGGTGCCCGGTATAAACACCGTTGCCCGCTATAACCGCCGGTGCCCGCTATAACCGCCGGTGCTCTCTATAACCGCCGGTGCCCGGTATAACCGCCGGTGCTCGCTATAACCGCCGGTGCCCGGTATAACCGCCGGTGCCCGGTATAACCGCCGGTGCCCGCTATAACCGCCGGTGCTCTCTATAACCTCCGGTGCCCGGTATAACCGCCGGTGCCCGCTATAACCGCCGGTGCCCGGTATAACCGCCGGTGCCCGCTATAACCGCCGGTGCCCGCTATAACCGCCGGTGCTCTCTATAACCGCCAGTGCCTGGTATATAGCTGCCGGTGCGAATATCCAAAGAGGGAAGCGGCAGACAGCTCTACGAAGCCCGCTGCTCTCGCCCGCCAGCCTCTCGGTTCGGCGTGGGCCGAGCGGGTTCCGAGGCCCACGGAGACGCAGACGGGTGTCCTGGCTCCGCTGCTCTCGCCCGGCAGCCTCTCGGTTCGGCGCAGGCCGAGCGGGTTCCGAGGCCCACGGAGACGCAGACGGGTGTCCTGGCTCTGCTGCTCTTGCCCAGCAGCCTCTCCTTTCGGTGCAAAGCGAGCAGCTCTATCCACACTCCAGAACCTCAGGACCCAGCATCACGCAGCTGACCATCGGTTAGTCCATGACACGTGAACCTACACTCCATCCGCTCCTGCCGTCTGACTAGCTGCTGACAGAGCTCACCCAGGAAGCAGTCAGCGTCACGGGACCGCCACCACTGCCAGGCCCAGTAGCAAAGAAGGCTGTTTGCTAAGAGCTAACCCCCCTGTGGAGTCCTTCATCATCTGCCAGGGGCTGCGGGGAACTCTGTCCAGTCTTTCGGGTCGGAAATTAAACACCATAGCCCATTTGTGAATGAGAACAGAGCCTGGATCTCGCCTTAAACACTCAGCTTGTCCATTTCTCTCTGACCTGGAGGGAAACTCCTTCCACAACACGCATATATACATATACTGTACGTGCTGTGCTAGGGTGCTGTAGGGCCTACAGCCTGGGGCAGACAGGCATGACAGCTGGTGGCCATGATGGACCAGGCCAAACTACACTGGGCGAAAAAAAGGTAAAGAACTAGGTCCCTCCCCAGGGTGACCCATGCAGAGCACCCCAGCTCTGTTCCCTCGTCTGTAGATCCGCCCCCCCTTAATGGCCCCCAGCCACGGCCCTCTTACGGCAGAAGAACAGGGGCGGGCAGACGGGGGGGGGGGGGTGAAAGCCAAACATCAAGCATCATGAACAGAGAGAGTCTTTACAAGGCCGGGGGCAGCTGGGGGCGCCTGGCAAACCTCTGCCATCTGTCTCTCTCCCTCTACCCCCCTCTCCCCCCCCCCCAACCTAATGTGTCACCCGGATATCAGAGCCGTCGCCTCGATGATGGGCCGTTCTGCACGCAGGCCAATCAGATCGAGTCCTCCCCAAAGTGGCAGAGTGGTGGCCATGGGAACACAGCCCGTGATTCCGCCTGAGACCCATGACGGACCGGCGGGCCTCCTACAGCCGTGTCACTGCGGAAATGACACCTGAGGGGAGACCTGGGGCTGGCGCCTGGGGCTG
>JAODKM010000016.1:14493500-14505609 GCA_026780845.1 Petrocephalus sullivani | reverse complement strand
ACCACACAGCAACAGCCAAAGGCCCGGGAGGGGGAGGGGGGGGGGCGGGGGGGGGGGGGGGGGGGGGGGGGGCGGGGTCCTCAGAGTGGCTCATTGTGAGGACACAAAGGCAGCCAGACGCGGCCACTGGCTCCCCAAGACGGGCGGCAGAAAATAGGCTGCTTTAATGTGCAAGCTCCGGAAAGAGGGAGGATGGAGGCAGACGGGGCCTTGTTTACGGGGGCAGAGCGCTCAGCCCAGAGCCCGGCTCCCAAGAGTCATCGCTTAACATGCAGGAGAGAAAAAAAGATGGCAGCTTTGGCGCTTCAGTCTCACAGTGGATGCTGTTATCCCAAAGCGACTCATCTTCCGCGGCTCACAGCTTGACGTGTTACCCATTTATTCTGCCAGATATTTTACTGGGGCAGATCAGGATGAGTTTGACATTCGGGAATATAACAGCGAGTGACTTGCAGATCTTCTGGGGAGTAAATAGAGCTATGGCATGTTGGGTGGGATAGCTGTAGGATGAGACCATGTGGTTATGGGTTCGAGACCAAAGCTGGGTAATAATTACAGCCATCAAAACACCTTCAACAAAGTAATCTGATTTGGGGGGGGCCAAAGTAAATTGGAAGGACATCTGCAGGGCACAGAAATAGCAAACTGTCTAGCAGAGAGGCTTCAATCTCAAGAGGACAGAAATGCGACCTTAACATAAGGTCCTAGTACACTTATGTCCAGGCGTGGACACACATACACTTAGGAACTATTACCGTGCCTTGCTTAAAAAAAGTACACCAAAGTAGAGCCAAAGTGTGTGATTAAAGTCAGGATGAAGCTCAATGGACAGTTGATGACAGGAGCCAGGACCCCAGTGAAACACAAGCAGAGTCTGGGTGGCATCACGGCTTACTAATCCCAGATGCAGAGGCTTTGGAAAGGAGCTTTCTCTGGTTCAAATGGCATCTCCTGAAGCGAAATGTCTAAAAGGGATCCAGGGCAGGGACCCTGACTAGGGACAGTCAATATGTTTCATTTGTGTGTGTGAATTTGTAATTATTACAGTGTGGGGACCCGATGTCCACACAATCTGATAAAAACCTCAAGCTTTTCATGTTGCGGGCACATTTTTCAGTCCCCAGAAGGATGAACTCAGTTTTTTTTTTAAATCTGTGACTCCAATTAAAAAAGCAAAGATGCGGAAAGTCTTGAATTTTGTTTGGTTACTTATGGTTAAGGTTAGGGCTGGGTAGAGGTTAAGGGTGTCATTAGGTTTATGTCCATAGGAATGAATGGAGAGTCCTCATAAAGACAGGAATACATGGACTGTGTGTGTGTGAATGCACCTGCTCAATTTAAAGACAGCCTCTTCATATTAAAGAACCAGCCAAGTCTCTCACATATAGGCATAATACATTTTGCTAACTGGTTTTAAATAATTCATAAATTTCATTATTCATAAATGTTTCTGAAATAGACATATATGATATCATTTGTCTTCAAGGACCTGTTTAAGATGGTCTTACACTGGACTGAAGCACCATGTGTGAGTGGGAGTCTTAATAAGATCAATCCCCCCCCCAATCCTTCAAGGTAGCAAATTCTTCATCATGTGAAGGGCCTTCAAATATTACAAATGCTGGACATTTACGTCATTCCTCTCTCGTAATTTTACCTTTTAAAATGTAAGCCCAGCTGAAGCAGAGACTGGCTATAGCAGCAGTGTCCAGACCGGGCCGGGCCCCGCTGAGAGTGGGACATGCCCCATGTTATGCACTACTAACAGGCACCAAATTCGAAAGTCCTTACACTTTGGGCCACGTTAATAGGCCTAATGGAAATCCTCTAAAATACAGTGAAAGTCAGAATTACCTTTCAGTAGGAAATAAACATGGAGTTATATGAACAAGTGCTCCTGTTACCCCGATGGCTTCATATTAAATTATATTCGCCCGGAATGTTCAAAACGCAGCCCACAGCAAATGGGCGTCCGTCAGGAGATATTAAGAACAAAACTGATCTTTCCTCTGAAGAGAATGGAATAAAATGAACCCGCGGCTTCGTTTGAAGCTTTCCGGGAAAGAGAGGTGTCCTGGAAAAGAAAGGATGGGCTCAGCTCCATTTCCATAAGGTGTTCAGATGTTGAGAGGAAGTCCCATCCGTCCTCCCTGGATATGATTAAAAGGTGGTCAAAAGGAATGGAAAGCAGAACTCCCAACCCCCATTTAATTCCTCTTCTGGCATCAGTATTGTCAGAGACCTTTCCAAAAGACCTTTCTCAGACATGATCTTCAGAGCTTTCAGGAGAGATCGGTGACATTGAGTGCAGACTAAGTACCCACCCCCCGACACACACACCTTCCACTCCCCCACAATACAGAAAGGCAACATTTTCAACAATACCAGGAGGACCCACCCAGGCAGACGTGCGTGCTCCCCAAATCCAAAGGTTCACCATGATGACTTTAGTGCGAGTCTGAGGCCCAGCAAACGGATATGCCGCCTGACTCCACCATTTAAATCGGTCCTGGAAAATGGTGCTTCACGTCAGCCCTTGTTTCCCATCAGTGACACGGAGTGGCGATTCCTCGGCTGTCCCCCTAAGACGCTCAGCAGGGGTGTTATGAAAGTCAGGGGTGCACTGGCACATGGCTCCCTTTCATTTCTGGTCTCCCTGCACCTCCCTCCCACTCTCCACCGCTAACCTATTAAATATGGCAGGGGGGACACTTACAGGTGAGCGCAAAAGCAAATGCCACGATTTCCGAAATCCACACCCCTGCTTTATGTATTTCAGTGTAAATTATTGAGTCACACTCGGCTTGCACATGCAGGTATGTAAGACAGTGAAAATAACGGTGAAAATGTGAAAATGAACAGGTCTCAGATGCCAGCTATGAGCAGAAAGCTCCCCCGATAGAAAGGTAACTGGACAGAAGCTGACCTTCTTCTTGTTGGTCGGGCAGATGTAGAAGTTGGTGACCACAATGGTGGTTCCTGGCATCAGGTTGAGCTTGGTGTAGGTGGTCCCATAGTCACTGGACCTGTAGAAAAGCAAAGAGCAGGGAGGTTACACACTATCACGATACACACACACTACACACACTCTCCATATTATTACACAGACCTCGTGGCACACGGGAGATCAGGGTTCCCTACTTCGGTCAGCAAGCTGGCATGACATTTGCAGTTATAGACAAATTTGCATACTGACATGCACATGCGTTTACATGTGTTTAACCATTTTACACATTATATATTTAACGTTTTCACCTTGTAATTAGTCTATAGGGTTTGCAAATGAATGATCTAGATTTACGTGAGCGTGAGAGTCTGAAAGTGTGAAGGTTGCGCCAGGTGCATGAGAGTTGGCAACCCTGGGAAATATTTATGAAGGTTACAATGCATTATTACATAGCGCTAGAGAACATGAACTTCATAAAGTTAATATTACATTATTTTAATGACCTTGGGAGATGCAGGCTTTGGCCAGTGCTACATAATATTTCCGGTATTCCGTACCTGTTGATTACTAAGCTAATATGTAAAACAAAAGGAAAAAAGCAAGTGTTTCGGTAAAAAAAAAATGAAGCAAAAATGAAGCGTAGAATAACACGGACAAATGCCAGAGCGTGTACATCAGACAGTGAGGAAAGCCGCGAGACACTAAGCACATGCGAACCCATAACACTCTGCTGAAAATAAGCAGCCAGACCACCCTATTGTTTTAATCACTTAATCTTTTAATACCATTAACATCAGTGATGAACCACCAGGGTGCAGGGTTCACGGATTGTGCCATCTGCTGGTAAAAGGAGTGTATAGCCTTTCTTAAATAACGAGAGCGTATTCTGAATGAAGGACAATTTTGATTGTAACAAATAGCATAGACGAGCTAAGTAAAATATGCCAGTTCCTTTGAAGGTAACAGACATAAGCATGCCGGTCTGGTAAGTATTAGTATTGATCAGAGAGGTAGTTATCTGGTTCCAGCCATTGTGCCATCGACACATGGAACCAGACTGCAAATGGAAAGCGATGCTCCAGGCCAGAACTGAAAGCAGAAAATGAACTCGGATCGGAATCAGGCAGTTCATGCAGGCGCCTTGAGAAATACGAGATCGACCTTGAGATTAATCTGCACCCGCCATCCGTGGTCTGACGCAGACTTGCCCCATGTAGCTCTCGGCCAGATTGTTACCTTTGCCGCCTTTTTCTGGAATGTTCCGGGAACGCCAAAGGAAGTGATGTGTCAGTGAAGAGAGTGAGCGGCAACCTTGTGCCCGCGGTGGGCGCATTCTCCGCCTCTGCTGCAAGCAGGGCTATTCTTAACCCGGATAAAGCACACTGGCAGAGAGATCGACCGGCTCCTGTCGCGTACCGCCCTGTCCTCCGGGCCTCCTGAGGCGGTATTATCACAGCAGCGGGGAGTCACTTAGGCTCGGAGACAGCAGCAGCTCGCTTCATTCTCACCTCCTGCTGCCGCTACATGAAGATCAGGGGGTTGTAGGTTTGAATCCTAGCAGAAATGCCAATACTTCTCAAAATATGAAATTATTCAGACTGCCACAACCGCCCTTGCTGAAGGTAAACACCTCAGAGACATGGACAATAACAAGCTTCATTTAACTGAAACGGATCTGGCACAGTGGTCACCTATTCCAGTCTGCAAACACAATTGATTGACTCTCCCGGTCAGTATTTCTTTTCAGATGCAGCGAACCTTGGCTTTATGTTGCTGATGGAATTTGGTCCTCGGGGGAAAAATATTTGGGGAGCCCTGATTTAGCAGGAAAGAAGGGCAGCATGTAATAATCTTCACTGTTGAGGATCTCGAGGAGCCACTGTGACATGGCATCTCAGGCTGTTTCATAGATGCCACGCCTCCTACCACGCCAGAAAAAGTCCTACGGATCAGTTCAGATGGAAACATTTCCAAGGTTCATCATACAGACTGGAGTATAATCTCCTGTTTGGATCACCTTCTCTCCAATACAGCGTGCGACCTTGAGCTCTTCTTACTAGTAGAGTGACTTGGGCGCAGTGTCGCGCGAAGGCCGTTCCACTTGCACCAGCAAAGCCTATAATTTAGCCCCTTTATTGTATGGTTTTTGTTGCCCCCCCCTGGCCCTCGATCATATATTTCTTTGGATTCCACCCCGAGTGAATAGAGCTCTGTCCCCCGCCAGAGAAGGTGCATCACATTTAAATTCGTTTAGTTCCTTCTCTTTACGAAGGTCCAAAATACCCACAGCATCCCGCTGGAGAGCAGTTCTTGGCTCCGTGCCCAGTTCAGAAAGATCAGCCTCCTGTTGATTTTAATTACTTACAGTCAGATGATAACAGGTGACATCATTTTATGACTGTTTAAGGGGGTGGGGGGGATCTATGAGAATGACCAAAAGGGGGTTACATATAAGTATATCCCAACCCCCCAGCGTAAAGGGAGGTTTGGAAAAGATCAAGGCACTCTTAGATTTGAATCAGACTAAATCCTCCGTCCAGTAACTAGGACACAGCAGTACACATACTTTCCCATGTGCTAGGAATCCATACCTAACCGCCCCAAAGCTTTCTCAAACTCCAAAGGCCAATCTTTTCCCAAGATGACAAAGAAGGGATATTAAGAAATAAATGCAGCTTCACAGTGAAAAATTCTGCTAAAACTACCAAAAGATCCAGTATGAAAACTAACAAAAGTTTCAGTGTTACTCTGCTTAGCAATAGCCAAACATCTAGTAATATGGAACGGCTGAGGTACCCCTGAGGAGAGGTTTGGAAACTGAAGGAGATGCCAGGCCTCTAGTGTGGCTAGGCCTCCATGAGAAGCTAAGCTTACAGGAGAAACCAGGCCTCCAGTATAGGTAGGCCTCCAGGAGAAGCCAGGTCTCCAGCGTGGCTATGCCTCCAGGAGAAGCCAGGTCTCCAGGAGAAGCCAGGCCTCCAGTGTGGCTAGGCCTCCAGGAGAAGCCAGGTGCAGTTAGGCCTCCAGGAGAAGCCAGGCCTCCAGTGTGGCTAGGCCTCCAAGAGAAGCCAGACCTACAGGAGAAGCCAGGTCTCCAGTGTGGCTAGGCCTCCAGGAGAAACCAGACCTACAGGAGAAGCCAAGTCTCCAGTGTGGCTAGGCCTCCAGGAGAAACCAGGCCTACAGGAGAAGCCAGGTCAAAAACTATTTAACCTTAGAAGAACATCTCTTCAGTTCCCAAACCTCTTCTCAGGGGCGCCTCAGCCATTCCATGTTTTCGTTAATTTCATCACCAGCTCGCCTAATTAATTAACTTAGTTAGTTGTAACTCAAATATAGTAATAACTCAAAGAGGTATTGCTTAGCTAAAATACTTGTGTTAGTTGTCAAGTCAAAGATTTATGGGTAATGCTGTGATTTTAGGAGAGGTTTTGAAATGGTCACTCTAACACACTTTGACAGACACAGTGCCATAATTATACACCAGAATGAATATCATATAAACACCATTTCCTTTGCTTGTCTAAGACTTTAGCACAGTACTGTACATTACAAAAAATGTAGTGAAATGCAATTTAGATATTGTGAAAATAGTTTACAAATAATTCAACATTTGTTTTCCAATGTATTTTCTTTATTCACATCAGGAAAGACCATTATAAGTGAAAGCTGTCAATGCATCAACTGGCATTTATCTACTGACTCAATAGAGATTTAGCCTTAGGCAGCCACCTCAGCCAAGTCAAGTCCAGCACCAAAACAAGGACTAACCAGCATAAAGGACTAGGAAGATGACCCACAAATCCACCATAGGTTATAACATCACCGTTCACAAGGTTCCTCTCTGACAATGGTATAATTCTCAGATATTAACGCTTATAATGTCACAAATTGCATAGGGACTGTGCAAAAAGAACAGTTTTAAGAAATAGGAGTAAGCTGTGACTATAAGCAGCACATTACAGACCTGACATCAGAACATTTCATGTGGGTTGTATCTATGGTAGCAGGTTCCTACACCTGTAAAATACCACTGGTCCCTAAGAAAAGCCTGTCGGTACCAGGCTGTGTATGAAGCCATTTCACAGGCAAAGGATAAGGTCAGCCGGCAATATTAAACATACATTTTCAAAGACCGCTTGCCAGTTTAATTAGGTCCACGCTCTGCCAATAATCTGTCAGCAGCAATGGGGTCAGGGGATTTAATTACAGGCTGCGTGACGACTGGCAGCTTGGTCGGAGATATCCTGGAAAGTCCAGCTCAGCTTCCGGACTCCGCACTGACTCATGGAGACCCAGGCTGGCCCTGGTCAGGTCCAGTCCGGAGTAGAGCTATACTTAGTACACCACTCACATCTAATAGGCCACATCCACTCTACATGTGGACTGATCATGTACAGTATGGGAGGAGGGGTGTATGAAAACTAAACAGCCCCCCTTCCTCACCCTTCTCCACAGCTGCAGCCACTTGTATTCTCCTTGTTCCAGAGACCCCAGGCGCACCAGTCTGTCCTTTTGGACCGAATGACTTACAATGGATAATATGGCCTTATATAAAAACATATGGCTGTACGTACTTCACCATGCAGCTAGAAATTTTTCAATTAGTTACCTAGTACTGGGTCACAGGGACCCTAAGCTCTAGTCCTGGCGGCATAGGCCGCAAGGCAGGTGGCAGTGGTGGTGGGGGGGAGGCCAGTCCATCATCGGGCTCACAGGCACAGGCATGCCACAGTGGTGCCAGTTTGCCTAATAGCATGATTTTGGACACCGAGTGGAAATCAGACCTTCAGCATGAAACCAGCACAACACAGAGAGAAGATGCAAACTCAGCACACAGCCGAGAGGGCAGGAGAACCCCCAGCCCTGGAGGGGCGGGGCAGCAGAGCGTCCCACAGAACCTCGCTCTTAATTGCTAGGTGTAACTGCTTTAGTACATATTAATCTGCATAAAGATTGCCCTGGATACAGGTGAACGCAAAGAAAATGAATGATAATCCAGATTTCTAGGTAAAGTCCTAAGAATTGGTATTTCAAATGTGCACACCTCGCCTTTGCTGCAAATTGATGAATGCTTGTCCCATTCAATAACACACCTTGAGAACATTCAATTCTACGACAGAAAAAGCCAAAGGTACCCTTGAAACAAGACAGGAGACACTATAGTCAATTTAGAAATAGCCATTGGCCTCATGGTTGAGTAATACACACTGGAAATGTTTCCCACATAGCGGTCAATGAAGTTCAATCATAAAATGAGGGCTTATGTATCTGGGCAGAGAATCAGTAAACGGCATTCATTTTGTGTACGGCAGAAGGTCACTATGGTCAGTACAGAATTGCATGGGTCTTGGGGAAAGACTAACAAAATCCACTTTGATGCTGGCCCTCTCAAGACAATCAAGAAATGATGTAAGTAATGAAGTTAATTTGGAGGATTGTAATGGCCTTGTACTCAAGCAGTAACTGGGTAGGATAATAATGTTAACTTAATAGGACAGTTCATTTAATACAGCCATTCCACATTCAGGATTAATAGGCTAGATGCTTGCCCAATTAAAACGGAATAATTGCTTTCTGAAAGAGACTACATCAATAAGACCGATTTGCACAAAGTTCATTTCCTATCAACCTTTGACATGGGCAGCGCATGAGTGGATTCTCGCCTCACTGACTCGCATGGGGTTTGATCAAATCCTACCTTAGAAGGAGGACACACTTCCTGGTAGAAGTGGACCACAAACCCTGTGTGGCTGGGTCCCGAAAGATCCACATGATTTTGCCTGAAATCTAAGAATTTGCCACCCATGTGCCAAGCCCAAGTTTCCCAAGGGACATTACTTGTTCCTGCATGAAAATACGCAGCCGCCTGGATGTGCAGTTGGTGTTGTGCAGAAAACGGCCCCACATTGTTTGCCTATTGGCCTACTTTGGTACTTCATCTGACAATGATGACCACGAAAGCAGCCCTTTTCTCCTTACATATACGCCAGGAATTGGAAATTGAAAATTGTACTACCCCACACCTAATAACTGTAAGCCATGTCATTGGTTTTTTTTTCTTTTTTGCAAGAAATCATTTCCTACTTTCGAGAAAGAGAGCAGAACCTAAGGTTGCACAGATCTGAAATATTTGGAAAGCACTGTTCAAGGCAAAGTCAAGCGTTTCCATTAGAATGAGTGAGGATGTGTCACACCTCACGGTCCCGCGATTCAGAGATAAATATGTCAAGGTCTCACAGACCAGCGAAGACAAACTGAATCTGTTGGGTTCAAGAACACTTCAATTGCATGGCTTAAAATAATAGATAATGGAAAAAGCAAATAAAGTACAAAACATTTCAGAACTGGGCTCTGGGTACTCAGAAGCCTCACATTGGTAAGACAAAAACTTGTCTTGAGCACAACTGCCAAACTTCTTTGAAATAACGCATCCTCACAATTTATAGCAATGAAGGTTTAGAAGGGACCTTTTGACACTGACAGTTTCATTGTAAAGAGGGAATATATAACCAAATGTTTCGCATATTTTTCTGCCATTCCTAAAGTCTACAGCTTCCTGATGTCATAGTAAATAAAATTACAACATACTAGTGACAGAAGCTAAAATGCAATAAAAACTGGATATCAATGGATTATGACTACACCAACCGAGTATGGGTCAGTATCCATGAACTTACCCCTGCCTAGCGGTGTGAAATGTAATAGATTACAGATTACTAGTTACCCAGTTCAAAATGAGATAAGTAGTGAAATTATATGATTACTCTATCAAAGTAATGTAAGTCATTGCATTTAATTGGGTAAGAAAGCTGCAAAGTCGCAGCGGCTTTGCTGACCATTGGAAAATGACAAAAAAAGGTATCACTGCACAGCGAAAAGATGCAAAGCAACAAATCAATGTTATGTTCTACATACTACTACAAACTTTTTCACCGAAAAGAATATATTTGGATGTAATCCATGTGTAATCATCAACATTTTCACTAGTAGCTTTAATTTTATTGGATATATTTTCTCAGTAACTGTAACACAGTATATGTACATTTATTTTATACTTTCATTACATAACGCTGATACATTTCTCCCAAAGACTGCCTATGGCTGGGTTATTTATGCCCCCTGTTCCCTAAAGAGGATGCTGCTTCAGGTATGCCTTTATCTCAGTTAACCTGGCAGCCTAACCATGCTCCAGAAACAATCTCATAAGGCATCATAACAAACTGCAACATAGCTGGCAAACTGTGAAACTGGTATTCTGCACTACAGAAATCAGCAGCAGCTTCTAGAGATGAGGTAGAAAAAGATGGCTCTTTTAATGAAAGCAGAAGTAAAACGGTGACAGTGGGACTAAAGTTTTAGGGGACTGGGATCCAACTGGAAACCGCAGATTCTTAGGTATGGGTCTGAGTAGAATCTAAAATCTCAGATAATAGATTCAGTGATCCAGAGCCTGAACTATGATTCCATCTTTAAAAGAGAAATCTGCACAAACTTCATTTGGCAAGTTTAACAGGAACCCAACCTTAGGAAGAGGAAATCAGCTCTTATTTTGGCTCCAGTTTGGGTTGGTACATGGGGACTGAAGCAAAATACCGCTTAGTCTCCTGCCACGAGTGTCCATCAGTCGTAATGAGGTATTCAGAAGGAAGAGGACCCGCTAAATTCAGAAGGAAGAGAACCCACTGCATTCTGAAGGAAGAAGATCCGCTACATTGGGAAGGAAGAGGACCTGCTACATTGAGAAGGAAGAGGACCCACTGAATTGAGAAGGAAGAGGACCCACAACATTGAGAAGGAAGAGTACCCACTACATTCAGAAGGAAGAGGATCTGCTACATTAGGTAAGAAGAGGACCCGCTACATTGAGAAGGAAGAGGACCCGCTACATCAGAAGGAAGAGGATCCACTGCATTCAGAAAGAAGAAGACCCGCTTCATTGAGAAGAAAGAGGACCCACTACATTGAGAAGGAAGAGAACCTGCTACATTCAGAAAGAAGAAGACCCATTACAATAGACCAAAAACATCTAGAACACGATCCATCTGCTTCACTATTCAAGTGCATGCAAGAGCCATTATCAGTGAAAAGAAATTGAAAAGGCTGAGCAATTGCTGTCCATGGAAATCTGTCAGGCTGCTCTCTCATCTGGGCAGAAGTAACCGGAGTGCAGAAAACAGGAAAAATGAAACTGCATCAAGGTTCAGAAATAGCCAAACAAATGGGCACCTAAGGCAGCCCTATTCCTGATGCAGATGTGCTTCAGAGCAGACAGCACGCCAACGGGGCGTACGGAACAATTCCTGGTCAGCACGCTGGAGTGATTTATTCATACGGGATAAACCTGATAAACACAGATAATTTCTGGAATGTCTTTATTATTGGGCTGCCTGATTTTAACATCACAACAATTGTAGAGGACACAAAAAAAACCATAATCGTATTCCTCTAGGACCATATTTATGCTAAGCACTCACCATCAATCGTCAGGCAGACAGCTTTTTATGGGCCATCATCCTGAATATATTGGTTGTGTATCTAGGTATAGTCCAGGCTTCTTGCAGTAGCTGGTAGATATTTTTCCATTTTCCAGTCCTTACTGTTATGGGTGAATGACCCCTGTTGTGGGTTAATGACTATAAAAGTGGCACTGCATGTATACAGTCTCATGGCTCTATTACTATAACCTGAGTGATTCAGGAAGAGTCCCAGTTAACACTCCTTTCTAATTCAAGGCAGGAGGAGGACATCCAACACATGTAAATGCAGAGTATGACATGACACACAAAAATGATGGTCTGAAACAGGCTCGGGGTGCCAACATGGAAGCTGGACTACAAGAGCATGCCGGTGGCTCACATTTCTGTTTGGTGTGACATTTCAGGTCTAACAATCCAGACCAAGATTTTGTTTTAACCAACCACTTGAGAACACTGCACTCAGAAAAAAATTGTACATTTGCTTGTCAATGGGGCTGCACCACCAAGGGGCTGACGATTGTAAACAGGTTGGTTAAACTGATACGAAAGCCTGCTTTGATCATATATATTATATAGGGGTAAAAACGATGCATCACAACGAATCAATATTTTGAAGTGGCCACTTGATCTGAACTTTCAGTATCAATTTTTGTGAGTAATACAGGGACACTCTTACTTTCAG
>JAODKM010000016.1:14476000-14487735 GCA_026780845.1 Petrocephalus sullivani | reverse complement strand
ATCAGGAGGGGCCAATTAAGCCCCGCTAGAGGGCAAAACAGGGAACGAGGCACGAAGGGCGGGGCTGAGTGTAACAGCAATACACTGAGATGAAAATACATTTATTTCAAGGATTCAGAGTTTTTATTGTCATATCTACATAGTACAGTGTACAGAGTACAATGCAGTTCTTAGTTAAATGCTTTCTTCACAGACTAGACAATTAACAAATAAAGCAGTGCAACATTACAGTAAGTAACAATAAATTAACAACTAATAACAACTAATGTGCACTATTAAAGTTGCCGTTTCTCTTATTTATTATATTTTATTGTATTTTTTATTTATTTCAACTTTATTTTACCAGGTAAATTAAATGAAAACCAGTTCTCACTGCTTCGCAATTCTTTTCTGGAGAAATAGCAGATAACGCATCGGAACTTATTGGGATACAAACGTCACACACGTCAAGCGTGTCACAAAAATCTTCAGCCAATAAATTGTGTCGTCACAGAGGCGGTTCCCAGTTTGTGCAGCCGGGTGAGAGGCGCTGTACGATCTGTCTTAAGTCATTTTGCTCTCATGAGAGTATTGTACCACGTGACATGGTGACGCCGGGTGACGTTTTGCAGCGCCGGCTGAAGACGGACAAGAAAAACTAACCATCATGCGTTGCGTCAAGACCAGAATGCATCACTTTAAGCCTCTGTAAGCAGCTGCATGAAGTAGAACACACCCATTGTCACAAAGTACTCAACTGGTTGGTTGAAACAAAACCATGGTCTGGATTTGTACTTTCTGGATTACTTTAGTGAGTAACTTTCCCAACACTGTCTATACCAGTGTTTCTTAATCCTCCAGAAAAGAAGGTGGCAAACATGTCTGGGGTTGCCTGAGGACTGGGTTGAGATACACTGCTTTATACTATTACACTCCTGAAACTCTGGGCCCCATCACACACACAAATATTCAAATTAAATTTCTTTCTACAGGCACATGCTAATCAATCTAGCCATGTCAAAACTTATATCCATATAGGCTCTAGAAAACTTTCACAGCCACAGAGACTTTGCTTTTCACCCAAGTTCCAGAAAAACCGAACTGCGGAAAAACACCCATACCGATCATCCGTAATTAGAGCGATGTGAACTGGGGAGAAGGCCTACAAACACAAGCTGATTGGTGGGCCCTGAGCCGGGCTTCCCCCGTGATTGGATGGTGTTTGATCATAAGCCAGGCTCGCATTTTACCTGGATGCTGCCCCGTGGGGAAGCCCATCTAACCATAGACTCTTCTGAATGACAGTGAGCCTGGGGCCAGCTTCAGATCAAAGACAAAAGAGAACTATTGTGATCTGCTCAACCCCACGTGCATCCCTTACCTGCCGGTTCATGCTCATCCCCAAAAGTCACACTAGGGATGGACTTCAGCTACAAAGCCCCCCCCCCCAAGAAAAGCAACAACCAGACAAAGAGCAAGAGCAGAACATGAAAGCACCTTCTAACTTGATGATCTGTGTCTAAAATTTCCTGCTACAGGAACCTTCTAAAGACCTGATGATGAAAGGGAATAAAATTCGGCCTGCAAACTGCATATTCATGCACACAACACAATAAGAAAATCCATGATCTACTGCAATAAAGTAAACAGACAGCATACGGTTTTGTCTGATTATACAACAAAGCTCGTTTTGTATTAATCCCTGTCTCTAAGCCTCTAACACCATGCCTGCTGATAAGGAATCAAAGACTTATCAGTGGTCGGGACCAGGCCCAGCCGTGGATTCCATTCTGCTAGTCGGTCAATGATGGTGGTGAACCTCTGCCAACGAGGGCACTAATCTTGGTTTACGGGGAGCTTACTGGCACCTGATGGCTGACCCTCCGCTTCCTCTGGGGCCGGTGCAGCCCGTAATGCAAAAGCGGTCTCCGGCCAGCCTCCATGTGTCGCTGATGCTACAGCATATGAACATGGCAAGCCCTGCAGGGTGGCACTCTCTGCTGGTAGCTAGGTGCTTTGGGGCCTCTGCTGTCTGCACAGTGTTTGCACATAGGGGAGATGGGCCTGCTTCCCAGAGCCTTCAGCATAGCAGAGATACCCGAGATTTGCTCGGGATGCAAAAGCCATGCTATATGTTACCCACAATCCTCTGCAAATTAAGTCATCTGTAAACAGTTACAGCGACGCTTGTCACCTGCGAACTAGCACCATAGGTATGTCTACTACAGTCACAGAGCAGATTTGCTGAGGTCCCTCTAAATAGGAGAAACATCTCAGGAGCCTGGCTAAGTTGTAGGGTGACAGTGTCTCACAGAGGATGGATGGGAACGCTCCCCTCTACCTGCAGTGGCAGTCCAGATTTCATTCCAGGTGGGGTGCCTGAGACAGCCCGCTGCCGTAACGTCAGACCGCAGCGGGTAGCATCAGCGGAAACGGCCCGGAGCTCTCGGGTGGTCCCCATTCCTGCGCCAATCTGCTCCCCGCAGGCGAGCTGGAGAGAGGCTGGCCGGCTATAGGTCGCTGAGAGCTGAATGGACGCTTTTTCTCTTTTCCGTGTCCGTCTGCCAGCAGACCATGCGGCTACGTCAGCCCCTTCAGCCTGCCCAGAGCTTTTACTGCCATCCTTTCAGTAAGGAAAGACAGTAGCCACTAGAATACCAGGAAAGGTCAACAGCACCAAAGGACTGCGTTTGAGAGCATGAAATAAAGAGACAATGAGCCAACGTGAGTCACGCCCATTCCTTTGCTGACAGGATTAAACCATAAAACGGTGCAGGCCAGCATCTGGGCCTGTAGACCCCCAGAATGTGAAAGGCTGCTTGGCAGGACATTCAGGCCAGCCCATGAACAAGCCCCGTGCCATGCTCCCAAGTGAAGCGACTTTCGGTGTGGTGTCAAGCTAGGCTGGAGCATTCGGTCAACCTCGGGGCCGGGGTGCCACTCTACAGACCTCTGAAGAAGTCACGTGATGCCAGCCTGATGGTAAATGCTGACTCGGTGAAGGTGCCGTCTGGTCCTACTCAGCCTGTCCATATTTAGGTTCTAGGTGCATTATATGCAATGGTCTCTGTGTTAGCAGTTAGTGAAAAAGTCCATCCTTGACCATGTGTGTCAAAGGCGAACCAACACAGCTTCCAATACTAAAGGTCATGCTTTAGCGTAAGGTTACTAGTTGAAACTACAGATGCTTTTTGAGGGGCAACTTAACCTAACCAGCTTCAGTAATTACTTGTATTACTGACTTGGACATCACACCTTCAAAGTGTGGTAGTGTGAAGCTAAAGAAGATTATAAACAAAACCAATCCTTCTAATGCAGTCACAAAATATAACCTTTCATGCAGAAACAAAATAAAACAGAACTGTATTATGTAGTTACAAACCAAAACCTCTATATTAAGTAGTCACTAAACAAAACAGAACCCTATAATGCAGTCACAAAAAAAGAAAAAAGAATCTTACAATGTATCCCCAAACAAAACAGAGCCTTATCTGCAGGTTAGATCACACTGTTCTACTATTCATTTTATCTGAGGAATTTTTGTGCCAATTACCATGTGGTAAAATCTCCTGATCCTCCCTTTGGCGTGAATGGGAGCTTCCATCAAAGCTCGGCATCTGCCGAGAGTACTGACCAACCCCCTGAACCGTGCATTTGGTGAACCCCAGGCTCAGGAGCGCTTATGTATTCAGTACATCTTACCCTGAGCTTAGATCTCTTGCTTATGATCTTCGGATTGGCAAGAGCTCAGCAGCCCCTCCCCATCCCTCCCCCCACACTGTGTGTATGGTGCCGTTGTTCCCGTGAGGGCGCCCCCTGATGGCGGATAGGCCACAGATCCCTGCGACGCATCATTCAGGTGCCTTGTGCTGCCGCCGTTGGGGGCGATGACTAATTGCCTGCCGTCGGAGCATGTGAACGCCGTGTCACGACAAGTGCCACCGCAGGACTGGCAGCCAAACGTCCCCAGTCCCCCAGCAGTGAGCCGGGAGCCCTCGCTGACGGTGTAATTAGGGGAGAGAGTTGCCGCGGTGACCAGGGGATGGCGAGCTATGGGCTATGTGCACAGGGGCAGGCGGGGGGACCGGCGTCTGTCGATGCGGTGCGGCCGTCAGCTCCCACACGGAGGACCAGACCAGCGACAGCAACAACAGCCGAAAAAAGGCAAAGGCAGAGAGAAAACGGAGATTCCAGCTCCAATTAGCAGCAGGCTCTCAGCGGGCTTCGGGAACGCAGGCTGCATTCAGCAGGTGCTGCAGGTTGGGACCTTGCGACCCCAGGAAGGACGCTGCAGTTGTACCTTCTGTGAAAGTGCTCAATCTGGATTTAATCCAGGAATGAGAACATTATCTGGGAAAATTTAGCAAGTTAAGCACAATGGTGATACACCTATAATGTGACAGTGTAGTGAATAATAATGTAATGTCTTTCTTGGCTCTGTTCCTGCATCATCTGTTTACTGTCTAAACAGCATGGTGCCCCCTACAGAGGAATGTAGGAACTGCCCCCATTCATCAGGCTCCTCCCCCCAGAAGTCTGCCCGACAACTTGGAGAGCTTCCAGTCAGAATGAAAACAGCACAAAGCATGGCTTTAGACTGATGGGCTTCCTGCATCAGCTGACCCGGCTCACTGAGCAGTATCCTGGTTACTTGGTTACTCTTAAATCTCACACAACAGGCAGGAGCTAGTTTTGTCCCAAATGACTTTGTAACGGAGAAACACTTTTGCGTAACAACTTGTGTACGGAGGTGGTGTGTGCCTATAATCAGAACGGCGTTGGTTTGAATCCTGTGCTTGATAGAGTGATTACACTGTTGGGTCTTTGAGAAAAACCCCCTAATCATTCAAAATTTGGCATTAGCAGGAGTACAGGGATATGGTTAATAGGAATGCTGCCGAAGAAACTGCACTTTAAATCTTTACTCGGGCAAAGGAAGAGCATCACTCTGCAAAACATGTAGAGGATCTGACCACCCCTGCCAAGTGACAATAACTTTTCCTGTAAAGAAGCCCAACTATGCAGGTATCCCAGCATCCCCACCGGAAGCTTCCTCGGATCCCTATCTGCGCGGGATGGGCATAGCTGCAGCACATCCCAGGGAATGCCAGATCTCCATATGCAAAACCAGGATTTATACATCCTCCCATGCAAGCGGGTGTGCTGTCGCAGTGTTTGCGTCACGAAGCTGCAGCGTTTAACAGCCATCTCTGTGATTCAGAGGGAGCGACATTCTCTGAGCTGTCTGTCACGGGCGCTGCGGCCTAGCGTGACAGCCGCTGATTGGGGCCCGCGTCTCCGGGAGGCAGGATGGATCGCCGCAGGACCCTCAGACTGTGGCGGAGCACAGAAGGGGGTCCAAGCACACTTCCTGTAAAACATGCCCCTCCACACACACACAGACACAGAGGAATCCGCAGGAAGACACACGTACACTCGCAGGCAAAGGCAGACTGAAAGCCCCACAGAACAAAAGTTCCGCATTTTCCCTAAAGATCCTGAGCGTGTGCCCATCTGTGTGTTAACCCGCATGTGCCTTTATGCACGCGCTTGAGGGTGGCGTGTAGCAGAGGAGCTGATGCCTCAGCCATGATATAGGCTCCTATGCTCTACTGTAGGCCTAGTTTTGGGTGCTGTCAGCCTACCAGCTGCTCTGACAAGCCCCTCATCCACACAGGCTCCTCGCACCATACACAGTCCCATAAACATCTCCCACACTGCGCCAGAAGCCTGCTCCATTTCCTCCGTCACCTGTCGAATGCTGCTGTCTGCGGGCTCCTCGCTAAGGGCTCCTATCACATTTAGATATATCCTTAAGTACGCCTCTCCTCTGACACCGAGGAGAAGGTGCGCCAGACGCACATGTCATGCGTTTTGCTCACAAACAGGGCCCGTCACTCGTGTGCCGTTATGAGGCTCCGTCAGAAGCGTGCCGGATGTTGGAGGTGCTCTGTGAAGCCAGCTCAGGGCCTTTACAGAGACACCACTTGGGGGAGAGGGTCACCCCATAGGGGCAGCAGCAGTAAATGGAGATTAGGCTAGTGTGGGCCTAGAGGAAGTGTGTGATGGAACAGAGTGGGGAGGAACATGAAAGAGACCAAGCACAGCAAAGAGTGTAAGAAAACAATTGCTACAGGAGTGAGAATGTGCTATAATTACTGCACAGGACAGCATGGAGACTCAGTGGGTAGCACTGCTGCCTGATACCTCCAGGGCTGGGGGTTCGAATGCTCTCTTCTACCAGGATAGCTGCTCTACACTGGTGAACAAGAGAGCAGAATAGCTACTTTACACTGGTGGGCGGAAGAGCAGTATAACTACTCCACACTGGTGAACAAAAGAACAGTATAGCTACTCAACACTTGTGAACGAGAGCAGTATAGCTACTCCACACTGGGGAACGAGAGAGCAGTATAGCTACTCCACACTGGTGAATGAGAGAGCAGTATAGCTACTCCACACTGGTGAATGAGAGAGCAGTATAGCTACTCCACACTGGTGAACGAGAGAACAGTATAGCTATTCCAGTGAAATGAGAGGCTGGTGAAGTTAGCTCCACCGCAGCGAGACAGAGCAGTGGCTAGGAGAATCGTCCAAGCAGGAGAAACTGGCATAAGCATGTTTTCCATGCAATTCAAAATCCCTCCGCCCGCAAAACAACATTTCGTTCAGCTGGACATATCCTGGATGCTCATTATCAGCAGCAACAAAAACATGGTGGGGGGGGGGGGGTCTGTCACTGTGTGTTAATGTGTGTCCTCACAGCAAGAATGTGGCAAGAGAATCCCATTTTAGCAGGGAGTGAACCCCATCTCAGCTGGGGCGATGCAGACTGCTATGTAGGCATGCCAGCCAAACCTGGCCTGAATACTGATGTGGGCTTAGAACCAAACAAAACATCTTTCTGAATAACTACCTATTTACCATATATTTATGGTTATAGGTTTCTGATATCACAACTACTTGCGCTGCTCTCTTCATTGTTTATTCCTCCGTTGCTTCATTCCCTCTTTCATTTGGGGTTCACTGACGCTGTTTGATACTATTGCTAAGGTCCTTGTCAGACTGTACAAGCAGGCTGGAAACAGAAGAGGAGAGACCGGGGAGCAGAGCTGCCCTGAATGCCCAAGAGAGCTGAGTTTCTCTCAGTACCTGCCATGTTTCTCCATGTCTGGGCTTTCCTGTAGATCCTGCTGGTACCAGGTCCTGCCACAGCCTCTGTCTTGTCTCCCTACTTGGTATCTGGCAGGTACACATAGAGGGGTAGGGCCACAGAGGCTGATTGGTCCCCTCTCCTGTCACTCAACAATTCAAAACTATCATTAGCTAATGATGAAGCTGTCCCTCTGTATGAAGTACGGTACCACTTATGCCCCCCATCTTAAGGAATCCTAGAATCACCCCTGGTGTCTCCTTCCCTGGGCAGGTCTGTACACCCTTCCAGTATAGGTGGTAGACAATATGGACAAAAGTATTGGGACAGCAGGACATTACACATACAGGAACTTTTATGACATCCCATTCTAAATCCATAGGCATCAATATGGAGTTAGTCCCTATATAACAGCTGCCACAGCTATACTGCTCTCTCATTCACCAGTGCACAGCAAATGTGCCAGTGGGATGTTCCCATATTAACACCATGCAATGTTGATTTAACACTGGAACATTAGCTGTGTGTAGAGTAGCTATACTGCTCACTCATTCACCAGTGTAGAGCAGCTATACTTCTCACATTCACCAGTGTAAAGTAGCTATACTTCTCTCTCATTCACCAGTGTAAAGCAGCTTTAACACTCTCTCATTCACCAGTGTAAAGCAGCTATAATGCTCTCTCATTCACCAGTGTAAAGTAGCTATAATGCTCTCTCTTTCACCAGTGTAAAGCAGCTATAATGCTCTCTCTTTCACCAGTGTAAAGCAGCTATAATGCTCTCTCTTTCACCAGTGTAAAGCAGCTATAATGCTCTCTCTTTCACCAGTGTAAAGTAGCTATAATGCTCTCTTGTTTACCAGTGTGGAGTAGCTATACTGGGAGAACAGAGCATTCAAACCCCCAGTGTACACAAAGCAAGATGTGATGTCCGAAGCTCACAGCGCCCACGGGTTTCCTGTGACGCGACCATTATCACTGAGCGGAGCGGAGAAGACCGGTGAGGGCAGGAAGGAAGTAATTAAACAGATCGAGCAGGTCTCTGGGGTGCACCTGTCCATGATACCTGTCTGGGGGGGCCGGGGGGGTAGCATGTACAGCAGGCATTACAGGAAAGAGAGAAGACATGTACATCTGTTCATTCCCAGGTGGGAGTCCTGTCAGAATATAACAGGGACCTTCAGGCAACATTGAGTCTGACAGCTTGATTGGTGATACGAAGCAACACTTCCCATAAATAACAGTCTGCTTCACATCGGCAGCTTTTAAATTTCTTAGTAATATCCGTATTCGGGCATTGGCGGGGGCAGCTCTGTGGGTTACCATTTTACCTTCATTTCAATAAAGTGACTCATTTGGTGCAGCAATGGAACTGGTTTGGGGGGGTTCTGTCCACTTCTTCAATCACTCAGCGGTCACAGAATTATGTCTGACATTAAATGGCACCAAATATTACCTTTTGTTCCACTGCATTACATCTTAAATGTAATTGTTTTTATATGTACAAGATCACAGTGAGACTGGAATCTATCCCATAAAGCACTGGACTTCAGGTAGGGGTTCCTGTAATGCTGTGTTTCCCAATTTGGTCCTTGGGGACCCACAGAAAGTCCATATTTTTGCTCACTCCCAGCTCCTGGGAGCAAAAATGTGGACTGTCTGGCAGGGAGCACGGAAGAAGCAAAAATGTGGACTGTCTGGCAGGGAGCACGGAGGAAGAAAAAATATGGACTGTCTGGCAGGGAGCATGGAGGAAGCAAAAATGTGGACTGTCTGGCGGGGAGCTTGGAGGGTGCAAAAACTTGGACTAGCTGTAGGCCCCTGAGAACCAGATTAGGAAACTCTTATCTAATGGGGAGGGCAGTCAATTGCACACATTCAGATGTTCAGGGTACCAATTCATCAGACCACATTGTTTTGGACCCTGACAGGACACCTGAGTCCACAGAGGAACCCTTCATGAACATGAAGAGAACATGCAGCCTCCTCACACACTGAGCTGGGGGGTAGGATATTGTGGTATGAGATTGTTGTGCCACTTACTGAAAAGCCATAGCAGAATTCAAATTATGCCAGGCAGCACCCACAAGTATGGACACAGCGGCCAAGCATCAGCTCTGAAGAAGGCGGCCCACAGGCTCTCGCACTACTGGTGGGGTGAAGTGAGGCTGCCTCGGGTTGGACCCCGCCCCAGGGTAGTTCTCTCAAAGCCACACCAGACAGCATAACCACAAAATCTGAATTTTTTGGTAACAAGAATGGCTGATCAAACCAGGCCAGGACCTGAGATACAGACACATTCTTGTCATATGTGCTTTCAGTCAGTGCTGCTTCTCACCATGACAACGACCTTATGTCTATCCCATAGTAAAAGTGATTACAGGAGAGGACACCACCCAGACATGTGTGTAAGAAATCAATAAGGAGATTCTCAGGCATAGCACTAGAAACTGCAGCCAACCGGCATCATCACCAAAGAACATCTGCCTGTTAACAACAGCCATCCATCCATACTCAATAGCCACTTATCAGGTATGGACAGGATACCAGCTGACTTTCACCACTTTCAACACTTTATGTGTCCTAACAGGACATTCAGAACGATTACCTTCTGATTTATGTATTTGGTAAAAGATTGCGAGTTAATCTAGCACTGATCCCAGTGTTATTCCGCTGAATTTATATTCCCAGGGAGAAAGAAGGATACACCCCCCCACAAATGCTTCTCCTCAGGGTGGGGGTGCAGAGGCCAGGACAGCTCCCTCCCACCCCTCCACCTGCCCACAGCTGTGACGGCAAATCGGCAGCGAATTACTCAGTGGCACGCTTTGCCATCGCAGCCCATGAGCAGGAAAACTGGGAAAGAGAGCCGGAAAAGCCGGGAATTCTGGGGGGGTGGGAACTGGCCATGTTCCCTCCCCTCACCAAAGGCCCACACTCCCATACAACGCTCCTCCAAAACGACCAGATCACACTTTATCTTTATTTTCTCACCAAGCCTCGTCTTTGCCAATGAAGTCTGGGGGGGGGCTCCATAAAACAGCTTATAACCCTGCGGCCCCCTCCTTCTACAACACACAGGGACAATTTGTACCCAGACTCTGGCTCTGAAATAAGCTGACAGGCCAGCCTGGCAGAGGTGCGGCCGACACATGTGCTGTACCACTCATGAGGGACCTGCTGCAGACTCCCAGAGAGCCCTGATGTGTCATTCAGGAGGCCGGGGCACCTGGAGGGTGTCACACCGCTGGGTCGCCCCCCCTTCCCCCAGCGTGGTCTTAGCCCCTGCCGCGAGAGGGCCACGCGACACCAGCGCCACATTCGACGCGGCTACATTTTTAGCGATGGCGGGCGTGTATGACGCAGGAGTGCGTTAGAGATGTGACTGCTGTATAATCTCTCTGGATGACTCAGGACAGCTGGCTCAGTCACACTTACACGGCTTACAAAGCAGCCAGAACAAAACGCTGAGCCCTGCTTACCCGCGGATTCTCCCTCTCTACTTATCTCTCCTTATAGCTCCTCTCCTCTTCTTCCTCGCACAGATTAAATTCAATAAACCGATCCGATAAAAACTAGCTGTCAAAACATTACAATTCCTTTGTAAGAGCTATTAAGATTAAAATTACATTTACAAAAATAAACACCGAAAGGTGAGCTGATAGACATTCTTATCATCATCACAGATGTGAGCATGTCTCTGTTAGCAGCGGCCACTGGGGGCGGCAGCGAGCCCCTGCTCTGGAGGGATGGCCAGCAAACCATGTCCCTGTTAGAAGCGGCCACTGGGGGGCGGCAGCGAGCCCCTGTTCGGGAGGGATGGCCCGCAAACCGTGTCCCTGTTAGCAGCGGCCACTCGGGGCGGCAGCGAGCCCCTGCACTGGAGGGATGGCCTGCAAACCATGTCCCTGTTAGCAGCGGCCACTCGGGGCGGCAGCGAGCCCCTGTTCTGGAGGGATGGCCCGCAAACCGCGTCCCTGTTAGCAGCGGCCACTCGGGGCGGTAGCGAGCCCCTGTTCTGGAGGGATGGCCCGCAAACCGCGTCCCTGTTAGCAGCGGCCACTGGGGGGCGGCAGCGAGCCCCTGCTCGGGAGGGATGGCCAGCAAACTGCATTCCTGTAGACGGCGGCCACTGGGGGCAGCAGTGACCCCTCCAAACCACGCGGGTCCCTGTCTGCGGTGGCAGTGAGCTCGGGAGGGATGGCCAGCCTCACTAGCTCAGGCACCACAGTGACTTCATTAAGACACGTTTCCCTCACATGGCAGTACTTCTTTGACACTGGAGGAGAAGCCGAGTGTATCTCTGCCCCCACCTTTCCGGTCCCCTGACCACAGAGCCTCACTTCCCCCGTCTGCCGGCCAACTGGACCTTTCCTGTTGAGGTTCTGATCACTGAACCTGAACTTCTGTCTCGGCTGGGTGTCTGTAGCAGAGCAGAGACACACTCTCAGTGTTTAATTCCCCACAGCAAACCTCCTTACTCACCGCATCAGCTTTTCCCCCCAACGTTACCAGTGGGCTTTTGTCTTTGTTGGATTAGATTTAGTGTGAATCGGCTGTGGGTGTGGATATGCCGGGGCGGTGGGTGTGGATATGCCGGGGC
>JAODKM010000016.1:14429424-14457027 GCA_026780845.1 Petrocephalus sullivani | reverse complement strand
CCCACCCCCCCCTTTGAAAAAAAATCAAACATGCCAAGGGGAGCACAAGAAAACATTTTTAGAAATAACGGGGGCTTAGCACCCTGCAGATTGTTTCGACTTGATAGGGGGGGGGGGGGGGGGGCATGCTACAGTGAGACTGATCCCAGGGAGGCATAGAGTGTGCTAATCCATTATTCATCTCCAACGACACTAGAGAGCCCCCCTTTGGGTACAGGGACTGCTGCTCTCCTCACGCATACACCTCCAGCTACAGCTTTCGCTGCGGCCACATGACTTGGGGCTGTACCAAGGCGGGCGGGAGGGGGAGCATTGTGTACTACGCAGCCAGAACCACTGATGGGGGAGGGGGTGTTTAAAGGCTAATGGGGAGAGACAGCTGGGGCTAGAGGGACTAATGGTCAATTTGGGACAGCGATGAATGTTTTGACATGCTATTTAATTTAGGATTAAAAAAATAACTTTAAAGCAGTCAATAATTCTGAAGAGTTCGATTTAATAAGCATGACAAATGTTTCACCAGGGGAAAGGCTGGCATGGTTTACCGGGCTGGATCACTCTCCCTAATTGAATATTTATCCTGACAGGTTAAACGGGCCTCTCGAAAAATGCTAAAGTTGGACTTTCTGATGGCAGACATCCTGGCCATAGGCTGACACTGAGATGCCACAAAGCTGGATGATCAGGGCCTTAACAAGATCTCCTGATCAGAATGCCCCCCCCAAGCCAGCACCATAAAGTCTCAGAGGGAGTGAGAAATATAGGGAGGGCTCAGCGGGAGCTGGCTTGATCTCCTCTCACTAGGAACACAGACGGGCACAGGAACACGGTGGCCGGTCAGCGTCCCCCGCCACGAGCAGCTAAGCCACTGGCTGACCGGAAGTTTGCCAGTGTACGCTAAACATGCCAAGGGAGGTGTCGCCTATCCAGGTAGCATGCAGCGGTTCTAGAAGCATTCGTCAGGTACGGCCAGCCTTCTTCTTCTTCATGGGGGACAGTAAATGCACCAACGGTGTCACGTGCCGGGTAATCACATTCAGCATCAATCATGCACGGGCTGCTGGTGGTGGTGATGCAGGCCAGAGAGGCTGGGGACGGCTACATAACGGAAGACAGGGAGGCGAGGCAAGAGCTCCTCATGACCCCAGACTGGCCAATCAAAGGGGCTGTACAGGAGAGTGGCAG
Source organism: Petrocephalus sullivani (assembly GCA_026780845.1). Taxonomy (NCBI): domain Eukaryota; kingdom Metazoa; phylum Chordata; class Actinopteri; order Osteoglossiformes; family Mormyridae; genus Petrocephalus; species Petrocephalus sullivani. Next base: position 14,455,842 of record JAODKM010000016.1, on the reverse strand, counting down.
TAAGTCATCAACAAGGGACGCTTGTTCCGAGAGGAGAGATCTGCCTGCGCCGTGGGCACCATTTGCCCGACATCGGTGATGTCGGCGTGACTCTCCCATCAAGCCGTCGACTTAAGGGACCCCGGTTTTAACAAACAGGATTTTGTTTAACAGACTACAGTGCACTGTGGCCATCCTGTTTACTGTTTACTTACTTGGGGATTCAAACACACAACCTTCCGGTGGAAAATCCACAGCACGCACGCCTTGACGCTGGTGTGTGGAGGAACCCATGAAGAATGCTTGGATGCTACTGTGTCAAAAGCCCTGAGGGGGCTCCTCCCCCACCCCCCCCAACACAAGGGAAGAGGATTGGGAGGGGGTACAGGGGGTCTCTGGCAATAACCATCAGTCACTGGGGGGGGTGGGATGTGGACGACTAGCATGTGACCCACAGTGACCAGAAGCAGAGGACCACACACACACACACGGCACCACAGTGCCAGAGTAATTGCTTCCTACAGCCTGCTTTTCATTAAGGAGACAGATTTGATTCCGAAAGGCCCGTCTCAGTCACGCAAGAGGCCTCCTGAGGTCCAGCAGAACACATCTGGGCAAATCAGCACTTAACACAGCCCACAGCCATAGGTGAGGAGCAGGCTGAACGGATGCTTCTGATGCAGCAAACGGCACCTTTAAAGCACCACTAGAAATGCTCCAAACTCAGCAGCGGGCCCTGGCCCTCCTGGGCGCCTTCAGCACCCTGGGCACATTCCCGATCCGCTCTCTCATTTTCTCTCTGCTTCCTAATTGTACTGACTGGTCATTTTATTTGACTGGAAGAGGCCCCTTCAGAGATAATGGCACCGGGAACCCAAAGGAAATTAGAAAGGACCCCCCCAGCGGGGAAAGAGGATGGCCGTGGGAGATGGCGGTGGGGATCTGACCCCCAGAGGGAGATGTGTAGGTGGGCCCAGTGCTGGGACGGACCCCGAAGCTGGTGCCGTATCATCGCAGACAGAGAGACAGGGAGGGATCCAGCGGGCAGCTGCCGGAAACGGGAGCGCGTGCTGCAGGGGGAGATATTCCGGGAGCGACTCCAGCCAAGTGCGAAACTACCAATTGTTATTGCAGCTCTTCTTGTTATTTTTCTTCCTCTCTCCCTCCCTCCTTCTCTCTCGCTCCCTCTCTTTCTGCCTTTCCTCTACCCCCCCATTCCAAACAGATCTAGAGCTATAATTATGGCTCTGATTCCGCCACACCTGCGGGTTAATTATTTTTCACGCATTAAAACGTGTTTATCGCAGGCTGTTACCTATTTATTTTGATCTTGCGGTCGGCCAAGATGCGCAGCGTGCAAACAGGAATAACAGACGCATTCGCAGAGGCAGACAGCTCTGCTTCAATTTATAGAACCCCCCCCAACACCAAAAATACCCTACTCGCCATTCACACAGTGGTAATTACAATAATCAATATCCACACAAGACGAAATGCTTCAAAAACACTTTAAAATTTGCTGAAATTACCCCATCTAAGCAAACCGGAAACCCCTTAGCAACTGGAACAAGGTTACAACCAGGAAGCATACAGGAAACCGACACAAGTGTCTAATTCGCCAAATGATCAATCTAACGACCGGGGGAGAGGAGGCATCTGACCCCTGATTGGTCAGTCAATTTGCTAAAGGGAACATGAAGGTTGGTGACCCTGAAATCACACCTACTCCCCCCACAGGGAACACAATCACCCAGACCGCAGAACACCTTGTGAGACTGCTGTTACGCCACACACAAAACAGTTCCCTTTTAAACAACGAGACCCGGGCAAATTATGCTCAACAATAACCGACACAAACGAGGGTAGCCTGAACCCATATATGACTATGGGGACAATTAAATGGTGGCATGAAAAGAAAAAAGTGTTTCCCACTCACAGGCCTGTCCTGGTTTAAACAGGGCCTACTGAGAGATTTTAAAATGTGGCAAGGAATTGCCACTGATTCTGCATTTATTTATAGATGCTTCCACTATCATCAGTTTGCCTTTAGCGCACGGAAGCTTTCAGGCATAGTGCGGTAGCCTGGGTCGCCTGTATCTGTGAGTAAGCACTGACTGTCCATCCATCCATTACGCAGTCCGTCCCTTTGGTTTGCATTTTGGACAATAATGCTTAGATGTGCCATTCAAGCCAAAAGGAAATACTACAGCTTAAAATGTGTTAAATATCCTCATGGCAGCAGAAAGAGCCAGACCTAAAGCCTCTCCGGGGCTGGCTGCAGCCACAGATGCATCTGCAGTCATCAAGGGGAGGAAAACAGCGCAGAGGAAGGATACAGCTGGCTTTTAAAGGCAAGGCTGCTAAATCATGCTGTGGGCTCCCTCTGATCTTCTCCATTGCTCCCTACTCTTGTAGAGGTTTCAAAAATGGAAGGGGGGTGCAGAAAACATAACCACAGTGCTAGAATGAAACAGAATCCTATCTGGGCGCGACAGCCCCCTCTTTAGTGGCTACAGCTGTTAGCGCCATAAGCAGCTGTCGGGTTAGCGTCACGCTAATCCAGCTTCCCGCTTGGCAGACGGCCTGTCCCACCGGCGAGGTCGTGGCTGCCAGGACAGAGGGCATGCTGGGAAACACGGTCACCTTTAGCTCTCAGTCGCCCCATAGAATTACACTTTTATGGGTGGGGGGGAGATGGTAGTCAGAATTCTCCAGAAGATAACAGAAGATTAAAAGGCTTTCATAGCTCCCTGAGGTCGTTCATATTACTCTACGATTAAATCTTTAAAACTTGCATCTAATGGGAGACATGAAGCTATTAAAGAAATTCAAAGGGAAAAAAAAAGGAAAATCCATTCGAATAAAACCAAGAGTTGGGCCATACTGGATGCCGCTCACACAGGTCTAATGTTGCAAAGCAGTGAAGCTCGCGCAATACAACCTGCTTATCCTGGATGGTTCCCAGTGACATCACCTTAGAAGACTGTGAAGAATTCATTTGTGCATATTAGCTAGGCAGGACCACACCGATCAAGCTAAAGAGTTTGATGGACACATCCTACAGCTGGGGTAGGCAACTCTAATCCTACAGTGCCAGTATCCAGCAGGTGGTCTATCCTACCTGATGAGTTACTATCAGGTGTGGTTCATCAGAGAGCAGGTAGGATGGAAACCCTGGTGGGTACCGGCACTCCAGGATCAGGGATGCCTACCCTTGTCCAACAGGGATGTCAGAAGATACCTTACCCGATGTCACAGCTACCTGCTGGGGCTTAGACTTGGTGGTTTGGCTTCTGACAGCCCGACCACCGCAGGTGTGGTGTGGACACGTCACTCACTGGTGTCAAGGCCACAATGGTTAAGAAAAAGTTTTGTTACAAAAAGGAGGTCTAGAGCAAGAATCGCTGGCAGCAGGACCTGGACACACCCCAAGCTGCACACGCATGTGATGCCAAGGCTCCAGCCTGTCAGACGCTTCTTCTCTGATAGGCTGGTCTCCAAGTACTCAGTGCAGGCAAGACCAGGGCCACAGAGCACTAGACACACGGACGAGACGGTGCAGCTGGACTCCGGCACCAGCTGGCACAGACCAGAGCAGAGCCCAGGACACTAAGATAGGCACAGAGCCAAGCAAACCAAACAGAACCAAGTATGAAGAAAGAGTTCTGGCCCAGAGTCAGCTTAAATCGACTAATACATTGACAACAGGCATGGGTGATTACAGATCGGAACCTTCTAGGGGCGGCCGTGGTGGATGGCAATGCCGGCCACAGGGAGCTTGTGAACTGGACTCCAGCCTGCATATGGAGGCGTGTGGCTCTGCAGTTTAGAACTGTGTGCTTCTCCTTCAAAGGTGTCTGGTTAAAATCCCATGGGTGGGAGTGGATTAACTACTAGGCCTTTGAACAGGGCCATTAACTTTAACGGACACTGCTTTGGATGAAGGTGCTAAATAACTGTATTACAAATGAATGAGACAGATGGATTCAATTCAGTTAATTTTTATATAGTGCCTTTCACGACCGAGTCACCCTGAGGCGCTTTACAGGGGTGTGCTGTGATAGCATTAAGAGAGATTAACACAAAATGTCTCTGCATCTCAAAGTATCTCAATGAGGACAGTCACAGGGGACGGTGGCTGAGCCTCTGTAATGGAAACTGCCCTTCGGCCACTATTCAGCCGTAGGCCTTCAAAAAAAAGCCCAGCATTTCGCAGGTTCAGATCCCAGGAAACTGGACTTCAGTGACTGAAATGTCTGGTTTTGAACAACAGTTTTGTAAAACTGTAAGCTAAGGGCATCATTTAGCCGTCATACTGCGGCATGACGAAGCCTCGCCATGATAATGGTGTATGCCACACATGAGCGGCGACTCCTCCATCCACAATTTACTCTGCCGATTATGCTTCCGAGCGCTTCAGTGTGAAACTGAGCATCTGCGCTCCAAATAATTCATGTGTTTTAATTATATTTTTAATATGTGCCCGTAAAAATGTGTCACTTTGCAGCACCCATCCTATTTGTTAACTGAGATTCATTTATTGTTAATTGAGGAAAAATACAAATTGGCTTCTTTCATAATTTACCCCCCGGCCTCGCGCACACACCCCAAAGCCGGGCCCGCTCGCGCTACGAGTTTCGTGTCAATAAACTTCCGGGCGTACCAGATGCTCCGGTGGATTTTCCGAAGCTCTCACCGGAACTCTTTGCGAACAGCCCTACTAATCAGGCCGCTTGAGGCTAAGTGAGAGTGCCCTGAGGGGAAAAAGCAGACACACGGGCTGTGATCGCCTCCGAAGAGTCCGGCCATCATCACCACAGTCATCTCGTCTGAATGGAGGGCAGCCCGTAACAAGCCTGGCCACGGAATCCACTGTACCACGTCCCAGCTGATGTTCACATAGATAAGCTTTAAAAACGACATGCCGTTACTGTATGCTACAGTGGCAGACACAGCTGAATCCGGACGATGGGGGACACATTTGCCCCCCCACCCCGAGTCTACAGTGGGTGGGGCTTGGCTTTGTGTTACTGGCAGTACTTGGTCCTTGAGGAAAATACTTGAGGACCCCTGGTCTACAGTGTTATTTCCAGATATAAATTTGATCAATCTGTCTATGCTCGTGAAATGCTATTTACAGTGATATAAAATGTCTTAACATATTTATCTTTCACTGACAGCTGAATCCACATTAAGTCATTGTTTTCCTGGGAAAATCCCTTCAGGATCCAGGATGCTTGGTCCCCACGGGTCCCCAATGATGCAGGGCGGGAGAGCGTGTACGAGGCTGGCGAGAGCCTTAACAATGGCTGTCATCCCTGGAGAGTCCAGGACACTTAGCTGAACTCTTCCTTATAAAAAAACAACCCTAAAGCCACCTGAAATTAGCATCAACCGAAAATGATGCGCTTATAGCAAGCAGGCAGTGGAGAGGCATGCTGGGAACAATGAACTTCCTCTGTGCGATCTGTACTCCCCACCTGCAGCCTGCCCCCAGCCACAAACACACCCCCACTGACCTCCTATCCTCCGTCCAGCTGGGCCCAAAGGTGCAGAAGCAGTGAGAAAGACGTTCTGCTTTCAGATGTACCGGACGGAAAGAGGGACACACCCCAAGGGCCAATATATCATCCCGTGCTGAGAGCCCCCAGCTGAAGCAGCCTGGTTACCCCACATTGCGCTTTACCACCTGCGCCTGGAATGGCTTTAAGACCAGCCAGGAGACTGGGAAAGGTGAAAAGTTAGCTAAGCACATTCTGTGGGGAAGGGGCACCATAAATATGCCACTAAACATAGTGTGCGGGAGTCCGTGCCTGCACTGAGCACACCCCTTCCTGTCCGCGCTCTCGCTGTGGTGTCCATGAAGTTCTGTAAAGGATGCGAGCAAGCGCCCGGACTGGAAAATTCCACAGCTGTGCTCCCAAAAAAGCCTGTTTAGTCTGAGAGACACCTGGGGTGTCATAGACCAGCATTCCGCCATGGTACGCACCCCCACACCCCGGCCTCTTATCGCACTGATAATGGATCTGGCTAAGCATTTCTTCTTTAATCTCGAAGGAAGTTCCCCTGCTTACCTCTGACAAACGGCTGAAGGAGGCACATTCAGGCCAGGGGGTAGGTTTCATTTATACGATGTAGATGGCAGACAAATCTTTTACCCATCCATCCTGATCTCCTGTGTGTCCCTAATCTGAGGCAAAGTAAAACTGGCTGGTAAGTTGGCACTGCCACAGAAGCTGGCACCCATTCCAGTCACCTGTGTCACTCATAGGTCTGACCGGCCCCATCCGTCAGACACAGGTGATGAGTAAGGCGGGTTGTATCCTGAGAGGAGGGTGGGCTCTGTGACTGAAGATCCAGCCCACTGACTGCGCACCTGTGTGGAGAGCCACGTAGACCTGATCATACCCCATCAGGAGAGCCATGATAACAAACCAGCATCCTCTGCCCCAGCCACAGCATCCAGGACGCACATGCAGCAGGAGGAAGCAAGCGGGGCAGTAGTTAACGACCCGCAGTTAACGAGCTGGACCTGTGGCTAACGAGCCGGATCCGGTGAAGGCAGGGAGCCGGTGGCACAGACCCTCCAGCTGCACTGCAGAGTTGGGCTTCATTTAAACTTCTATGTTTCCTTAAAAGTCTGGTAAGCAGCCAAAACAAAAATACATTCCCTCTGAAAACATTTGTCTGTCTCGAAGCCAAGTGACAAATCTGAACTAAAAAACTATTTTCCTTGAGATACAAAAGGTGTGGGCGGCATGATGGCTCAGTGGGCAGCATGGCTACCTCACGCCTCCAGAGCTGCAGGTTCAAATCCCGCCTCTGCTTGATTTGTGTGGAGTCCGTGTCCTCCTCATGTGCTGTAGGCTTCCTCTCTGGGTCCAAAGCCATACCCTGAGGCTGATTGGTGTCTCTAAACTGCTCATGAAGCCTGTGATGTGCTGGTGCCGGCTTCGGGTAATCCCGACCAGGATAAGTGCGTAAGATCCAGGGACAGATGTGGGGAAAATAAGAGGGCATTCTGATTAATGTGTTTCTTCAGTGAGGGCTTGCAGATTAAGCTATGGTGCTTGCTGGGTACATCTGAAGGGAGTTCAGAGGACACCTTGCTCAATGGGGGCTTGTGACCCTTCGGTCAGAGGCCATCTGAGCTGCTCCTGAAATGCTAAGCACCTAGAAGGTGCTGCTTGTCAGCTAGAGATGACAGCAGCTTGTAGGGGAGGGTAAAGTTCTGACTTTTTTTTTTATACTATAATCACCCCAGCGGGAGTTGCACCAGCCCTTTCTGGATGGCTTCTAAGCGTGCTGATATTGGGGACCTTTCAGCTTCTGGGTGGGTAGATGCAAGAGGCTGGGATCCCTGCAGAGTGACGCAGTGGAGAGAGACAGACATGAAAACAAAGGCTTCCCCGCGGACGCCGATCTTTGGGAACAAGGCAGCCTGAGCGCCAGATTGTTATAAAACCAAACTTTGGGGTGTGTTGCTATTTGGGGGGGGGGGTGTCGGAAATGTCAAGCAGATGGAGGAATTTCTCTGGTCCACGGCCAACCCCAGAGGTTTGCTCATACATAAACATGGGCCACCTTGTAGAATTAAAACCAAGAGAATAATCATTTATGGAGCCGCAAACCGAGGGCCACAGGTACATCTGTGCTGAGGGTCCCCCAGCCTCATTCATCAGCGCTGCTCCTATTCTCACTATGCAAATGGGCAGAGAGTTTTGCGGGCATCAGAGGTTAAGAAAGGGAGATGATTCAACTAAAATACATTAAAGAGATGTCAGCTGTTTGCCTGACGGCTCCTCGAAATTCCTGATGGGAGAAATGGCGATTTTAGGGCACGACGCATCTCTGACGGGCCTCTACGTCATTTGATGTTTGCGAGCAAACGGTGGGCGGGTGGAACCGACGAAACAACAGGGCCAAATGGAGAGGCCCGTAGCAAGCCCAACCAGGCATGGCAGACCACATAGAGAGTGTCACGGCAACCATATGCTGGTGTCACCAGGGACACACGGTGAAGGACGTATCGGTGGCCAGTCAGGACTCACGACAGCAAACGGCCCAGAAGACGAATGACATGGTCAGCTGGCCGGGAGCCAGGCAGCTTACGGCTCCAGCAGCTGCACATCAATCGTTCTCCCTGACTTTCGGTATGGCTACGAATTAGGACGGCTTCATCGAAACACGCTGCCATGCCGCCGGAGTGGTCTGAGCCTCGGCTCTGAGTGCAGTGTAATGGAATAAGATCTCGGAGTTATTTGTAGAAACGCTCATTTGCACTTTTCATTACTAACATTTGGCCGTGCATTTCATTCGAGGCTCTGGACCGCTAAGATGCACCGGCTGTGCCGTGTTATTTATGAGTCATTCGAGTGTGTTGACCCCCCCTGCCCCCCCATGAGACACACACAATAAAATTCAGCGCCCTTTTCCATAACAACAAATCTCAGTTTTGTGTACGGCCCCATGAGCGCACTCACATGACGCTAACAATGGAGGGAACTGGGAGAGATATGCAAACTCATAGACCTCTGGGATTAGAGGCTCGGGGAGTCATTTCGGAGGAGGGAAGCCGGAAAGGACGGTCAGCAGTGGCACGGTCGGGGGCGGCCGTTTCTGTGGAAATGTCATGCCAGCCAGCAGAAGAGCGGCTCTGATTAACTTGCTATTTTCAGGTCACTGCCCCACACCGCTTCCCCCGGCTCGCCGCGAAAGGTCAATAGCGAGCGGATGGATGTTTTGGTGACATCAGATGGACGTTACTTAATCGCTATCATTATTCCGTCTCAGGCCTGGCTCTTAAAGGTCCGCCATTTGCATATATATGTAGGTAGTGGGCCATTTGGCTTTTGCAGCAGTTGCCATCACTTCCTGAACTCCCAGGGAGCTGTCTCTGGGATATTGATGTGCCCTGCCCGGGGGAGTCGGTCTGTCATTAAACACAGAATAAGCATCTAACCACTGGCTAAGATTAATGGGGAATCATTAACCATTTGCTGTTAACGAGCCATTCCAAAAAAGCCCATCCCACTCAGCCATGGGGGGGCGCTGTGCTTCTTCACCATTGGACTAACTGAACTAACCGAAGCAAAGATGTAAAAGGGAGAATCCCGCCATGGGGGCGTGTGGGGGCGTGGCAGAGCGGGCCGCCTCCCAGTGTACATGGCGGGGATGGATTGTATCGCTGCGCGGCTCGAGCGAGTGATTGGCCAGGGTGGGGGGTGCGGCTTCAGAAGCAGAATGTGAGAGATAGCAGCAGCGGGACGCCCGGCCGTGCTCATAACACTGCGTAACCCCCCCATAGGCACAGGAGTTTCACACCATTCAGAGAGAGCGGCTGCTTCCAAATAGCCTGCGAATAATTATATTCTCTTGCACTGTGTCTCCGTGAGGAGAAGCCTAACTGACCTGAGGTTAGTCAACCCTGGATCAATAATGCTGCTAAGAGATACAAGCAGGGCCTAACCTGACTGAACACTTCAGTGTGACCCTGCAGGCAGCTCCGCTCCAGAGGAGTGAAGCCCGGGTCACTGTGGCCCAGTGACGCTGCTCAGGACTGACTGACGCCCAGCCTCCTACACGACTCATACATGAGTCATTCTCCTCACGGTGGGGGGGTACCTGCAGTGAGAGCCGCACCCCCTGGCCCGATAGGCTCAGCGACTCGGGCAGGCCCACAGCAATGACGGAATCCGGACAGCATGATCCCTCCTAAGGCCGCGAGGGGCGGCGACGTTCCTGAATGTGCGCTGCTACACGTCGGGGAACTCCTTGGCTAGGATAACTGAGGAAGAGTGTGATTAAGGCGGGAAGAGGAGGAGCAGGAGGAAGAGAGGAATAAAACGAAACAGAGATGCACCTAGCTGTTTGTGTGGCAGGATGGCACGGCACGCCCCAGATAAAAAGGGGGCAGGGACACACTTCACTGGCTCCGCCTTTCACAGAGAAGAACTACTTCCCTTTATCTGCACTGATACACAACGAAGGAGAAGCGCAGTATCTCCGGCTGCTTCCGTAACTCCTGCTCAGCTTCTCCGAGTCTGTGTGGATAAAACACACGACAGCAACCCACTCCTAAGGACCATATGGCAGCTATGTACCAGCTTGGGTATACCGCGGTATTTTGGGTATGTATTGGATATACAGCTCCGGAAAAAACCAAGACGACTCTGCTCTGCTGGAAGAAGGCTACACTGAATAGCATGTCGCTTCCAGGCTCATAGTTTCTAAGACAGTGGTACACAAAAACAGGGTGATGTAGGAGACACTGGGAATGACCAGAAACCAGCCAGGTAGAGGGGGGAAGTGACTTGTTAATGCCCATAAACTTATCTGGCACTTTCACATGATAAGAATCAGAGAAGAACCAGGCTGCACGTTGCAAAAAAAACATATTATTCACAGACCCATAAATTGAGAAAGGAGTGAAACGAAGATTTTTGCTGTGGTCTTTAAATTTTTTTTTCTTGAACTGTACATTGGGTGTATTTTAAAATCTCAGCAACAAAATTTCTAAATACTGGAAAGGTGCTGCTTTTGAAAATACTATCAAAATACACACAATGAGTGTTTACCAGAGTTGGGTGTTTCGGGTCCTGGTCTGGATTTTTACTCTTTGGACCCAGATTTCCCACCTCTGACCATGACGTATGGTTGGTGTGGCGGTATGAAAAGACGCCCAAGCCTACCGGCCGGCTAATGGCTTCCCGTCCCCTTGACAGGAAGAGAAAGCGAGGGCGTGAGCACAGCACTCACCACAGTGTCACGACCGCTTCAGGCAGCAAACACTCAGCGTGAAATCGTGCTACGCTCAGCGGGACTTGCACAGCTGCATTAGCACCCCTGCCAGGTGCACCGTCCCGGAACAGGACGAGAGGGAACAGAAGCTAATGTGCATGTTTCACTTACCTTTAAAAAGCAATCCTCCTGAATCTGCCCCCCTAGGGACCCCCCAGTGTTCCAACAGCCCAGTATCCCCGCTACCTGAAGATCTGCGCTACGCTAGCGATGATCGACAGCATAAAACTGTCGCACGCATCATTAAAATGCAGGCTACTGATTTATGGGACATTCCAAATTAGAGATACTTATTTTATTACTTGCTTGGGCAGATCTTAAGGTAAAGACTTTGGGCAAAGCAGAGTGCAGCTCGCAGTCACACGGTCACCCGTTTGAGGGTAATTCAGACCGAACCCATCACCTGAAGCTGGTGCCAACAGGTGCTGAGCCAGTAAGATGGTGCAAACTCCACACGTATCTAAAGAGAAATCCTGAAGACCACTCAAAACACCTACTATGGCTTCTCATCCGCCGGACCTGATCTACGGCGACATCAAAGCCATCCTCACATCGGTCACACCGATCTTTGTGTGCACCCCCATGTGATGAACCCCAGCTTCACACAAAACTGTCACGGATGTCTTCATGAGGAGTCCATTTCGGCTAGTGAGGCTTGACAGCTAATGGGGGCCAACAAAAGCCAGCAGACTGCCTGGAATCCAGCCCTGGAGGGCGTCCACAGCAAGGTCCTCAAAATGGGCCGTGCAACCTTCAACCCCAGCTGAATCTGACCTATCAAAATTTGGTGCGGGCGATGAGTTCCAGCAGAGCCAAGGGAAAGGCGGTAGAGACCTCCCCCATACCTCCAGTGGACGGCCACATCCGCGGCATCACGTAACCAGTGAGTAGGGGGGTAGAGGCCGGTCTCTTGTCATCTTCCTGGCAAGGAAATTACACAGACCGGTCGAAGTGGGCAGATCCACGAGGCAGCTGGGTTCAGCGTGCGCCAAACTACCTGGTCCACGAGTCCAACTGGAGCGCTCAAGTCAGACACGAATCGCCCGTGCCTTACGGTGGAAAATTGGACCTCAGTAGACTCATTAAATCTAAATTACACTAATTCAATTCAGGTTTCCAATTCCACAACATAATTGAGCAGTACTTGAAAATGCGAATGGGAGCGTAATTAGATCTTTTGTTTTCTAATTATTTTCAGCTGGCTGCGAAAGGGGTCCCGCGACGAAGAAGCCGGCCCCACGGACAGGTGACATATGGGGAGAGTCGCTCACTAATGGAGCCATGCAAGTGCAAAGGAGAAGCCCACGGACATGGCTAGCAGGAGCTGGCCCTTGAAGGCTGCAGGGCCTGAGCTCCATACAGCCCCACCCTCCGTCACAGAGCCCTCGTTACCCAGCCCACGTAACAGGGAGTACGGCGGATAGTACCTCAGCATGTCGGCCTATCCCCTGCTGACCCCCATGCCCCCTGGCTATCCCAGCATCCTCACTGAGCCTCAGGGCTCGTCCTCTCTACCTAACGTCTCCAGCCACACTTCCGTGAACCAGATATTCCTGCATAAATAACAGTGTCCACTGAGGTATCTGGAAATAACATGGGGCGGGGGGGGGTACTAACAATGTTTTATTTATATGAATTTAGATGTACTGTATATGTCTGGACTGCACACGTCTCCACCCAGCCTGTCCTGAACACTCTCAGGCAGAGATGCTCTCGGCTCAGTAATCAGGGGCTTCATGCTACCCATCAGGCACCTGCCCCGTTCGAAGCCACACCCCCCACCTCCCAGGGCGTGAGTCGGCCGCAGCGGGAAGCCGCAAGATGCTGGAGGCACTGGCTCCACTGCGTGAAAATGCCTCATTTCTGTAGGCGCGGAACCGCAGCGCTTATCCATCTGCCCGGGCGCCCAATCTGGCGCTCAATCAATACGGGGAACATTTCCGACACTTTAGTGCTTAGCGATACGGCTTCAGTGTTTTCGTTTGCGCGTGCTTTGTTTCTGAGATCCATAAACTCGTAACGAGGACCTGGAGTGAGCAGTGTAGCGTTTTCCAAGCGGGAAGGAGGAGCTTCAAAGAAAAAAGCCAATAGTCAGCTGGGATAAGTGGTGTGTGATCGAGAGGAGGGTATGGATTGCCAGGGGTGGGTCAGCGCCAAGTCATGTGACAAGCCCCTTTTCACAGGTCACGTGACACTAATCCCCCATTTCTAGTGATTCTATTCGTCAGGATCCTAAGATGGGTCATCCCCAGCCCCCCGTCGTTTAACATGTTGGGGGGCAGAGACCCTGGCATGGAGGGGTATGTGTGCAGCCAGACAATCAGGGAATGGTCCTTCAGAGGGTCACAGGAAAACACAGACATGCAATCTGACTGATTACTATAGACTCCCTAGCACTCAGATTGTATGTAATGGGGGCAGGAGGGTGCGTGCTTAGCTGACACGCACTACCTTATCAGCTCACTGGACATTACTGAGTATGGAGTATTGCAAGCAATTATCAGAAAGGCAATTATCTGTAATTCATGAAAGAATTTCTACAGATAAATTATAAATACCCATCCATCCACCTTCCATAATAGTTTCCACACTGCAGGTCACAGGCAGCCAGGTGTCTGTTCCAAAATGGACAACAGGGCAAACAGGGAGTGCATAATGCTTAGGCTGAACTGCGCCCCCCACCTGGCATCCACTGAGGTCTGCATCTTAGAGAGCATTGCATGAGACACTGGCAGGACACCCTAGGGAAAGCACTGGGAGTTGACACACAAGGGGGTGTACTGGAGGACGCACTGGAAGTGGACATACAGGGGGGTGCACTGGGGGGACGTACAGTGGGAACACACTGGGGGGGTGCACTGGGGGGATGCACTAGGGGGAGCCCAGGATGCCCTGGGGTGATACTTAGGGGACACACTAGGAGGCTGCACTGGGGGGACACACTAGGGCAGTGCACCGGGGGGGACCACTGAGGGTATGCATTTAGGGGACACACTAGGGGAGTGCACTGGGGGTACGCACTGAGGAGACACACTAGGGGAGTGGACTGGGGAGATGCACTGGGGGAATGCACTGAGAGGACACACTAGGGGAGTGCACTGGTGGGACGCACTGAGGGGACACACTAGGGGAGTGCACTGGGGAGATCCACTGGGGGAATGCACTGAGAGGACACACTAGGGGAGTGCACTGGTGGGACGCACTGAGGGGACACACTAAGGGAGTGCACTGCACTGGGGGGACAAACTGAGAGGACACACTAAGAGAGTGGACTAGGGGGACACACTAGGGGAGTGAACTGCACTGGGGGGACAAACTGAGGGGACACACAAGGGGAGTGCACTGGGAGGGACGCACTGAGGGAATGCATTGAAGGGACACACTAGGGGAATGCACTGACGGACGATCTGTGGAGACACACTGACCAGACACTCTGTGGAGAAACACTGATGGGATGCACTGGGGGGCGCCTCACAGACTGCGCTGCAGCTGCTGCACAATTTGGGAGTGCCAATGCAAGGGTGGGGGGGTAATAACTGGCTGCCATTGTTATCATTACTTCACAGCAAACTATCTAATTGTCTTGTCAAGTGGAGGTGCTATTTTCGGAAAGCACCCCCGCCCCTCAGTTGTGGTGGTAGGGAAGTCATACTCATCTTTAAAGTGTGACAGGGAGTGACGTGAAGTGATGTAGCGTGATGTGGAGTGACGTGGCATGATGTAGAGTGATGTGGAGTGACATGGAGTGATGTGGAGGGACAAGGACTGATGTGAAGTTACTTGGAATGTTGTGGAGAAACAGAGTGATGTGGAGTGACATGAGGTGGTGTGGAGGGACAAGGAGTGAGAGGAGTGACGTGGAGTGGTGTGGAGGGACAAGAAGTGACGTGGAGTGGTGTGGAGGGACAAGGAGTGATGTGGAGTGGTGTGCAGTGACAAGGAGTGGCATAGAGTGATGAGGAGTGGTGTGGAGTGATGAGGAGTGACGTAGAGTGACGTGAAGTGATGCAGAGTGACCTGGACTAACGTGGAGAGATGTGGACACACCAGGGCTGGCCGTGAGTCAGCTCCTGTCTCAAGTATCCTCAGACCTTGGAGAACATCAGGCCTTTTTGGGGATGTGTGGGGCAGGTCTCTGTGAAAGCACCTCCGCCTCCGCTGTACTTTCTAATGAGGGCAGGGATAACAGTCGAGGGGAGCCTTCCACCTGCTAGGAGCACGAAGGACCACCACATCGCTCTCTCTCTCTCTCTCTTTTCTAATATCTGAATCTGCTGGACTCCTAAGGAGGAAAGTGCTACTGAAACAGCTGAGGAAAACACATACCCAGTGGTGAGTCTGGGAGCTTTTGAAGTGCTACGTGTAAGAGTAGTAGACCAGCCTTATCATTAACCAATGATACTGAACTGGTGAGTGACAGGGGAGGGGGTTACTCTGGGAGCCAATCAGCTTTCAGCTGAGGCCAGCGCTCCTGAGGCCCCACCGCCCTGTGGGTGTGCAGGTCTCATGTAAACACACAGGGGGCGCACCATCTCCTCTGACGGGCCATTTCTCCTGATACCACTCTGCTGATGCCCCATTTGTTCAGCTCTTCCCATCAGACGGGCGCTGGAGGTCAATTCAAACATGCAGAAATAGATTTAAAAACAGCTTCTTCGCAAAAGCTGTGGCACTATGGAACTTAGACGTCCCAGTCTGACAGACTGATGTGCTGCTATTACTGCTACTACAGCTCTTACTTACATGTGTTTTAAGCCACTGATTAAGTGCAATATTTCATATTAAGCATGCCATTTAACACCAATAATACACTTTTATTCTGTGTCTGTCATAATGCTTTTGTTGTTTTGCATTTTACACTCCCTATAAATTGTATTTGTTGCTTAGATTTGGCATTTTTACAGCGCAGATATTTTTACACTCTAATATTTCTATTGTACATATTCTTGTATATATGTGTGAAGTTTTGATATAAATACTATCTGAGGTTGACGCAATCGCTCATACAATGACAATAAAGTTTGATTGTCTGTGTAGCATCGCTTGGGGGTGCCTAGACCCCCCTGCACAATTTAAAAGCATGTGGGTGAGAAGCCAGGGATTTCCTGCCAGTGGATAATTGCAGCATTTGCTATATCTATATAAAGGCTCTGAATACAGCGATGCCTCCCGCACCATGTCTCGCTGGCGATATCAGCCAGTGCGTCGACTCCAGCATTAGCCCCGGTACAGTGACACGCTGCACATATGCAGTTATTTCACTGTTTGAAGTGCATTAACACCTGGGGGACAGTGGTCTTTCTGGAATGGGGGGGGGGTTGCAAGGAATAGACCCCTGAGCTATGGTGCCCCCCTGCCCGAGCACCTCGCATGCTTTGGAGGGGGGAATGGCCGCACACCCTCTGCCACATATGCATCACATGCATGGGATACCCCAGTGAAGCCTTCGGTCCTGAACCCTCCACAAATAGCTTTCCATTTATCAGATGTCATGCTGGGACAACCAATCAGGAGAGTGGTTTCACTTTCACTTTGCCTAACTTCAGTTTCAGGCTCCTTGAGAAGGGCAGATCACTCATGTCGCCCACCAAACCTCACACTTCTCTAGTCATATCTCTCTGTCTCTGCCTGTATATTTAATCTAAGTCTCACTATCCCTCAGCTAACCTCTAATGGCGTGTGGCGTGGGTTTAAGCCTCAGGCTTTTGTCTAATGCCCGTTACGTTGTTTACATAACGGCGGCAAGTGTGATAACTGCACGAAGAATTGCACACAAATTAAAGCCGGAATAACCCATGTGAACAGATTCCAAAGCCGCAGCCGCATCTAGTGACAATCCTACAACATCAAGAGCTCATTTTTCATAGCAACAAATACAACAACAGCATTGCTGAAGTTAATTACACAGAGCTTTCTGAATCACAGGTTCATATTAAAAAGTGCCTTTTTTCAATAATCGTAATTTCAATCTAATCTGTCGGTATGCTGTACTTCATGAAAACACAGCCCATAAAATCCAGTGCTACTCACTCGCCACCCTATGCCTCTGAGCTCTACATTGGTCACGCCCACTCCACTTGCAATCAATCAGCACTCTTTATCACTGCATCCAAGGGAATACTGGGGGGACACACTAGGGGACACACTCAGGTATACACTAAGGGACACGCTAGGGGACATACTAAGGGACACACTCGGGGACACACTAAGGGACACGCTAGGGGACACACTAAGGGTCACACTAGGGGACACACTCGGGGAGACACGAAGGGACACACTAAAGGACACACTCGGGGACACACTAAGGGACACACTAGGGGACACACTCGGGGACACACTAAGGGACACACTAGGGGACATGCTCGGGGACACACTGGGGGAATGCAAGGGAGAGCCCTCACACAGCCCTCTTTGTGATTACTTTACACTGGTCATTGGAATGTAGCCGCACGACAGTGCAGAGCTTAGCACTGCTGCCTCATACCAATCTGGGACCAGGGTTCCAGTCTCTGCCCTCAGCTCCGCGTGTGTGGAGCTTGCATGTTCCTGTCATGTGGGGTTTCCTCTGGGTTCTTTATCCCCCCCCCACAGTCCTAAAACATGCTGAGGTGAAATGAAGCAACCAAATTCACCGTAGGTGTGCCTGTGTGAGTGAATAGTGTGTGAGCGTGCCCTGTGCTGGGTTGGCGCCCCATCCTGGGTTGTTCCCTGCCCTGTGCTGATAGCTTCCAGGATAGGATCTGGATCCCCAGGACTCCTGAATAGGACAAGTGGATATACAAGATGGATCGATGCTCATCGGCACTGCTCACTAACCAGCTGGGGTTACTGGGTCAGGCAGCAGTGCTTCATTACCAAAGTGCAATGCGGCTTTCAGCAATAAATAGCGTAACGGTGATATATCAGCTGCTCTTTAATGAAGGAGCATATGCAATGATCAGCAGGATATTAACTGTGATTCAGTAGGGGGGGCCCACAGAAATAAACAAGATACAAGTAAAAACATTTGGCCTAAAACAGACAGAGAACACCCCAGAGGACCGCATGACCGTCAGCATTAAATACCGGCTGGCATCCACCCTCCCTAATCTCCCTTATTCTGTACGGGGTCACTGTGAGCCAGGACCTGTCCTAGGCAGCGCTGGGCAGGACACCAATCCATTGCAGGACATGCACATAAAAGGCAAGTCTGAGATTTCACTGCATTTCACTGCATTTCACTGCACTTGCGGGTTTCCTGCTTCGGGACTGCAGGAGGACACCGGAGGAAATCTGTATGAACATGTAAGGAACACACAGCTTCCCACACAGAGAATGAGGGCTGTGAATCAATCTGGCAGCCCTGGAAGTGTGAGGTCATGGGGCTGCCCACCGAGACGCCCCTAAAAAGCATCCAGAGCTTAAATAATCATCGCTGCACTGGGTCCACATCCACACGGCAAAGTGCCTCCTCAGCCGGAAAATGGGAAATTCTCTGGCCTTCGGGCCGTGGCACTCGGGCTCGATCGATCTGGGACTGGGGCTGTGATGCAGCATCCCCCGCCCCTTATGTACCCCAGATGGTCCTGTACACGCCCACCACCCTGAGGCATGAAGCCCATCTAGAAGGGGAGTCCAGAACCATTACAGGTGTTAGAGAAGTAATATCCACAGCAGATGAAGATTTAAATTGATAATGTGGCAGCATAATGAAATTGCCAAAGTAATCCTAAGGCAAAAATGAACAAATGAATTATAAATATATATATATATATATATATATACACACACACAGACACACACACATATAGCTCAGACCTCACATACATAAATGTATGTGTACATATATAAAATTACCCACCTAGGCTCCAGTAATCGTACTGACGGCTGGAGTAAGAACAGTCCCCACCCCCCCACCTTCCTTAATCATCCCCCACCCTAGTCTGTGGAACACTAATTAAGGGAGACGCGCAGCCCATAATTAATAGCTCGCCGGCTAGCGCACAGCCGTGAGAGCCATCGCCCCTTCAAGATGAATTAGGGATTGGCGGGTCCCTGTGGAGCATTGGGATGCAGGTGTGAGGAGCAGGTTGGGTGTGTCGATGGCCAGCTTAACGGTGATAATTATGGCTGTGGTGCGGGGAGTCGGGCGTGGGGGGGTGGGGAGAGTCTCTGCACAGACACTGAAGCTGCTGCAAGTCTCTTTCCCCGCTGTTGCAGCAGACACCCTCTGATCCCCCTCGGGCAGATCGCTGTCCAGCTACGGCTTCAGTAGGATCTCTGTTGGCCCCCAACATTTCAAGAAACAGCCCCTCCCTTCTGCATGTTCCATGCGCGATGACCCTCAGCCGACCCCTAGTTCAGTCCCCAAAATGGCCCCGAGTTTGCTGGGCCAGGCATCTAAGAGGAAAATAAATAAATTACGAACTTGAACAATGGGGCCGCCTGTGCTAGTCACTGAATGCGCCGTTCGGGATATTTAATGCGCCACAGCGAGAGAGCGAGATGACTGGGCCTGGCCGAGTCACGCAGAAACACAATAGGCCAACTTGATCGCCATCCCTTTGGCAAGCAGTGGCAGCACCATGCCTTTTGGGAGGCTACTACCAGAGATGTAGTGTGGCTGGAAGGTCTGCGTGTTCCAAGTAAGGCTTCCTGGATATGTACCATCCCCACAAGCCCCCTGCCCCCGGAATAAAAGGTCCCCTTCAGCACCAAATGCTTTGCCAGTTTCCCTTGACACTTTTCATTTCCTCTCAGCATGAGAAAAAAATCATTAATAGGCTAAAATGAGATTAAATGGCATAAACTACACACCCTTGACAGAACACCATGTTTGCCAATCTGCCTCTCCGGTGTGGAAAGGCCGGATGGCAGAGTAATGTCCTATGTTCCAGATGCTTCTAAGGCTCCTTGGTGGGACGTTATGACCAGAACGAAGCCGATTCACAGAATTAAACCACAGCTCAGCTCAGCCAGGAGATATTAGCCAAACGGCACTTGCGAAAATGAATGAGTCTGTGTACAATAGCCGCAGCACCAGCTTTGAGAAGGCTGTGGAGGAGCCCACGTAAACACAAACATCAAATGGTGTAACGGAGATCCCCGGGGCTCTCCGACACGCACACTCAAGCCTTTAATACACATTGCACTGACTGAGAGAATTCTTCATTTCTGAAGCTTAACTCAATTCAAACGGGTGGAGTGGAAACTGTATTTTGGGGACCGTGGCTCACCATAGCAGAGGCAGAGGTGACAGGCCAAGGCTCCGACAGAGCGAATCCCCCCAGACAGGCGGCCTTGGCCCACGGGATAATTGAATTTGGCCCATTCATTACACATTGATTGCATTACCTGGCAGAAAACCATCAGGAGTGACGTGATTGGCTCCTGTCATCAGCGATGCATCACCTGAGGCTCAGCACTCATTTACCGCGGGGAAAAGGCTAAGAGGCTACAACACAACAAGGCAGCACTAACAAACGAGTTACAACTGGAGCGAATGCAAAGCATGCCTAGGGCTAATGGGTGGAGAAACAGGTCGCGTTAGACTTTAACCATGTGAAAGTCGGTCTGCTGACCGAATCCAAAATGTGCATCTGAGCCGTTAGCTCTGTGGTCATCCAGGCATTGACCACAGGTGACAGCTTCCGTATGACATGGCACTCAGCAGGTTGCAGTGACGTGGCCGGGCTGCCATGATAAGCTGCTGGTTTACTGCACGAGTTCAAGCTGTACACTCACACATTCATTCAGAAGCTCGAGTACAGAGAAATGTGATACGTGGCAAGCTAATAAGAAGCAGGACTGTAACTTCTGCTCCCTCCCTATGCCACCATAGCTGAGGTCATAAGCCATGAGGCTAATGTAAGTAATGCTGAGTTATATGGCTCATAGCTTCCAGCTTGAACACATCATACCTATATATTTATTCCAGCTATAATTCAAAATGGCTGCCACCAATGTGCAGTGAAACACCTTTTCTCTTTACGTAAAATATATCTGACAGGACAGCCCTCTGTTTTGGCTGCAATTACACCAGCCTGGTTTATGGCGCTGTGGCGTTTGGGCGGCCCACACGCAGGCAGGCTGCTCTCACAGAGCTTAAGCGGCTTCCTCCTGCGATCTACCCCTCCCCATATGGGACAGCGGCCGCTGACGTGCCTCCCCCCCCAGGCCATGGGGGCCAGCAAAGCAGGGGCGGATATTCGCACAGTCAGGTGGGCCGGGGGGGGCTTGGCAAAGCCAGAGCACTTCTGTTACAGTTAAGCACCAAACTATTGAAGTGCCCCAGTGCCGTTCCAGGAATGCCGTCATTTGTGGCTGATTTCCATACATGAGGTGAGCTAATTGTTACAAGACTTAAATTGCTCTGGTAGTGTAGGTCACACATTTGCACGAGTGTGGGTCTGCACAAGCCTCTCGGCACACCTCTCGCGCGTGTGCAATCCGTGTCTGCAGAGCCCGAACATGTGTTTATGTGCATGTGTGCTTGTTACCAGTGCCTGTGGGGGGAACATGGGAACCTCAGTGCTCTTGGGTAGGTGTGTGTGCGTGTGGCACCTGGCGAAGCAGCACTGAAACAACGTCCCTTAGAGAAGAGGGGTCAAGGAGGCATCAGCCCACTCAGCCCTGACAACCTAAACCCCCCCTAGACACGTGACACACTCTCTGCCTCTGCAGCAGAACAGGCCCGGGGCTTTTTTAGCCCAGTGCATCTCTCCGCTCTGCCATGATGGTTCCAAGCAGGAAGAGCCAGACAACAGGAGGGCTGCCGGTACCCCTGTAGGGGATGAGCCCGCACTGGAACCGCCCGCACTGAACAAAGTGCAGCTACGCGTATTGACAGAATCCTCTCCCTCGCCTGTTGTTGGCATGGGAACCGCAATTTGTCAATCAACGGTGAAAGGTAGATCCTCACCACACACAAACAGGGACCGTCTGTTTTGACACTTGCTGGCTGCATGCAGAAATGGCCTGTTCTCAGCAAGGTGGCTGTCAAACCCCCCCCCCCCAAAACAAAAAGACAGCCTTGACCTTTGAAGTCTTTTTGGTCTATAACAGTGATCACCAACTGGAGGACTCTGGGTCAGAAAATAGTCCAGTTGGAACCATACACTAATCACCCTCCCAACCCCTACCTCGGCCAATATATATTTTTTGAGAACCTTGACTTTGTGTTGCTCATGGAACTTACTCTTTGGAGAAAAATAGGAGGGGACCCCTGGTTATATATAAAATGAGTGCCACTCGTCGACAGGCACGGTAAGCCTCACAATATTTCAAAATATGTCAGGCACTGATGAAACTGAACTTTCTGCAATTTTCTCTCACTGGGGGTGGGGGCCTCTTTCTACAGCTGGCCAGTCAGCAAGTCAGCTTTGTCAGGGTGAGGTGGGGAAGGTGCCATGCAGGGTGTGGAGCCAGGGTGATGTCACCGAGACGCCCGGGAGTTTCAGCAAGGGTAACCCAACTTCTCTTTGCACGTTAAACAAATGTAGCCTGGGTTTCAGAAGGTTATGGATACAGTGGCATAGTTTGATATTGGAGGGGAACCATTTCATAATCAAAATGCAAAGGTATATTTTATTGCCAGGACAAATCCACATTAAATATTGGGGGGTACCTGTCCTCCCATCCCCCTGGTTCCTAGGCCCCTGGATCTATAAAAAGAGAGATTTGGATGTTTGGATTTCATTCACGAAATATACTATATGAATACTAAGACATTTTGGACAATTCTATACTTTATGGGAACAGTTTGGGGAAGGCTCAAAGACATGGTCGGGTGAGTTTGGGGTGGAATAACTAGACTGGTCCGTACAGAGCCCAGGCCTCAACTCCATCAATCACCTTTGGGATGAACTAGAAAGGAGACTGTGAACCAGGCCTTCACATCCAACGTCAGTGCCTGACCTCACAAATGATCTTCTGGTTGAATGGGCAAAAATTCCCACAGACACACTTCAAAATTCTGAGGAAAGCCTTCCCAGAAGAATGGCAGCTGTTATAGCTGTAAAGGGGGGACCAACTCCATATGGATGCCTATAGATTTAGAATGGGATGTCATAAAAGCTTTTGTAGGTGTAATGGCCACCTGTTTGTAGTGCATTATATGTATCTGGCTAGGACAGAGAGAGGCCAATCAAAGCCGAATGCATCACTCAAATGGGTTTTATTGTCATAAGATCTGACCAGACAGAGACCCAACACCCTGATCTGAACCAGCTAAGCCATGCTGCCAGGTTTCCCATCCAGTAAGCCCTTCCTCCAGAGGGTACACAACCACAGGAAGCAGGTAACGGAATGGAGCTGCTAATTGGGTGGATGCTTCCAGAACATGGCGTGCAGGAACTCACTCAAATGGAAACGGGCAGTGGGGCTGGAGAGGAAATCAAAGGCAGGAGACAAAACTAAAAGACAAAAGAACCAAACAGTTCACAGAAGCAAGCCGGTGACCCTGGACATAAACACAGACTAAACACACAAAACAAGAGCGCAAAGTCCCAAAGTCCCAAACAATATGCATTAATCAGTACTCATTTAGCCTGGGACCCCTGATTACAGGGGGTCGAGGACAAAGAAGAACTCGTCCTGCTTTAAAGTCGCCACAGATCTGCAGGGTTCAGAAGGTTTGTGGTGCTGAGATGGACAGAGAGGGGAATGACTCTGCTGCTGTATAAAATAAGTGTGAGATCGATGAAATGCTGAAATAGGCTGTGGGGTGAGTGCGTCACATCAACACCTCCGTCTGCACTGGCACCCATCCGGAACGGGAGAGCAGGCGGCCAGAGACAGAAAGGTGGGCTGGGACTCGCCATGTGCTCAGCTGATCAGCCACGGCTTTGGGGGTGGGCTAATCTAGACCTAACTCTGCAGAAAGGGCTTCTCAAACATTGTCTGAAATACTGTCCAGTATACTAAGTGTACACAGCTGGGGGGGGGGGGGGGTTAAAGAACACAGGCTTCCCACTTACCCACCTGTGTGAAACAGCAATACATAAACACTCAACATAAGGCTTCTCCATCCCATACCTCACGGAGCTACAATAAGATAACCCCCAAAACAGATTTAACATGTTCCACTCTAAGACATTAGCTCAGACAGACCAAATCCATACTGATACCATACCAACCCCCACCCCCACTTAGCCTCTGAAACAAAGAATGGTCACGATCCAATCAAGCAACTGTGAAGCATGTGTTGGATGTAAGCTGAAGTGCGGGCCCCCCATAGTGTTCGAGGCCCCTCGGTCTTCTTGTGGGTCCCCCTGGGGCAGGGACCCAAATGCCGCACATGTGTTCCTGCACTCTAGAGCACGTGGACCCCATGGATGGCACCAGCCCACTTACGACAGTTGTTTGAGGCAGTGAAGCATGGCTCAGAGTTTCCCATCAGCCCAGCAAAGCAGGTTTACCTCCCCGAGTCTAACAGGCAGGGAGAACCTCAACACCCACCAGGTATTTGTGCAGCACTCAGGGTCAACGTGGGTGGCCTGCATCAAAGGACTCCCCACCTCGACTTCAGACGGCAAAGCGATGACAAGGGCCCCTACAACTCTCCGAACTGCTTCCAGGGCCCCAGAGGGACCCCGAGCTGACAGTCTGCTGATTAAATTCTCTTCCGCTTCCTTCGTCTTAACTGGGGCTCCTCTGGAAACGCAGGAGCTGACAAAGTCTCAGCTCAGAGGGGCGTAATTACAGCTCCAAGGGGACCGGCTCTAGTTTTTTGCTTCTGCTTGTGCATATAACCTGCTAGAGATTTCCTTAATGGAACAAATTATCATTCATCCAAGCAAAAGATCCACAGAGCATCTACCTGAAAGGCTGAGCGGCTCTGATTTGAATGACTATGCAATGTCTGTGTGGTTTTCAATGCCGATCCAGATCCCAATAAAATGAATCCTGTGCTCAGAAGCTGCCATTCATTAAAATGGTGAGCAGGCACCCAGGAAGAACTGCCAACCCGACTGGACGAGCGTAGGACGGACGGGCCGGCGCGGAACCCGAAAGAACGGCCAGACGCGGAATGAAAAGAACATTCCAACAGGCCGGCATTCTGGGGAGCGCAAAGCAGTCGCCACAGAAGGCCCGTTCTGTGTTTCCAGGCCCCCAAACTCTACCGCAGACAATTCCCATGTCTCCAGAGCCTGACAGCCACCACAAAAGAACAAACAGACTAACCTTTAGAAATAAGGGGGGAGAAAAATCAGTCCAGCACAACAGTTTGTATTTACATGTTAGCGATGCGGGACACGGCGGCGGAGGCACCCTCGCTGGCTAGGGGCGACCTTCACCGCGGTGGCTCGCCGGGGGACGCCAATCACGGGGATAATCAGCACGCCGGCCTTATCTGCCACAGGCAGACACTACAGCGGCCACTCTGCGAGTGTAAATGCGAGATCAAAAGCAGCCCAGCGCGAGAAACGCTTCATTCAGACAGAGCCAAACACGGCTGGGGTCTCTCCAAATTATACTTCTTTCTTTTTTTTAAATGTGCAAGCAGAGAATGAGCTCCAGGACTGTTTCCCACGTGTTTCTCGTGCCTCCGGGGATCATGAGCTACAGTGGTGAATTCTGACGAGTCTCCTGCCTGGTCCGAGAGGGCGGAGAGCGAGCACGATTCAGTCCCCTCCAGTGCAAGCCAGAACCGCCGGGGTCCCCAGTGTGTGCGACACTGACCCCGATCCCAGGCGACAGCCCTTTTGCCAAAGCCCTCAGCATTACGGTGTGTTATAAGTGTTAGCGGGGGCTGATGACGAAAGACGTGGAAAACCTGCAGCTGCTGCAGAGGCATCGGCACATTTTGTGTGCCGTCCGAAGGTCCATCCAAACAGTTCTGCGGACTCCAGCCTTGGTGCTATGGCTGTTTCGGGGTGCCTGAGTCTCCCCAAATAAAAGCACACTAATAAGTTTAAATAACGTGGCCCACTTCTGTCAGACTCCTAGAGCTAAGCCCCCTTTTTCATAAATCTCCTAGTGGACACCCACAACCATCATAAGCATTAACGGTGTTCCTTGTTGGTGTTTCGCTAGCAGTAGCTAACTAGCCTACATGCAGTGCCCAGCACTGGAAGCAGTGAGGTCAGAGGTAAACAGTGAGGAGATCCTGGAGAAATGCTGGGCTGTGGCAGCGCTGTGAGGAGTAGGTAGGGTAAGGCAGACAGACTGTGACCCATGATCTGAAATGGTATTTTCGGCAGCCTAAGGGCACTGATGCGTCGGCAGCCTGTCCCCGCCCTCGCGGGGTCCGTCAGGTAGCTCTCTGACTGATAACTTATTCATTCGGCGCAAAAAGGGAGACAGACTAAGAAGGAGAGGACGCATCTGCTCACTGCAGAATGTTCTATAAAAATTGGTGACAAATTCTACAGGCAGGAGTCAAGATATCCGGATATGGTTTGAGCTGTGCGGCTAGGTTCCGTCCTTTAGTCGGCACGGCACAGTCTGCTGCTGTGGTTTGGTGGCATGTGAGCTGCCTGTCAGCGCGTGTAGCAGGAGTGTTTTAGGAAGAGAGACGTGAAGTCACATCACGCCTTCTCCTCCAAGTCACCAACAGGTAGTGGGACCCAGTCGCTGGCGACAAGAAACGCCCCATTTCTCCCGGAACCGAGCCGGGCCCTGCATGCTGAGCAGTCATATGCAACTCAAGAAACGCCC
>JAODKM010000016.1:14416117-14428857 GCA_026780845.1 Petrocephalus sullivani | reverse complement strand
CCGGAACCGAGCCGGGCCCTGCATGCTGAGCAGTCATATGCAACTCAAGAAACGCCCCATTTCTCCCGGAACCGAGCCGGGCCCTGCATGCTGAGCAGTCATATGCAACTCAAAGCAGGGCTGGGATGGAGGGACAGGTAACTACTCCAAATTGAATGTGTTAAAAAAAAATACAGAGGCCTTGGAAATGTCCTCATCGTTAGTGTGAAGCCTTTGGTATAATCAGAATTTCAGCTGCACTAAGTAAAGTAGAGATCCTCGGTTAAGGCGCGGTGATCTCCGACTACGGAAAATCAACACGTAAATATGTTGCATAATCAAATACAAAAGAGAGGAACTGAACATTTCTCCTGCTGTCGATATTATCCTCTGCTGTCGCCGAATGAATGGCTGAATCTGACTAGAAGAACTCGCCGAACCTGTTTAAGGGCAGGAATCCATTGAAATTTCTCTGTCCCTCTGCTCTGGATAATAGTTATCTTGTGCGTAATGGGATCCTTTCGCCTACAACATCGCAATCACACCACCACTCAAAACAAACACATGAATGGGCAAACTTGTTCTCTCTAACAGTCTTATAAAGTCCTATCTTTGAAAGGCTTACCATTTAGTACTCGGATGTGATTTAAGCCTGCACCCGCCCTGCCGTCTTTGTGTCCGCCGAGTCCTTTGTACGCCACGTTCTTCCCGCAGAGATATCTGAAACCTAAATGCCCCATCTATTTTTCAGCGGGATTCAGAGGAGACCCCTAAATGGGCTATACTGCATGTTTTTGGTGCCATCAATTACAGGCTTACTGTTTGCAGCAGATGCATTTTAAGGAACGTATTGTTTTAATAGCTGGAAAGACCAAAACCTTATTTGGATAATGCTTTTTTTCTTTTTTTCCATTGCTGAAGATCATTATTTTTTGTCTCTGGTTCTGCTTTGTCCGGGGTTTCGCATTTGCGGGGGTCCACAGAGACGTCTCGCAAACTGACGGGCTGCCAGTGTTACCACCCAGTTAATGCAAAGTGAAAGAAAATAAAGGTCACAGTAAATAATATTCACGAGGGCTCCACCCCCCACTACTACTAATGCCCCCCCCACTCCTTCTTACTCACATATGTGGTCACCTGTTAGCAGCAGAGGGTCTTTTGATCTGGTCGATATCTAAGATTCCCTAGTTTAATAAAGGTTGTAAACCCCTGACATATATAATCCCACTGTCTGTGCCTCGACATTTGTAGCGTAGACTTGAGAAGCCAGCATTCTTTGCAGGTTTGTGTATCTGTACCGACTCCAGGCGGCTCTCTTCTGTGGCTCTCCGATGGCAGAACAAGCTGCTGAACCACAGCTGGCCATCAGACACACTCAACACCTTCAAGAAACACCTCGTGACCAGAGGTGGGAATTTCAGGGCCAGAGATTAAGAAAGGCCAGACCAGGTTTTTGTTTCAACCAACCAGCTGAGTACTCTGTGACTGTTTATACACTACTGTTTGGTTGAAACAAAATCTTGGACTGGACTTTTACTCTCTGGGCCTGAATTACCCACCTCTGCTCAAAACTCATCTGTTCCTTGAATCTTTCTGCTATCCAGAACGCTGAATGTTCTGATGTTGCACTTCTGGTCTCATTGGCTTCTCCTTGTTGTGTAGCTCCTGCTCTGATACTGCTTACACTTCAGCCGCACCTGGGCAGCTTGGCCACACTGATGCCTAGCTGACGCCTCTACAGCATGTATATTTCCGATATGCTATTTGACTCACTTGCATGTCGCTCTGGACAAAAAAAGTGTCTGACAGATGTTTTAAATGTAAAGGCAAATGTAAAGCTTATTTACATAGACTGATGCCCCAACCCTGACTCATAGAACTTAGTCGGTCCAATCAAGCCTCTTGGTCCTTCAGCTGGTCACCCACAGGTGGCGCTGTAGGTAATGGAACTCCCACCACCCTACTGTTACAGAAAGGACACTGGGCAGCTGGAGGTGCAGTGACTCCGGGAGGACAGCCCGTCACAGATAAACGTCTCCATGGCTGTCCCTGCAGCGCCCCCCCGCAGGCGCGACTCGGCATACCTTCAAAAGCATTCAGCGTCATTATCTCATGGAGACTGGGAAGGGGAAGCGTCTGAGGAATTCCAGGAAGGGTGGTGCTGGAATCTCCGGAACTCAGGGCATTCAGGAGCTGGGCGACTTGCACAGCAATGCTAATCCATCCAGCTGTCAGGGTGCAGGAATCGCTCGGAAGGCGGCTGATGGGGGCAATATGGGAAGGTACAGGGAAGGACGACGGAATGGAGGAGGACAGCTGGCAGAGAAGGACGAGGAGACGGGAGGTGGCATTAGATACGCGTCTGCAGCGATCTGGCAGAGATGGAGAGGATCCGCAGCCCACACACATCTCGAGCGCGACTGTGATTTTTGCTCACACAACACTCACTGCAGCCCTGACACACTCCACCTGACGCCAATGTGAGACACAGTGGGATCACACAGCGCATGGGGGGAGGGGAGTGTGTGAGGGATGCAGAAACAACACCTTCCACACACGTCCGCGACTTAACGCGGCAAGCTCGCTAGAATGCGGACCATGCAGATGGTGGACGCCACTTACTTACTACCGTGGCCCGGAACAGAACGTGACTGGATGGGATCCAGACACCTAGTGTTTACAGAGGGGGCCTGTCAGTGACGGCGGAACAAACCCGCGGAGTCTCCCATACCACCGCCTATCCCATCTATCGCCGTTTCAGCAAATTAATTACAACGTGTTAATTAGCCGTGATACACCTGAGCCTGGGGCAGGCCGGACAGCGGGCTGATTAAATCCCAGCACCTTTGATTAAACACAGTATGAGCTGTTCAAACGAGGCGGCCACTGAATAGATCCCGTTTATGGCGCGAGCGTGCCTGAGTTAAGTCTCTATGGAAGCTTCCTGTTCCATCTCTAGCCAGGGCTACAAATCAATCACCGCACAGTTTTCACGCTCAGGCGAGCCGACTCGAGCGGATTCCTGCCTTTATCCATTCCTGATTGCCATACTAATTCTGACTTTGACCGCGATCCCTTGCCGGAAGGGTGCTCCGCCACATGCCGTGTGATCTTCACATCCCATCGGCCGGACCGCTTCTGTACTCACGGCTGATTACGGCTGCATTCCCCATTTCCCCTGGCGGATCAGGAATCGCTTCGAAACGCCGGCATCTGCCTGCACGGGGCGCTCCCCCCCGAGCATAAAGCGGTCGCTTTGTGCCGGATCTCCTCAAGGGGGCAGAGGGGGATCCAGAAGCAGGCCGCGAATCGACAGGCCGAGCGCGTGTGTTGGGCCACCTCGTTCACCCCCGCATACACGTGGCTCTTGGGGGCACTGGGCGGCGCATGTGGGATGCTGCTCCCTAACAGCACTGTAGCAGGGATTTGGAGAATCCTTTGATTAGAAGCCTCTGGGTTTAAGCCACGCAATGGAAGCCTGCGAGAAATCAAAGCATCGTCTGTGAGCATTCTGCCATGCAATAGTAAAACACAGGAACTGCGCTGACACTGATGCTAAGGAAGAGGGCTTCAAAGCTCTTTGACTGGCCCCACGTATGCGTAGCAGCGCGGTACATAATAGGTCTACAGTCGTCTCCAAACCCGAGCGAAGTGTAACTACGATATCTTTGCACAAGTTAAAACAAAACCTAAGACACCTGGTTTTGGTCATAACTCACTTTTGCTGAAATATTCAGTTACGGTGTTCTGTCTGCGTACAGCAGGGCACTGTGGCAGGCATTCACCTTTGACAATTTGGAAAAACTCAAGTCAAACTAAAGTCTTAAGTTTGAGAGAAATCTAAGCATACTCTCTATAAGCATTCACTTCCTGCACACCCTGACGTCTGTCATGTGACCCTGAATCTCCGTGTCTCAGTCACATGGCAGACGTCAGGGTGTGCTAAATGGTGACAGGGATGGAAAACCCTGAGCCTGTGGCTTGGTTCCGGGGGGGTGGCGCAGCTCCTTAAGTCTGGTTTTTCCAGACGGGCGCCACCTTTATTGCCCCCTTCCCTGGCAGGAGACGGTGACCCCCCGCCACCCCTGACATGCCCAGGCACTGCCGTCACCGCTTTCTGCCGCACTGCGCTGACCTGTGGCCTCCGCATGCCTGGAGGGTAATTACAGGTGCTCGTTCCCAGGTAGGCTCTCTCAGTCTGCAGGTAGGCACTCACAAAAAGCCATTGTGAGGCACTATGCTCCCACTTTCACAAGGGAATATTGCTTTTTGGGGGCTGGAGCAGTCGCCAAAACATCACATTAGTGTGGCCGACCTTAACTTGACTTCTGTCGCCCCCCCCCAACCTCCACCCACCGCAAAACCTCTTAAAGGAACCGCAAAACACATCTGACAGTGAACCAGGGCGTTGAGGTCGCTCCCTGGCTGATAGTATCCGCTTGGTCACTGGCCAGACAGTGCCGATAACACAGAGAGCACGATCTGTCATGGAGATCAAAGTGCTCCCGCACTTCTGCCCAGCGATGTCTCTGGCGGGAATCCCGCTGCCATTCTGCTGCTTCGAGCGGAATCCCACAGATATTCCGTCATTTGCTATTCCGACTGTGGCACGAATCTGTGCCAAGCAGACATGTTTCGCTTTTCTTGAGTGTGGATCATGATCGTTGGTGTGAGCTTCACCGTCCGCGAAAAAGTCGCTGCATTTGCTGGGTGAATGACCTCTGCTTACGGTCATGTGCACATAACTCCACTTCCCTCTAGGGTTTTAAGTTACTGTGCATGAAAGCTAAATAAACAAAGCATCCCGGCACTTCAGCTGCAGCACCATCAAACCTCCTTCTAAGTCAGAAGCCGTAGGTGGTTTTCACAGTGGAGTTGATGGGATGGAAAGAGGAAGGTCAGACCGAGGCTGCCCGAAACTGGTCTACCAGAGGCCCTGGGTACAGGGGCTCTCTCTGCATTTAATTGCTATTGAAAGACAGTTTTGCTAGCGAGCAAGTGACCTCACTTGGTATTGGAGCCTCCAGTCAGTCACTAATTAAAATGGACTCTATAAAACCAGCAGGACTCTCGTGGTCACCCAGAGCTGCCCGAGATAATGAATAACTGCTCAGGGCTGGCCGCCTGTCTCGTGCAGAGGGCCTGGCTTGTTTTTATAGCGATTCTGCAGAAATGCCTTTCACAAGGCCCTGATTTTTGTTTTTGGAAGGAGTCTTGGCATCGAGCATTAAGCCCTTCTTGAAGACGGAGGGGGTGTGCCCCCTGTCCCCCCCACCGACGCCACAGTCAGGTCACCTGAAAAAGCAATCAGCATGACTCACATCCACTCGTCCAACCTGAAATAAAGAGCAATGGGGTGATGGTCCTGGGCCCCACCCCCCCACCGCTGCTGTCACCCCCCCAAAGGTTACTCCTGCTGTCATTTTGGCGCAGATGGATTGTATATCGAATTGGCCGAAGTTCGTTAAAAGTCAAGACATCTGCATTGCATGTGTTAGTCTACTTTGATATTTCTGGCAAACATTCAAACTTTAGTCAAAATTTAAAGTTAGCTGCACCATACATAACTACTACAATAATGAAGATGACTGCACGAGACAGTCAGCCATTTGCCATAGTGGATGATGAGGAATTTCATCACCTCATTCGCGCTCTTGGGACTTTTACTTAGACAAATATGTTCTGAGGGCAGAACAAAAAATGATTGGTTATCTCTCTGAACCAATCAGAAATTGTGTCAGATGTCAGACCAACCAATCAGAAGTCTTGGTCCAGCCTCCTCGAGTTGCTTTCGAGTTGCTTTCTCTACAATCATATCAGTGCACCACTACTTTTAGTCAAATGAGAAGTCACCCAAACAGTGGGTTGGAAAAGGTGCTATCAATCCAAAGTATAATGTTATATCACAGGTCAAAGTACAAGGTCGTGCAGTGTGTCCCATTACGGCAGACTCACACTGCAAGGACGACAGTCTCTTCAGCACTTAACAACCCAGCTTTAAAACGAGGATGGTACAGACTGGAATTTGATTATTCCTGCATTCAGCCTCAGTTAAGACCATCACAAGGATCAGAAAGAGGAGGATTCATGTGGAGTGAACTGAGTACATGATAAGGGCATCTCACTGCCCCTTTCCAAACAGGTGCGAGCTTCACTGTGATTGGTCAGCCTGGACTCCCCGACAAAGGCCCCTGAGGCAACATGGTGTCCTCGTGTCTGCTTTCCATGGAGATCCCGACTTTCGAGGGCCACTGTAGGCGGAGAGCTCGCTAGAACGTAGATGATGCAGATGGCCGTTGGCGCTTACTTAATCCCGCGGCCAGGACATCAGGCTGACTAACTAGGCTCGCTCTGTCACACTACATCACAGGTCACTGCATCAGTGTTGGAGAGCTCAGCTTATGGCCATGCATATGCTCCTGTGCGATGACTCTGAAAAGTTACTCACACACAAATTCAATGTCGGCTCATCACGGGGGTCACCAGGCTCATCACCACATAGTAAAATTTAAAGTTAAGCCCCCCTGCCCCTCTACCCCCCGAAATTTGTTTGTTACAGATCAGATGGTTAGCCAGTCACTAAAATTATGTTTTGAACCCCGTTTGAAATATCCTTCTACCCCCAAGGCGCCAAAGTCTACCACACATTCACATAGAAACTTACAAAAAAAGCTGTTAATCACTGCCCCCCATTTTGGTCTCTTTAATGAACCTATGATCTGCCACATCGGTGACCCCCCTCTAGAATAACGCTGACACATGCCCCCTGTTCGGGGGACACCGGGATCAGTCCAAGGAACCTGACTTGGGCTGCTGGATGCGTTTTCCCCAGACGGGCACCTCGTCCCATCAATCTGAGTCCCTCACAGTCCATCACAGCGAAGGACGGGGCCAGGCCTGCCCCTCACTGACTGATGGGGCCTCGGGCTGTACCATCTGCCACGCCGGGGGAGAGCCCAGCACGGGTATTCCCAGTCAGAGCGGGCTGCATGCAGCGCGGGGCACAGAAACAGCCCACACACCCCCAGCCATGACGATACACCTCCTGATAATACTGCCCTTGCCGTGCCAAAGAAAACAGCCCATTTACAAAAGGCCCGTCCCCTTACAGCCACACGAGCGCTCGCAAAGACGAACAAATCAACAAAGACAGGCTGTTAATAAAGATAATAAAACAGTATCGGCTGCAGTGGTGGCCCCCTCTTAAAGGGCCGGGGGCAGTTATGAGATGAAACTGGAGAATGAAGCAGTGTGTGGGGGTGTACACCATGTCAGCAGTGAGGGGAGGGAGGATACATGAGTCCTCTTAGTTACGTCAAGCTGCATGCTGTCCTGTGATTGGCTGGCAGGCAAGACAACAAGTCATAAAAAAACAAAACATATCCATGGCGACGGTCTCTTTACTGAGCTGCAAACTGATTCAAATTCCATTAAGCCTTTTTTTTTGGTCTGAAAGCCACAGGAATATGTCAGGTTTGGGTAAGAGGCATGTGACCACTGAACGCTCACTGGCATTGCCCCCCGGGCAAAGAGAACCACCCCAAGGTCAGAGCCTGGCGCCAGGGACGGGCGTGACATCCTCCAACGTGGGAATGGACTGTGGGGGGGTGTTGACAGAGGCACGGTGGTGACAGGATGGATTACATGCTGAAAAACCCAGTCTCCAGAGCAAATTAGTGGTCCTGGCATTGGGAGGATGAGCCGGCTCATCTGGGACTCTCATGGGGAGCTTGGCCTGAGAACAGAGGCCTGTCAGAGGACCAAAGGGGGGTCAGACTGGCTCTGATCTTCACCAATGGGGAGCTCGACCCTCATCGACGGCCTTCGAAACAACCCAGCTCAGGAATCTCACGGAAATGGCAAAAATACACGGCCCATTCCTCAACATCACCAATCAACAGGGCAACCACAGAAAAGGGATTGCAAGACAGCGTTGAGGGTCCCTCCAAAACGTCCACATGCCCCACAGGCCCACGATCCACAGCTATTTTAGGATCCTTCTCCTACAGCGAGTGCAGAGAGGTTTGGGTGCACAGCAGACTAGGGTGAGGCCAGCTACCATCCTTCATAGCAGCCGCCTCACTGCAACTTGCCTGAGGTGCCTCTGATAAATCAGGGCGCAGCACAGCCGATTAGAAGGCAGGCCTCCTCAGCCCAATATGGCGACTAACGGCCTAACACAACACGGAACAAAAGGTGGCTGCACTGCACCCTTAGGACAGCTGACCTGAACTACAATGTTTTCATAAAGATGAATGAAGTCGGGAAAAAGCTGGCATATACGACCGACCTGATCGTCTTCAAGTTTTTTTTTTTTCTCCTTAAACAGACCGGAAGATTGCTGTGGGCCGAGGAGCCACTCTTCAGCTCTTTTAAGCGTCGCCGCTTCCGGGGGAGTGAGGCCCGGAACGCTTCAAATCAATTTACAGAAATGGTACCACCGGCTCCAAAATTTAATTCCACCGCTTCCCTGATTTCTTTTCTTTTCAGGCCTTCCCAAATCCGCACAGGCCGTTGGGAGGAGGCCTCGTGTGAACGGGGAGGCTGCCCGTCGCTCCCAAGATTAATATTAATTATGTGGCGGGAGTACCAAAGCGTGAGTTAATATTACCGGACGCCCACCAGCTCTCCTCTGTGCCTTCTGTAATGGACTGAGCAGCCCGCAGGCAGACCGTAGACCGCATCAATGAATATTAATAATAAGTGGGATTAAATTAAAAGAACGGGGGGATTTTCACTGACAGCTGCACACTGGCGGTTTTACGGCAGACAGATAAATGCATCGGACTGACGCCCGGGGGTCCGGCTGGGTCCTCGCGGCTGGCTAGATGCTGGGGTGAGGGGATGTAAGCTGACATGCAAGCGCATGCAGCCCCACACTCCGGTAAAAATAAACAGGCACGTTTACGGGAAGAGGGCGGACGTGACGGGACGGGACGGCCCGGGGCACGCAGCACGCCGTGGCGAGCTCCATCACCTTCCTGTTTATGTTCCCCGCCGCAGGATTAATACACTGCCACAAATGCATAAATCACACCCCACCTGATAACGTATTCATGGGAAAATTCAATTTATTCATCACCAGGGAATGATTTAGCACAACACAAGGGCCTATCAGGTCCAGTAAATTGTATCTCAAATTGAAAGCAGGTGGAGAAAATTATTTACACAATACAATGCAAAAAAAAAGTCAAATCTAAGAGCACGGCAAGGCGTAATAAAAGTCAGCGGCAGTGGCTCCCTGCCCCGCACAATGCCGGTTATTATGCTCTTCACACCCGGGGGGGAGTCTCAGCCCCCGAGGTTCATTCTGCCTTCATACCAGCGGAGGCACAGCGCACCGCCAAAGAGTGCTTCACCTGCAATTGCTTTTCCCCGCTTATCAAATGAGGAAAAAAAAAAAAATCTCCGGAGACAAACTCCCTCTGGTCCGGGGCAGGTGTTCCTCTGTGTCCCGATTCTGGATAAAGCGGGTCCAGTGGACTGCCAGATAGTCACCCCAGGAGCTCAAATGGGCCCCAGATGTTTTGGAGAATTTCAACTCATTATTTTAAGTCGATATGAAAGGGGGAAAAAGCTGCTGTAATTTCATTCCCCAGTGTCCTGCTGTCCTGGTGGAGCATTGAGAATGCAGGCTGATCTCACCGAAGAGGATGAGCTCCGGGAGCAATGCATTGTGGGAGTTCAGGGCCAGCTCTCTGTCCCCTCAACCACGATGTGTGAGGAGCGTGAGTGGGCCTCGTGTGTCTCTTGTATGTAACATTGTAGGTTTACTGCGAATGCATGAGCCTGTGTAATACTGGCATTTTCACTGGCCAAAGCTGTCTGCAGAGTTGCCTGCATTTCGCAAGCCGCCATGCTGCCGCTTACTGCTGGAGACCACTGGGCAATGTCCTGCTCCAAACACCAGGCACTTCCCAGCAGTCCAAAAGCCCTCCAAGCAGCAGAGAAAAGTGAGACTCCATTGGGTGCCAAATCCAAATAACAGCTGCAAATTACGTGGCAAAATGCTTTTCAGAAGATAAGAACTTTAAGTCACAGAGACACAGCAGTCACTGGACAGAGCAATGGCACCAATTCAATAAATCAGCATACATACACTTCTCAAAGATTTGCTCTTGGCATGACACACTAGATAATCGTTTGTACTGTTCCCAGTGATTGTTTCAGAAATATCTCATTTGAATGGAAAATTACATATCTTTTTGCGTAGGTATATTTACAGTATAAATTACATTATAATGGTAACATTATGAAATAGACTGCTCCAGCTTTCTGACAGACAGCCAAAGCAAATGAAAAAAAAAAACAGCATTTGCAGAAATAAAACTCACGTCACTGTTAATCCTCGGGTCAGATTGCCCCCCGCAACAGAAACCATCGAGACGTCGTCTGTCTCACACGGCTAAACGTCCGCGGCTGGCACGCAAGACGCAGGTTTCATTTGGGCCGAGCGATGAAGACAGACTCTGAGGTGCCGAGCTGCTGTTCTTCATGTTGCTGTTTTTGTTATTGTTTCGTTAGGAGGGAAGAAGACCTCCGTGGGGGCTATATCAATCATCAAACGCGAGGGGTGGGGGGGCTTGGAGAGGATTCAACCTCTACCACAGTCACTGGCGAAGCCTCACACAGACACACACACACACAGGTACACACACACACGCACGCACACACACACACACACACACATGCGCACACATTGTGGGCTCATAGGGACAAGCATAAGGCGGGGAGGGGGGGACAAAGAGAGAGAGAGTGCCGCCCCACACATATGGCGAGACATTCAAACGCCAACCAAGGAAGAGGCTTGCTGTCTAGTGGCCCTGCGACAGGAGCGCCTTCTCAACAAGTCCCAGTGCCCGAGACACACACAGGCCAGAGGAAATAAGGTCCAGAGGCTCAGCCTAAGGAGCATCTATGGACACGGCACAAAACTATCCCTTTTCCAGACCTCCACCATCCGTTAACCCTTTAAATGCCTGGGCTGACACCCCCCCGAAAAGACCAGCATGCAAATCCTCTGATTAATATGCCAGTCATGCATGAAAACTAAGCCTACAGCACAAAAATACACAGCTCTTTGAAAAGGTGCCATTCTGCTTAATTTCTCCACACTTTAATGTTTCTTTTGTGCTGCACCAATGTCTTTTGTCTCCATGTTTGTCTGCAGGAACCCCAAGGCACACCACGTTTGTCTGCAGGAACCCCAAGACATGCCACGTTTGTCTACAGGAACCCTAAGGCACTCCACGTTTGTCTGCAGGAACCCCAAGACACGCCACGTTTGTTGCAGGAACCCCAAGGCACGCCACGCTTGTCTGCAGGAACCCCAAGACACGCCACGTTTGTCTGCAGGAACCCTAAGGCACGCCACGTTTGTCTGCAGGAACCCCAAGGCACGCCACGTTTGTCTGCAGGAACCCCAAGACACGCCACGTTTTTGCTACCTCCCAGCTCCCTAGCAAAAACATGCACCAGCTGGGGGTTTATGTGGCCCAGAATGGGGAACACTGCCCAAACCAGACTCAGTTCACAGTCTTATGGACTCACATCAGCTGGGTCTTTTAATGAAGCTGAGGACAAACTGATTCCTAGAATTCAAACTGACAACCTACCGGGTCTTTAAAGGGAAGAGGGCTGAGGTTCACCGGCGTCTGAGAATCACAAATTGGAGTGATTCACCAAGGCAAATTTCATTATGCTCCACCACGCACATTCATATGCAAATGTATGCAGGCGCACATATTCATATGCAAGAAATGCATAACTATTTACATGCGCATGCCGACATACATGAACACATGAGCACATTAGCATGCAGGTGCTCCCAGCTGGGACGGGCCGGCTGCACACGCGAACCTGAGCTGTTCTGCGGCTGACGCTCCAGCTGCCAGCCTGTCTACTCGCACTCTGACTTATGGAGGGCCCTCACCAGGACGCCCATGGCAGAGAGTACATCCCCCTGCCCCCCACCGGCTCCCTCCCTGCCCTAGCTCTCCTGAAGGGACCCGCCTGAAAGCCTTCTCTCATTCCCCAGCGAACCCCCCCAGCTTCTAGGGGGACCCGTCCCTGCTCGAGTCCTGCAGCTCTGAAGTAAATATTTATTTCCCGCTCAATTAGAGGATCCGGCGAAGGCACGCACTGCATTCCCCGAGAAAAAAATGAGGATAAATGAGCTAAATCAGTATTCAATGTGTAAGGCGATGTAAGAAATGTTTAAGGGAAGCAGGAGACATTTGGCAGTGTTGGCTGGCTACGCAGAGTTAGTCATGTTGGGGGGGGGTATTTACAGACTAACGGCTCAGTACTTCTGATCAGCCCGAAGTAGAAGCTGTTAGCTCATGGCAGTCTTTCTCTGCCCTTGAGAGAAGCTGCCCCCCCCCTTCAGGCAGTCAGATAAAGTGGGTAACTGGCCCCCATGTCCCAGGGGCCCTGTGCTCCGGACCCCTGAAGAGAGTGTTTAACCTCGCCTTCTCTTGGGAGAATGTGCGACACTGTTACAAGGGCGTCACGGTTTAATCTCAGTGCTGGGAGTAACTGACAGGGCTGGTAATTTGGTCGGGACCATGCAGGGCAGCTGGGGCTCATGCGCCCCCTACAGGAGGTCCAGGGGCCAGCATATATATGTGACTATAGGGCCATAGAACAGGGTCTGTCCGATAGGTGCCAAAGGTAGGATCCACCTTCTAAGGCAGGGGTAGGGAACCTGATCCATGGAGAGCCGGTGTGGGTGCGGGCTTTTGGGATGACTTTTGAATCAG
>JAODKM010000016.1:14392218-14402553 GCA_026780845.1 Petrocephalus sullivani | reverse complement strand
CGCTGGGGGACACTGCTATACACTGCAGAATACCAGCGGTGCCCGAGAACCGCGCTGGGGGACACTGCTATACACTGTAGAATAGCAGCGGTGCCCGAGGACCGCGCTGGGGGACACTGCTATACACTGTAGAATACCAGCGGTACTCGAGGACCGCGCTGGGGCACACTGCTATACACTGCAGAATAGCAGCGGTGCCCGAGGACTGCGCTGGGGGACACTGCTATACACTGCAGAATAGCAAAGACCTCACTTCCCGTCGTTCTCGGACACAGGGGATGGTGACGGAGTGCAAAGCTATGGAAATGGTTTTAAGACGACTGTGATGCCAAGACTCTGTGGTAAGTGAAGGTTTATGAGGTATTTATGGGCAGAGCCTTTAGCACTGAAGCTACAGATGTCAGTGAAACATTGCCACTTTCCTACTGGCTTCCTCGTTTGAAAAACATTCACACAGAGGATTTTTTTATAAAGCAACGATTAAGGAAAAAACTAGTACTACTTTACACACCTGGAAGATGTTGTAATATTGATAAAATATTAAAGGTCTTTTTTTAGTATTAGTCACACAAGTAGTTACTACTAAATTGGCTAATGAGTACGGCTGCTTTGGAACACGGATTAATAACTTAAAATAATATATGAAAGATCTGTCATTTCCATAATTTCTCCCAAGCATCAATAAAGTCCATTTTAAACATTTATTAAGTAGCAAACTCTACTAATTGTATAAGGGGTTGAATAAATGACTAATACTCAAATGTGACACAGCTAACCTCCCTTTAATGAATCATTTAACCTTCAATCCTGTGAATTAAGAAAAATACATGAAATTTTACATCGCTGGCCATCTGAGAGACCTGCTGGTAAATGTGCTTATTTGATATCCAGCTCTCATCTCTTTACTACATGTCCAGGGAAGAAGACTTTAACAAATTAAACCATCAGTTCCTGGATGGTGGTATTAATGTTGAATCATGTATGACACAATATGTAGTATATAACAAGAAATGCATTTTGGTCTGTGAGAAGAATCAGTACTAATGTGAAAGTAGTTCATGCCTTTATATTTTTCCTAAACGTGGTTAATTTTCAGTGTGTGCTATGTGTTAAATTTCATCAACGCGAAATAGGAGGCAAAGTACAGCCTTATGAGAAGGGGAGTCTGTAACTGAACGGTTTAGGGCCCTGTACCTTAATTAATTACGTCATGTAATTTATCAAGGCCCTAAGCCTCAAAAACTACTTCGGGGAACTGAGTAACTCTCATCACAAGCTTTCCTCACGCTCTGGGCAACAGCGTCTTCTAAAGCATGTAAAGAGAATAAGTTGTGTTGGAAACTGAGAAACGACTGAGAAAAAGCAGCAGTCATTCATACTAACTCATAACTCCGCCTGGCTTAACCTTACCCTGGAAATCGTCCTTGGTCACGTGTGCCAACCATCTGCGCGATTTCAACCAAACTAGTCAAACACAGACGTGCGCGCACTGTCATTGGACGCTTTTGAAAGGCGTCTGCGGCGTCGCGATATGATTGGCTTAGACGTGACGCCACGGACAGCAAGTTTCTCTGCACCGTCGGCGTGTGTGAACTGCGACCAAGTGAAAATGGCGAGCTGGTGTGTACGGGCTGCGAGGCAGAGTTATGCCATTGTAGCATCACCTGCTCTTTGGAGGTAAAAAGCGCTCCACTGCACGATATCTTCCGGAACATAATTAGGCCTATATGCGTCTAAATAGGTCATTTTTAAATATGAGTGAGGGGCTTATGCGCGTCTGCGCTGCCGTGGCGATGCTGTCATAACCTCGTGTCAGAGCTTTCTCTCTAATTGTTATTAAAACAACTGAACAGAATAATTTTGATTTTCTTCGTAGTATGTTCCCTGATTATTTCCACTTTTAAGTGCTGCGGAATAGCTTATGTGATAATGCGTGCTAATTCTTATTGATGCTTATCGCTAACATTTCGTAGCGGCAAATCCTGTTCCTACTGTTAGACTTACGGGACACGGATTTTCAGTTACAAAAACAA
Organism: Petrocephalus sullivani; assembly: GCA_026780845.1. Taxonomy (NCBI): domain Eukaryota; kingdom Metazoa; phylum Chordata; class Actinopteri; order Osteoglossiformes; family Mormyridae; genus Petrocephalus; species Petrocephalus sullivani. The sequence goes on along the minus strand of JAODKM010000016.1, from coordinate 14,400,520 downwards.
GCTGTCAGATTTAGAAGTGAATGTCGATATCGGCATATTTACTGTAAATGCACACTACTGAATACATCTTGGGATCTCATTTCAAGCTGATCCACTGCTTACCTCTTTGGTCGGACTTCATAACGGAATTAAAATCCCAGGATATTTATCAGTTATTCTAAAACTATGAGGACATCATAGTTAATGATCATCATGATGATAATGCCGTGTATTGCTATTAATCAAACTGACTCACTACTTCCTGCACCCTACGTTTACCCAGCTGAAGCAGGTTCGATTTTACTCCTAAAGTGCTGGAACATTACATTTCAAAAAAGTGCCTCCTCGTTCACCCGCCACAGGGTGGCGCCCCGTCTCCTGTGTGCAGCTGCCCCACAGAAGAGCAACGGGCAGAGCCCCGAGGAGGACAACGGGGCCCCCAAGGCGGAGGTGAGCGCAGCGGAGAAGACGCTGGCAGAGGAGAAGACCCAGCTGGAGGAGCAGCTGAAAGACATCACGGTGAGAGCACCTTCCCTGGGAGGTGTCTGGACTGCAACCCTTTTGTGCCCCCATTGCTGATTGACCTCATGGTCTCCTAGGTTTCAGTAATCTCTGTCTTCTGGAATGTCGGATTTGCGTGAATAGCACGTTTTGAGCTGACATGACTTATGAACGTCTGTTGTTGATGCTGCCTTTGATAGTTCGTGTTGGGCAAATAATTGCCGCTGATTTGTCGTGTAAAGCGATGAAAAGTTACTTATTGATTTTAAAAGAAAAAAGCCTCCAGTGATGCTTAAGGGCTCTTATCTGGTTATTTTTCTGTAATCTGGCACAAACAGGACAAGTACAGGCGAGCCCTGGCAGACACGGAAAACCTCAGACAGCGCAGTCAGAAGCTGATGGAAGATGCAAAGTTATACGGTACATAATTATCAATATTCTGCCACGGCTTGGCGCTCCATCCTGGGTTATTCCCTGGATTGCATCCATAGTTTCCAGTATAGGGTCCGGACCATTGTGACCCTGTGGGTATATGGGAAATGGGCCTAAGGATGGATAAGCGTTAAAATTAGGGCATGTCGATGGAAGCAACCAGAATCTAAGCACATCATTCGTTGCCTAAATCCGATGCTTATCACAATCTGAAACTGAAGTTCCTTATTTTGCATTAAGAGGCATGTTCAAATAAACAAAGAATAGATTTTGCATGCCTAAGAGAGCCTGTTCCTTAATGTTGGGTTGTGGTTGTTCTACCACGTTCATGGCGTGAAGTTTCTGACGGGAAACAATTTTACCAGGAATTCAGGGGTTTTGCAAAGACCTGTTGGAAGTAGCCGATATCCTGGAGAAGGCGACGCAGAGTGTGCCCCAAGAAGAGGTGAGAGAGGACAACCCCCACCTGAAAAACCTCTACGACGGGCTGGTGATGACCGAGCTGCAGATCCAGAAGGTGTTCACCAAGCACGGCTTGATCAAACTTAACCCCGAAGGGCAGAAGTTTGACCCATATGAACATGAAGCACTCTTCCATGCCCCAGTGGAGGGCAAGGAGCCAGGCACCGTTGCCATAGTCACCAAGGTCGGCTACAAGCTGCATGGGCGCACTCTGAGGCCAGCTCTGGTGGGGGTGGCCAAGGCTCCCTAGGATATTCCCTCATGCAAGGTTTTGTAGGCACAGCTAGGGGTCTGCCTTGCTGCCTGCAGGTCGGAAATCCAACAGCTGAATGATGTTCTTCTGGACTTCACATACAACCTGTCATCACTTTGCTGTTATGTAATTTTCTAAATGTCACAGGATCTACAGAGATCTGTAGGTGAAATTTCCCAGATGTGTGTATATATATATGTGTGTGTATGTATGTGTGTGTAAATATATACATACACACACATATGTAACATAATTGTAACTTACATAATTTGTAAGTTTAATTTTAGCCCGTTCATCACTTTTTCCTGTATGTATTCAGCTGGGTGAGTTGTGTGGCCTAGGATAAACACAACTGACCACATAAGAAGGCCACATAAGCTAGCTCCAGCGTGGTGATCTGCAGGAAGTGTGGCGGTCTGTCTTTCAGGCTGACTCCATTTTTGTCCAATAAAATGTGAGAAAACGCCGAAAACTGCTGCTGTAGCGGGATGTGATGAGTGAGTTATTCAGACCCGCTCTGTCACGAAAACATCTATGGGAATTCACTTAGCATTCTTTGTAAGCAGAGACTGAAAATATTAACTGAAATTAATTAAGCAATTGAAGTATGTCTGTTGGAAACTGTAAATCCTTTTTCCGTTATAAAGTACATATTTAAATTCCCTACCAGAAGTTACAGCATGTCTGTATGTCTTATCTAACCACTACAGTCATTAATAGTGAAATGTTAGTTCTGAGGTACTTATTATATACTCAGATGAGCCAAAGCATTAACACCCCCTCTGGGTGAACTGAGTGAGATCTCATTAAAACACTGTGTCAAGGCCTGGGATATATTAGACAGCATCCTAGCATTCAGTACTTTTAGTCGACGTTGAATGCAGATGTAAAGATGTGAGTGACCACTATGATAATGAAAATCGTTACTGCCAGATGACTGGGTCCAGGCATCTCTGAAATGGCAAGGTTTTTTTTTGGGTGGGCACATGTCCAGCTGGGGTGAGGACCTAGTAAGAGTGGTCCAAGGGGAGAGAAACCACAACCTGTCAATAGGGGGTTGAGCAGCTAAGACTCGTTGTGAATAAGGGTTTGTGAATAGAGGCCATTCTGTATGGTAAGCACTGTCAGCTGGGCCACTGAGGCCCAAATGGCAGATCATTTTGATGAAGGTCATGGGAGTGTGATGGGCCGTGCTGGATTTGGGCTGCGGAGCCGCAGGCCAGTCAGAGTGCCCATGCTAACCCATGTTCACCATCAAAGATGGGCACAAATGCATCGGAACTGGACCTAGATGCCATGGAAGAAGGTGGCTTGGTCTGATGAATCCCATTCTCTGTTGCATCATGGGAACGGGTGGGTACGTGTCAGGCATCTGTGGGACGCGTCGGACCGACAAATCTGACCCGCGTCTATGCAGTCCCATGCGCAGCAGAGCTGGATGCCCTCTGGGTCGGGAAACATTACTCCTATGATCCCCATTAAAATGGTCTGCCATTTCTGCCGTAATGGCCCTTCTATTGGATTGCCTTCATTCTCATCCGCTATGGTTTGGCTCATTGGCGTATATCCGTAATAACCGGAGATATTCACACCTGTCGGAGTGTGTTGGCTGGCGTTTCCTTTCTGATTTTGTCACCATAAGTATTCAAATCTAGATGTAGAGGAGGCACCCAAACTGAAGCACAGAGGTTAGGAGAGGGGGTGCAGGTTCGAGGTTCTGGGGAAACGTCACAACTCCAACAGCTAGCGAAGGATGGTGGGCGCTATATGATGACATCACACTCACCAGCCATCCTTCAGGACACTACTGGCAGGCAGCGTGTCGCTGGGGGTGCAGTGCAGCTGTATGTCCTACTCCGTGAATCAGTATGCTGCCCAGACCGAATCATGAAAAAGCTTCTTCAAAGTTTTCCCAAAAGCATCTCCTGAATGACAAATGCACCCAATATCAGAATTAGCCGAGTATCTTGGACCCATAATTTTTTTGTCTTGTAGCTTTCTCTGCCAAAATATGAAGATCCAGTTCAGTTCTTCACTGTCAAGGTCTCACACACACACACACACACACACACACACACACAGTGGGGATCCTCTGGCTGCGGCCTGGGGCTCTACAGTCAGCCCGCAACAAAGAGGTTTGCATCCACCGTATGCGGCAGAGCCGTCTGCGAGCGCTAATAAGCAAGAAACCATGGCAACGGCAGATTCCTCCCGGCCGACGCGTGCATGGCGTGACACCATAACGTGACTAGAGTTTGTTAAAAGGATGCTTCCCTTGGTGGGGAGGGGGGAGGGGGGGGGGAATACACCCATTGAAGCCAGAATGGATGTAAAAAGCATCTGCAGGAATAACACTCACCCACTCGCAGGACTGCAGGGTGCGATGCTTACCTGTCCCTGAGGCATAGAGCCGTCCACCAAACACCTTTATTCCATTCATGGATGAAGGCCCGTGTGTAATCCGAATTTCCATGTGAAATATAACAGTGATACTTCATGCATCCCCTGGGGAAATTCTTTTTTTTCACCGACCCCATTTCACTTTGCATGAAAGACCCACACACACGTTTGTACTCCTAGCTTAGTGACAACCGTCCATTCATTTCTATGGGAAAAACTCTAATCCCAACAATGACACCCTTAACCCATACCCAGCCCTAACCTTAACCGTAAGTAACCAAACAAAACACAAGACTTTCCCTTTGGTATTTTTAGTTTTTTGATTGCATTCACAGATTTTTATAAAATGAAGTAGTGAGGACCGAAAAATATATATTTTTTTGAGGATTTGCTAGAGCAAAGCCTGTATACACACACGGGTGAGAGCAGGCTAGGGAGTGACAGCCAGCATGCAGAGCTCCTTTTGCAGGGGCCCAACATGCCAGGCTGCCAGCCCTGGGATCTGAATCGCCGACCTTCCAATCGCAGTCCTGACCCACAGAGCCACGCACTGCCCCCCCAAAGTTCCATGTATAAAACCCTCCACAGGCCTGAAAACATAAGGATGAACACGCACACACACACACACCTGTAAAGCATGTGAACTTTAATACAAAACACAATGACAACCTGTCACGTGCACGGATGGAGCGAGGGGCACACAGACCCCTCCCTTCACAGCTCTGACATCACAGAGGGCCCGGGGTCGCAGGCACTGCAGGGAGGGGCCCCGTGGCCAAGGCCTTCCCAACACCTACACCCGCTCCACTTCACTCTTAATTTCTTATTATAAAAGTTATAAAAGCTTCCGGAAATAAAATACTTTACATTTCAAGAATCAGCATTTATAGTCTTCTGTCTGTTTTACTCATTTTACAAAAAATACTTATTTTCTAAAATATTTGACAAAATCCCAATGAAACAACATAGAAACTCAAAATATTTCCATGGAAAAAGCCAGGTATACTTTTTTTTTTATTTACAATGACTTTGAATTAATAAATTACCCAATTATTTCAATTAAATCTGAATGTACTGCTGATTAATACTTTTTTCCAATCTTACCATGCCAGAAAAACTAGAAATTCACATGTAAGACATCGAAAAGGAGAATGCAAACATTTCACATAAGTTTAGCATCTTTTTTGTTAATTGCTGGTATCTTTGGAAAATAAAAAAGGTAAACAAATTAAAACATCTGAGCATTTACAAAATGCGAAATGGCACTCCCCCCCCACCCCCCCCCAGTTACAAATGGTGGAAAAAGCAACAGTGAACGATCATTGCTAGCAGATGACCGGCATGTTAACGTCACTAGGTTAGAAAGCCGTTTGGGGACATGCAGACTGTAAACGATGGGATACTCGGTGTGTTAGCTTCCCTAGGTTACAAACCCGTTTGGGGACATGCAGACGATAAGCGTTCGGATACTCGGCGTGCCGTCACAGCACGGCGAAGCGGACATGAAGTGCGGCTATTCCACGGGACACGGACAGCGGAGCGCTTTGCGTCGTGGCTAAATCATTAATGGGAAACGCATGTATCCCCGGAGATACTGCAAAACCACGGCAGGGATCTACACATTCTAATTAATGAAGTGTATGCTCAGCATAGTTCACTGTATTGTGTAAGCATGATGTAGCATATACCCCCTTCCCTAATTAGAGGGCTTTTTTCATACACGTTTGGAGCAGCTGGTCTGCTGGCTTCCCTTCAGTGTACCTGCCCCTAGTTTGGAGCTTACTGGCCCAAATCAGCTGTTCTTAAACACAGTGTGCGGTCCTACATCAGATCAGGCCCGAATTCGAGGGATCTCGCTATCGACAAGGAAGTCCGGGGCCCTCTGCCCAGTGCTGCCCTCCTGCCTCACTTTTACGAGACCCGTCACCTTAATTCCACTTAGCAAGGCTGGTGTGCTAAAGCTACCCCCCCCCCAACACCCAGCATGCGGAGAGGAGGGAATCCAACATGGACGCCTCGTACACAAGACTCTTCTTCACAAAGAGCAAAATAACACCTCCTCTTCATTGCATGTTTGTTCTGGGCATGCAAATTACTGCCATGGCCCACGAAAGCCTTCCCATAGCCACACTAACTGCAGGTCTACAGCAGCACCATTTATCCCAGCAACCCTTAAAAGCAGCACTGCTTGCCTCCATACTCTGAGAATACCCTGGCCTTCCTGGTCATGACCACGACCTTGTCCATTAGCATGACACAGACACTGACCTGGCACAAACCAGAACTGGCCCTTTCCAGCCCAGTGATGCTTGTGAAATAGTCTGCTCCTAGAGAGTCCGGCCTCCCTCCTCTGCACATCTACCATTTGGTTATTCCACCATTTTTTGCTGGAAGCAGGTAGTGAAACCTGCATTCCTTTCTAATTCAGAACCTCTGAAGGAGAATATGCAAGATTCAGGTGCCAGTAATGACCCTTAAAAGTTCTCACAGGCCTGAAACACAGGAATTATTTTTACAAATTATACTGAGATTTTTTTTTTTTGGTACTTTTCAGACTGACATTCCACATTTAAGGACAGTTACGAAGACATTGAATTCTACGTAATTTACGGAACAACTGTTTTTAGCCAAATCACAAAGTTATTGCACAAATGAACTCACACCAAAGCCCTCTTGCCACCCCACCCCTAGTGAACACCTTCACGTCATAGTCACCCAGCTTCCAGTTTTAAACTATTACAGCGTTTCTTAACTGGAACATGGGACAAATCATAGTCCACATGAGCCGTGGAAGACAGAGAACCACGATAGCTGCCATTCGGACGGGGAACTACAAAGGCACAGACCAGTAAGACATACAAAATAGATTCTTTGACTAATTTCTGAATGGTACACCCAGCCTATGCACTAACACAGCCAATAAGGAATTAGAACATGCTTTGTGAAAACAAAATAACTGCCACCATGGGTTCTACAGTTTACTATACAATCAATCAACGTAGAAGCAGGTGGACCTTGGCCTCCAGCAAGATAGACGTTAAAACATGTCCATTTGGCAAACTTGAGTTTTGACCACCTTTTGCTTCAGGAACAGCGTAAAATTCATAGCATAATGCCCACTGCAAACATGTTAAAGCAGCTTCCTTGAAAAAAAAAAAGCTCTCTCACAGGCACTGAAAGATTCCATAGCTGAAGCTGACGTCTCCAATCAGAAGTAAGAGGTACGGGCAATTTTCATCAGAGACCAACGACAAGCCCATGCAAACGGAGATCACGAAGAAGGCTTTCGCCTAGCGAGGCCATAGCCCTTCACGTCGCCCCAAGCTTCCCGCGTACGCTACATGCATTTAGTCCACACTTGTTCCAAAGCATCTAGAAGTACAGTGACAACCTAGAGAGTTACAATCAAGATCAAGCTGCGATGTGCTCAACTGCTCAGGCTCTTTCTCTCCCTCCCTCTCTCTCTCTCACACACACATACGCACACACATATTCTGTATAGCTGAAACAGTCCTCATTTCAGGAACATCTCTGCTACAGAAAGGCAATGCTGTTTAGATCACAACTACAGGTGATGCACATGCTGCCTTACGGGGGAAGAGCAACCCCACAATGAAACCGGCTTGTGGCAGCATGGAAAACAAACAGCCTGTGCGTCTCCCAGGTAGTGGCTTCCCCAAGATCCACCGCTTGGTGGAGCACTAGCCTACTAACGCACAGACCTCATGCTCAGCCGCCAAACCCTGCCTGGGAGAGCCACACAAGTGGATCATTCTGATCAGGAAAAATATTTTCTTAACCCCCTCCCATTTTTTTTTTCATTTTTAAGGGATAAATCTTTGCTTTTACAATGTACATTTCAAATTTACAGGCAGAAAAGAGACCGAAGTAGAAAAAAGATGGAAGGAACCAACAATGGCATGAGAATCCAGTAGTCTGGCACCCAGGGACCGAGAGTGCGACTGTTAGGAGGCGTCCCGCGAAATCCAGCCGCTCTCCGTCAGGAAGTTCAGGATCCTTTTTTTGAGGACTTTGTCCAGGTAGCTGGGCAGGCGGCTTTTGGCGAGAATGCCCTGCCTCTTCTGCAGGTGGTCTTTAATGATGATGGTCTTCACCGTGACGTAACGCATGGGGCTAAGGTTCAGCGAGTTGCACAGGACCTTCTCGCGGTCCGACAGCAGCTCGAAGCCCGAGAGGTTCTCGATGGCGGAAAATTCGCCCTCCTTGCCTTCCTCCTTCAGGCCGCCGGGCCCGCCCCCCGCGGCCCCGCCCCCC
>JAODKM010000016.1:14346768-14358189 GCA_026780845.1 Petrocephalus sullivani | reverse complement strand
CCCTCCAAACACTACAACAAACAATCGCTGCAGCTCAACACCACTTTCTCCCAGCAATCCCAGCAGTCAGTGCGCTCCTGGGTGGGAGAATAAACAGCCGAGTCTGAGGCCTAGGTGGAGCTCTCAGTCAGGTAGGAAAACCGAATAGCTCCTACTGACATCTGGCACAATGACAGCATGATGAGCTGCTTAGCAGCCGGGGGTTTGATCACAGGCTCACTCTGCTATTTATCACACCTGAGACAGGCACCTGAGAGGGCACCAGGGTGCCATGTGGGACTCGGCATGGGAAGATTAAGCACTCATAGCCTGTTCAGTTACAGTAGCTGTGTATTTACAGGGCTTTATTTAATAAAACAATATTTACACATCTGCTGACATTTTACAATCCCAAAGACTCCAACATGAACTGTACCGGGTCCCTTGGAAATAGTATAATCACACACAGACCAAAAGGTAACATAGAACACAGAAGCACGACAGAAAACAAAACAAAACAAAACAAAACAAAATCAAACAGACATCACCAGTGTTCACTACATAGGAGCTTCTTTCATCACCAAACTCATCATACCCATGGTGATTCCGCATGAATAACGCTCAGCGACCAGTGGAGGCCAGTTCTGGGGGTCAGTGCTTAAACACAAAGCTCTCACATAGAAGCTGCATCATTTAACAAACTATATAGTACTATTCAAATGTGACATTGCAAATGAAAACATGAGACAACCTGTCAGAAATCTAAAAATTCAGGAATTACAACAAGACAGTGACAGTAGACAGTGACCAAGATTCAAGCTCTGAATGGACCAAGACATTTCCAAATTGTCACATGACTGGAATGCAAGTGCACTGATTGGACAGCAAAGTGCCAAGATAGTCCCCTTCCCAGAAAGCAATAGTCAAAGAATCCCTGTAACTTTTTAGGAAAACAAAGGTCACTAAAAATAATTTATGAAATGAAATTAATTTGACCCATGGATTTTTACCCACCATCTTCCAGAAAAAAATTGAGTAATTTGGATCACTGAATATATCCCCAGTGAGTCTAACACCATTCAGCATTTCAGGGTATTATGGTCCTCAAATAGTGCATTTAGCTTAATGCAATATGTACTGTGCAACTCAATGCATGACTCAACCAAAATGACAGTGATAAGAGACAACAGGAAGTATGATATCTGTCCAGACATCTGCTAAATAAATATGCTCACATGAAAGGTGCCTGCATTATTCTCTTCTGCTTTTAATTTTTTTAGTTTGTGTAAAGTGAAGAGTCAAAGACTACAAAAAGCAGTCAAAAGTCCTTAAACTGCATACTGAACAAAAAGGTACTATGACAGAAAAAAAACATGACCAAATCAGTTTAATCCCATATGCCAACAAAGCATCCTGAGTCTAAATGACTTGGCATCCCACACTGACAGCCAGGGATTTGGAGCATAATAGAAAATGGGTAAAAAAAAAAATAAAAAAAAATAAAAATAATAATAATAAAAAAAAAAAAGAAAAACATCAGGTGGTTGAAAGATGTGCAAAAGAGCCAGTATCAGTGACAGTATCAGTGATTTGCACACTGCACAAAAGCAAGGCTCACTCATGCTGATTTTATAAAATGGCAGCCGCAGAACACATGAAGAGGTCAGAGCCACAGCAGATAATATGCTCTGGATTGATTACTTTGGTCTTCGGACAGGCTACAGTAAAGTATCTCCAGGCACATGGGCCTGCTGTCATCCAGAAAATAAGACCACCATAATCTGGCCTGTTACAAGGCCGGCCTTGCAGCTGTTTGTAGCTAGGAGCCCATCCCAGCCCTTATTAGTACAAGGGCTAAGGACCCACAAAACTCATCCACTCATGACTTAATTCAGGCTAGTGATGCATCAGCAGCAGAACAACAAGAATGCCATGGAGTAGACTGGAAGATTCCAATTCCTGTGGAAAAGGAGAGCTTAGAATGAATACCAAGGAGAAGATTCATCCAACATTTCCGTGACGACCAAGCCTAGGTGTCCATGTAACATTTCAGGAAGAGCAGGAAAAAAGTGCCTGAATCAAAGGTCGATTCAGTTTGAAATAATTATCCTTATTAATGTTGTGAGCCGGTGGAAAAAAAGCTTAAAAAAAATGGATGTAAAATAAAAAAGCACTTTAATAGTAGGGAGAGCAACTTTACATGCTGCTTTTTCTGACATACTGAGTGAATTCATGTAGAATATATTTGGGGTTAAAGTATCTCCAACCTGAGAATCTATGAGGTGGCATGTAACATGCAAGCGGAAAAAAATGTGCAAGCAGCACCGCACTGCAGTACACACACTGCAAAATCGAGTTTACGGCAGAGGTATGAAACATACAGCCAAATCCTTCACAACACCTACAATCCATTCCTGCAGCACATCAGTACGAGATGAAACTGAAATGTAGGGCACGTGTAATGACGAGGAAATGCGAGGGCTGAACTGGGGGCCGAGTGCTGAACCACTCGGTACGACACAAATGAAAAGATGAGACTGCGATTCACATGACGGGCAGCACACAGAAAGACAAAGAGTAGGAGATTGCGGGAGGGGGGGGGGTTCCTGTATGTGCAAAATTTAAGGTCTGAGTCATCCATTCCAAGTGTCAACTGGCAAGAAATAAAATGAGATCTCAGTCCCCAGCGGAAAGTCAACCAGAGGGTACCCAGTGCAGCCCCTCTGAGAGGAAATAGCTCCCCCTGGAGGAAACGTCTTCATCAAAGCTAGTCGAGTTTGGCCACCGCTCCTCAGGTCAGCAGGTCAGAAACAGACACAGAACCCTAAAGTCACGTGACACCAACCCAAGGCAGCAGCAGAGCATCACCAATAGCAGCGTAACACACACCCAAAGGAGGAAGAGCTGCTCATCTACCTCCCTCCCAGGGTGAGACCTGGTGAAGCTGAGGGCCGTTCAAACGCGAGACGCCCCATTCCATCTGCTTCAGCTGCTGGAATGGTAAACTGGAGGTTCCAGCTTTTAAGGCTTTGGTCCTTAGACTCTGTATGCTCTGTACGCTCTCTGCAGTCAGACTAAGCCCCGGTATCACTTCGGAACCACTCTGAGGCAAACTCTGACAAACTGCTTCTTTAAAAATAGGGGGAAACAAAAATCCAGTAATATTTCTAAAATGCATTGTGTTGCGAGATGCTTCGAGATGTCTATACGCTCAGCGCTTTAAGACGGGGCTGCCTCTCTCCTGTTCCTTCTGCAGAGCTTGGAGGACCTGGGGTTGGGCGGACCAGACAGAACATAATAATTAGCACAGTGCACAACATCAAGCTGCAGTTACGGTTTCGTTTCTATGTACGGAGTAATTTCTGTAGCTGTGCAATCATTACTGGTACATCAGTCTGATAGCATCACATTTCGCATCTCTAACGTACTTATTGCCCCCCCGAAAGATACTTGTTGATAACATTCTCGAGGGTAACTGCTGGCAGGCCGCTCGACCTTTGACCTCTCACCTGGGCCCATTTCTTGTTCTTGCTTTGCATCTGGATGCTGCTGATGGCAGAGAAAAGCTCCTCGGCCGAGATGTCCTCGGGCAGCCGTGTGAGGAACTGCGCATTGTGGATGAAGTCCATCCGGGTCAGGATGTCCTCGTAAAGCCGGAGGACGCCCAGCGCCGTGCGGAACAGGAACTCGTCGCCATCCCGGCAGAACACGTCCCACACGCGACACGCCAGGTCCAGCGGCAGGGACTTACTGTACAGGGTAAAGATCCTGAACAGAGCGAGTGTGGTCACTACGGGAGCCGCATACAGCAAGACACTTACAGGCCGCCGGGAGGTCAGATACTGAAAGACTGGGCACAGAAATGGTTCACAGGCTGAACAACCATGCAAATATGATCAAACAATCCCAGGGTTATTTATCAGCAATAAAGAATGTAGCAGAAAGAAAGTAGCTAAATTTATTGCGCGACCAAAAAAAAAAAAAAAAAAAAAAAAACTATGCTACCCTACAAAAGCACAACTATGCTGACACTGAAACGAAAAGTTTTTAGTGTGGATTTTGCGGTTACTATCATTTTTCACACTGTTTACTTTAAAACCACGCATAAATATTTTTGTCAAGATAAAAACCCTAAGGCACTGGATTTCCGCCGTAGCTCAAATTTTGACAAGATGTGCCGTTCCTTGGTTTTGTAGTGCAGTATAAATGAGCTTGATGTATATATCCATTACAGGGAAACAGCAGAGATCAATTTAATTAATTACATTTGGTGAAACTATGCTTCTTGCTGTTTCTCTGTTTGACCGACAACATCAGGGCAATAAAAAGAATTATTTCAGTGGCTATAGCTGGGTACTGTCATAGTGTGGCGGTGCAAGGCAATGATACACACATCACACCAGAGAAGGACAGGCAGAAAATGAAGGCCCAGGGGGGGAGAGAGGCACACAGACAACGCAACTTACCAGTCAATTAAATATATATCCGGAGTCAAATTGTTGCTCTTGAAATGTGCAAAAAGCTTTGGTAGATTTTCTTCAAAGAACACTTCAAATGCTGCAAAATATGTTAACATCTGGAAATAAAGAGGGGAACATCTCAGTCCACATCTGCATCATCACACCACCAAAAGGGCTCAGCTAACAAACTCATCATGAGCCCCATGTTCCCTCGTTAGAGGGGGGCAGAGGTCGACCGAAGGAGACATTAATTTAAGACGCTTGATTAAGCCCCAGGGGTTCAGGGAAAACTAGCAAAATGTTAAATGATAACACTGGAATGTTATTCGAGTCCAAAGAAAAGCTGGCTGGACAGAAGCCAGACTGAAATACAGGGACAAGTATGTGTCAGTCTTCTGCACAACAGGCCAAGCTGAAGAGGCGCCACTCACAAGGCTGTGGTCGACCCTGAAGAAAGCCATCTGACAGGGCTTGTTCAGCAGGTTAGCAAATGCGATGAAGGCGTCCGCAGTGTCCAGGTTCAGGATCAGCACTGCCGCGATGAAGGACATGCCCTGTACCTGCAGGGGGCGTCACACAGAGTCCCACCTCAGACCTGGTCACCTATAGCCCAATTCCTGCGCGTGCTGACAAAGGCGTGAGGGGGGTGGAAGCATCAAGTTCAAGCATGACCCCATCCAGACAGATATTACACCAGTGGGAGTCAATGAGAAGTTCACAGCACTTCTTAAAAACAGGATCAACTATATTGTTTTTGTTTACCTTATACGGGGAGCACTACAAGGAGTTCTCTTGCATATTTAAATTAAAAATGAGAATAAAAAAAAAAAAAACCTGCAGATTTCATCGACCCCCCCCCCCCCCCCACCCCTGATATGATCTTGTATCGAACACGTAGCTACCCAGATTGTTTTCTTTGTAATAGTTCTCACGGCAAATAAGGTCTGAGACCCCCCGTCTTATAAAAATATTCACTTCAGTCAAAACTAGGCAAAGCTGCAAAACTTATTTGGGGATGGCAGGCATTCGGGAGGGGTAACAAACGGTGCCTACGTCACACTACGTGCTGCTAGTTGTCAGTAAAACAAAAAATAAAAAAATAAAAATTAGGCCACAGCTGCTTTCAGCCACTTGTTAGCCACTACAGGTTTCCTGTGAAACTATGAGAAGGATGTTCCTCACGGGTGCCAACCCAGCACAAGCTTACCAGCCCTGACGGGGGGGGGGGGAGTCATCGGCACATACTGGACTGAAATGCACGCATCTAAGGTAAAAGGAGTATTTCATGCCATTTCAAAACTCAATTTTCCCCTTTACTCATAATAACAGACATAAAAATATATCTGAAGGCATGAACATTGGGTCAAACAGTGTACAAGTTGCAGACAGGAACATAGTGTCGTGTGATGTTCTGTACCAAGAAAACAGGAAGGGTAAAAAAAAAAACCATGAAAAAGGTGGTCAGCACTGGGGCTGCGGCTGTGGCAGTGGAAAAAGGCAGGGGCTTTTCTTAGCACTGAGGGCTGTAGCTAAACCGCTTGCCACAGCCTTCGCATTTAAAAAAAAAAAACCCTTATCAGACACTATCATTACCAGGCCTCTGTATCGGAAGAATTTTTAATATCAGACATGCATCAGCAGATAGTCAGCATGCCGGTCGAAGGGTAACTCAGCAGCACTCCTACACTGGTGGAATTACGCATCAGCGATGTTTGCACATGACTAATATCACCAATTTAAACAAAATACACCTCTGTTTCTGCATCCGATGGCAAGAGCGACTACCAGATAGATAACCTCAAAATAAATGTGAGCTTACATATCCCACATCTGGCCGGTAGCAGGTGTAAGCTCCCAGAATGCTGTGCAGCACGTCGTAATATGGGCCCCCCTGTCAAAGCAAACACACACTGAGAGGAAGGCATTGGAGATCTCCACATTGTATAAAGGGGGCATCTGCAAAGCTTGGCACTGCACAAAGACGACCGAGGATGCAATCAGTGTCTTCCCCCCCTGTGAGGCGTGGAGCCCGGTCCTGCCTCACCCGCTGGAAAATGCACAAGTTGGGAAACGTTCTGGAGATGTCCAGCTTGATGAGCTCCAGGCTGGCCTCTCTGTCTGCCTGTGACAAACCTGCCTCTGGACAGATGAAGAGGGAGTTAACCACTAGGGGGAGTAGTTATGGAAATCAGGCATTAGTGCATAAATTCAAATACATCATAATCTTAAGCATATTCAACTGTTTAAAAAAAAAAAAACCCAGTCTTTGACTCTAGCAAGCCAAATGCTAAGGCCCCTTTGAACTACACTTCTGCTTGGAGCCTTGTATTATTTTTAGATGGAGCGCTTATCGCTTTTACACTGTGCACACAGTGAAAATGCACAAAAACAGAAAACTGTACCAGAGCACCACCTAAAGGCACACAAATGCACAACACGGGTCATTCTCACAAGAACATGAACATGCCGACACATGCGGAATGTTTTCAACACTGCCATAAAGATCAAAACTACAGCATCAGTTTTTAATGGGTGTTAAATACTTTCACATAAACACCAAGCCACATCTTTACCAATAAAAATAACTGCTGTGGAAATACATTGTTTAATTCAGTTAATCACAGAGACTGGAGACATTTATTAGTACTATTAAATCTATAAATGCCATATCAGCGGCCAGTTAAGCTTATAATGATCAAAATAATATGTTCATTAGTTATACAGTTATGTTTGGAACTTTAGCATGTATATTAACACATATTTGGCACATTGGGGGCAGAGGTTAAGCCTCTGTGCCTGTGATGGGAAAGTTTCCGGAACAAGGCCAGCCTCGGCACGTCTGTGGGCCCTTGAGCGAGGCCCTTAGCCCCCAGCTCCCTGCACCCCACTGCACAAGGTGGCTGCCCTTCATGGCCAAGCTTACTCTCATGGAGAGCAAGGTTGGGGGAGGTGAGAAGAGAATTTCCCCATGAGGAGCAATAAAGGATCGTTTATTATTGTTATTATTAGGTTGTTAATAAGATTGAACTTTTAGTAGTGTCACACAATAGGAGAAAAAGTATTGTCAAAAAAAAGTGAATCTTTAAAAGTTGAAAAACGTAAAATAAGACTAAATACCATCAGCATCGGCCCCCGGGTCAGATGTGGGCAGACTCTTCCACTTCTCTTTTGCTCTCGCGAGGCAAATGCTGTACAGTTCTGGGGGGGGGGGCACATCACACACCATGGTCATTATAGTTACCTGGCAACACAGTGACCCTGAGGCCAACACCACTCCAACTTTGTGATTCAGACTGAAAGCAAACCAAGTCACTTTTCGGGCACGAGAGTAGCTTGTGTGTGTGTAATCTCAGAATGAGAGCGCCCTCTGCTGGCCCCTGACTATCTTTACGGCTTTTATTCACCAAGCCACTTTGTCCAATCACAGAGGGCCTGATTAAAAAACAACAAAGTAAGGATCAGGCCCCACATTCCTTAAATGTCTTGGCATCCACCTCAAATACAATCTACTGTAAAATTTTGTGTTGCTTGTGTATTAGACGTTGTAATATTGGCTGTAGGCTGCTGAGGCGGCCAGCAGAGGGCACCAAACCCAAGAACTCTCCACTTGTTAATGCCACACTGGAAGGTGAGAAGGAAAGGTGACCCCGGAACGTGCATTATTCAGTGTCAGCAGGTAGAGCCCGTCTCAGGTGTCGTTGCTGGGTTTTGCATTTCTGGACCTAAAGTAGTTCGCTTACAGTTCCTATAAGGGGCAGTAGATCCTTAAAGGCTGGTGGCTGGGAACAAAATAACTGAACGAACACACACACACAAACACACACACACCTCTCACACTGGTAATTAGTCACATATATAATCATGCTTCAATACCAACCAAGGTTCATAGTACTATGCTGAATATAGAGACTATTCAAAAAATAAAGCTAAATCATACTCATTCAGTGTCGTATAAGTCAAGTGAAGCAGTTAATATAAGAAAGTGCTTTACTCCACAATATCCACCAACAGACTTTTAGACTCCCAGTTTATGACCCTGTTTTCAGAACAAAAGGGGCGTTAAAGGGGAAAAAATTCAATTCAAACTAAAAGCAATTTGTCCAAATTAGCTTTCCATAAGATACATATTACAAATGAACCAAGTAATAATGTTTCTTCACCTTTGCCCTCCATCAGCCTTGCCATGGGATTCTATGCACGTCACAACAGATGCTCTAGCACTATTCACAACCAAGAAGGAAGTCTCAAATATACATTTTTGCTCATTCTCCCATCGGGCCATCAAAATTAACAAAGAAATTACTAGCTGCCTTTATATACACACACACACACAGTCAATGTCTGTTGAAAATTGCTTATGCCCACTTTTTGATGACTGGTGACATTATAGATGGTATATACTCATTCTCATCCGTCTACTCATAGTGTATATCAAATTGACCGATGTTTTATTCATCTATTTAACTACCATTTGTTTGTACTAATTAACATTTGCATTAATGATGACCATTTATAAGGATTACTTTATATTGCTAATTTTAACAAAGTTGATAGGCTAGATGGCTAGCTAACATCATTAACTGAATATAAAGCAAGATTAGTTTGAATCCTGTTGACAATGACCTATTTGCCTGGGTGACAAGAATCCATTTAAAACATTAAAACGATAGCGGTGGAAAGGTTTCTGTTCGTGGTGCTAAGGGTTTCTCATTGTTTTAGATGTAATTAGAACTGAACACTTCTGAAATGGTGGATTTTAGGGGACGCAGGCTTTTCCACTGGACAGTGACAATATACAGAAACCTGTTGACTTGCATCCTATCGAGTAACGTCTGATCGCATTTATGTCTGAGGTCCATAGTAAATAATGCACATTGATCAAGAGACAGCAGAAATCAGACGTAGTCTAACTTTAGCTTATGTAACACTCATTGTAACAGGTGCAGCAGAACATACGGCTGTCAGTGCTGCCCAGTGACCCACTGTCCACATCTAATGTATAATACGGCATACTTACAGTAATGTATAAGTGATGGACAGCTACAATAAGCAGATAGCACAGTGCTGGTAGTGTAGCAGCTGTTTCCCCAAAAACTTCTTGTACAGTAAAATATTTTGCTGCGGTTTCAAGCACCACCTTTCTCAGCTCCCATTGCTACCATCTTTTGATTTCATATATCAATTTGTGTGTTTTCTGTGAAATTTAAAGGCAATCTCTCTATACTATAAAGTGCTGTAATTGTATATTTCCCTTATTTGCAGTAGGGTCCTGTGTGTGCATATTGCAGTACTGTACTTAATATGCCCAAGCTGACTTGCGTGTGGTGGTTCCAGTCCCAGACATGGAATCCAACTGACAGATTTCTGTACAACGCTCCAAAAGTCGATCGGAAACGATGCAGCACAGACACGCTGCCTGGTGGAGGTCAGGCGTACCGTACCGTGGGTGATGTTGAGCTCGTTGCCCATGGCCAGGCTCCACACCTTGCCCCGGACGCTGGGGGGCACACCCTGCCACCACAGCTCCCGTACCCGCCGAGATGTACACCTTGGGGGGAAATTAGACAGCAGAAAGCTAGGGCTCAGACCAAGGGCACTAGGGCAGTCCTTTGCATAGCTACGGCCACTGCACCCATCTGAGACTGTCATTTCCCACTGGACAAGAGCCTCCAATGCATTTTAAACATTGATATATGTGCGGCAGTTCTGAGGGGTACATAGAACGAACACACACAGACACACAGACACACACACACACACACACACACAGGACCTACATGGTGTCCCAGTTGGGCAGGATCTCCTGATTCCAGGTGAGGGCTGCGTTCCCAATGCTCTCCTCCAGCTTGCACCTGTCCTCCAGCTGCTTTCTCCTCTTCTGGGCCTCCTTCATTTCTGGGGGGTTTGGGTCAGACTTCAGTCAGAGGCAGAAATCAGCGGAATGCCGCATTGCAGGATCTGCTCAGGCAGCAGCAAGACTTAAAGACCTTATAACCTTTGCCTACAATTCAGACCACCGAGTGCGTTAGGTGGCGGTTACTCCTAGCGGTCACTATGAATACATGCATTAAAAAGCAAATAGAAATCCTTAAAGGTGATCTATCCATTCAACCTCTGACAGCCTATCCCGGTCATGGTTGTGGGAATAATCGATATTTAAACTTCACTGTACCACGTGACTCATCTCGCAGTGAAGCCTAAGATCACTGGCTACCACTTTCCACTATTATCTCTGCCCCCCCATGTTAGGGGGGTTTCCACCACTACTGCCTTAATAAGTCAGCCCTCCCATAGAAGGCGGGGCGGCACGCGGACCTCTCTTCTTGGCCTGGGCCACCATCTCCTCATACTGCTGCCTGTGCTTCTGGGCCTCTTCGGCGGGCTTGGCTGGGAGATTCCTGCAGGGAGAGACAGGCGAGCACTCAGCCGGGCCGTCCCATTGTGAGGGGGCGGT
Organism: Petrocephalus sullivani; assembly: GCA_026780845.1. Lineage (NCBI taxonomy): Eukaryota > Metazoa > Chordata > Actinopteri > Osteoglossiformes > Mormyridae > Petrocephalus > Petrocephalus sullivani. The sequence continues at coordinate 14,347,296 of JAODKM010000016.1, read as the reverse complement.
GGGACACACCGCACACTGCGGAGTTTAGGAACATCGGCAGACCACAGATCTGCATCCAAACAGCAGTGTAGCCTGTTATAGCCTTGATACGCCAGTCAACAGCAACAGCTGTGAGGATGTTTCTCATCTCCCAGGGAGAAGATGCTCCTCTAACCAGTCCTAGGTGCTTCACATCCCAATAGGGAGCTCTGGCTAATGGCCATTAGGCTGCTGGACTTGCACATGGGTTGTAACTGGAGCCCTATACTTCCTTAGGCCACTGGCTACCCCCCTGGAATGGATTCGTTCAGGCATTTTCATCGGCCGGTCTAATGCCTGGCGCTCGACGGTGGGAGCCGTCCTCACAGAGGCTGCGTGGGTGCTTCCGGGGACCACCCAGCCTGCCGCAGCATTATTCACAGCTGTGAGTGTGTGTGGGGGGGGGGGGGGGGGGGGGGGGGGGGGGGGGGGGGGACACTGTGACCTTGCGCTCTCCCCTGTTTGAGGATCAAGAGGGGAAGAGCCCCCGTCTAACCCCCAGTCACGGGA
>JAODKM010000016.1:14259276-14278047 GCA_026780845.1 Petrocephalus sullivani | reverse complement strand
CGCCCACTCTAAAGCGGCACTAAACTGCAGTCGAAACGCAAACCGAGCCGAACTGAGCCAAACCAAGGTGAGCTGTATTGAACCGTGTTTTGCCGTACTATGCAGTGGAAAAGCGCCATTAGGCAGCCTAGTTGAAGCAGTCCCCCATCTGGTCAGGAGGCTCTGGGTAAGCATGACTACCAGACGTTCCTGCAGTGCCTCATTCATCTAGCAGAAGTGGCACATTCCACGCAGAGGTCTTACTTTGTCACTTCTTGTGGTTTTCTCCACGCATCTCTGCTGTTCAGGGCCGTGAAGCCCCCTGAGAGCCAAGACCTGTTCCAAAGCTCCATAGGCTCCGCCCACAATCTGCCCTCCTCCCACCCACACCCTCTGCATTTAAGTGCAAGCACAAGCCAGTGTTAGCAGCTAATGCATTTCCACAGGGGTCCAGCAGACATTTACTACGGTAAGAGGGGCGACTTACTCTGCACACTGCACACTTCATCAAGACTTTCCAGTTAATGTCTCCTCACTTATGCCTAGGAATTTTTCTGATATGTATTTTTTTTCTGCTGTCATTGTTTTATATATCTCAACCTAGAAAAGGAAATCCTGTCCAGATTAGATATTTTAATGTTCAGCAGTTTTGCAATATAGACTGAATATGTAAAGCCATCAAAATGTATTAATACCAATGGAATCTCACAGTTCTTGGTGTGTTTTACATTATTGCATGCTTATATGCCTGTTTACTTTAGTTTTCCATGTTTTTTGTTAGAACCAACATTATGTTGTTTTGCTCACACCTTTTAAAAAATATACACAGTATTATTGAAATAGCTATTTACATACGGTTTAATAATGGTTAGTAAAACAACATATACATTCTATTATGAAGCGGAATTGAGTTTTGAATTTAATTTTATTACTCTGTATGTGTATATAATACATAAACAGAGTAATATGTATCAATAATAGACTTGAAATGTCTCAAATGTCATGTTAACCTTCAATTTACCGGTTTACCAAATGTCTGGCTCAACAGCTCAACAATATGTTGAGTAAGTGTGGTCAGGCTGAAACAGTGCTTTCACTGTTCAGGCTGTGGAAAATTTTTTAAATTGCAGCCAATTCCAAAACCCACAAATGCTCGTTCTGTAACCATTAATGTTTGTGCATCCATCCAGCCTCTAATAGGAGCCTGTCACAAGACGTACAGGGTACCAGAGAGGGTACACCCTGGATAGGATCTCACCTCCCCGTTTGTGCAGATTTCTTAGATTCACCCTGCATTCCCAGTGTGCATTATTCCCAAATGCATCTGCATCATTGACATTTGAACATCTGCAGCTGATCATTGCCTCTCCAAACCCTACCCAAAACCATATTTGCAATAAATTTTGTTCACTGGTTTCAAGAGCACTAAATAATATGAATCATAATACATCCTTCAAAAGCCTTCAGATGACTGCCAGTGCAGTTTTATATCTGCTGTTCCAATAAATTAAAAAGTATTTTACCAAAAGTATTTATTATTGCTCATTGTTCTCTTTTTCTCTTCTCTTTTCTGGTTTATTGTATGAAAATTATGCCATACCTTAAACCGATGCAACTCTCTGTAATTTACTAGCAGAATAATATATGACTTCAGTAAGGTTACTGAATAGACTCAAATTTAAACCACCTAAGATTATGGACAAGCGAATATGTGGAGTATTCACAAAAAGGTTAACTTCGAAGTATGTATGTTTTTGTAATCCTCTAAAATGTAATTATACTTTAAAGTATAGTTGTTGCTTCAGATATTACTTTTAGCAATAGATATGGAGCCAATCTTCATTGACATCTGGCGGATGTTGGCATCTTGGTAATACTGGCGTTGAAGCTGTTGGGGTTCCCTTCTCTGTGAAATAGGCTGTGCAGTGCACCTTCCATCACCATCACTATGGCTACCCAGGAATCCAGCCCCCGACCCGGCCCGGTCTCCCATCGAGGCCGCAGCTCTCTGCCCATGGCCACCTCCAACACGGATGACCAGAACGTCCCACAGTTTGAGCCCTTTCAGCTGATGCCTCGTGGCCCCCCGCCCCTGAAAGGTGGGAGCCCCACCGTCAGCACTCTCACATACTGCTTCCAGTGCTCCATGTTGTAGTTATATGGCGGAGAAGAATATGTCTAATCTAACTGTCCCACACTGAAACTAAAAATATCCCGATATTCTTATTATTCCTAACATATGTTTACTGAGCTGTTTAAAAGGTCTAATAATATATGAGTGTATTTATAGCTATTAACCAACAAGCTTCTGTAGCTGTCATTACTGCTGGACTTAGAGAGCCAACACACAGGAAAAGCACTATTATCTAGTAGTTTGCCAGCATGGTAGACTTATCAGAGTGACACAGAACCTCCTCCATTCCCTCCCTTTATCAGCCCATGAGAGACCCCAGATATATATTAGTATGGAACTTCTCAGTACCTAGCCTGTGCCTAAAACTGATAGGGGTTCAGCAGACTGAGTCACTTCCTGGCCCCATGATGTTTGGATGTAGTTATATCGAAAGATATTTAGCGGCTAAGCTCAAGTAAAATGCCATGATACGGTTTTATGAAAAATTAGTGAAGGCCTGAATTTCAGTATGAACAGCTATTAAAAGATGACATCAGTCATAATTATTAAAAGACAGCCTTATTTAACCCTGAAATGTATTTGTGTATGGTTTAAAATGTCTAATATATTTGTTGTAGGACCCTATTGCTATATTTTAATCACTTCCTCTGTAGGCAGAAGTAGATTAACTTTCCATCTGTCTTATATTGGCAGAATTCCTGGATATCTGGGATGTGAACAACTTAAATGACATCAACAAAAAGGAGCACCACACTGATCTGTATGCCAGCGATAACCTCATAGTGCGCCGGGCCCAAGAGTTCCGGATCCGGGTCACATTTGACCGGGCCTACAACCCCATGCAAGACCAATTTCTGATGGAGTTTGTTATAGGTGAGGTGGCATCTGACTCTTCCTTCCATGGTTGTTGTCATGCATGTTCTCACGTGGACTAGGGTAACCCTGTGAATGGAGTATTAAGGGCAGCTGACTTCTAGTCTGTGTCAAATGCTGGATTACCTGAAGTGTACCTCTGTGTATAATCTCAGGTGTTTGGTTAGCTTTAGTTAGACGAATCGAAAGTGAATATTGTGTTTATATTAGGTATAAGGTGTGTCTGGGTTTGTCTCATGAATGGCTCGTCCACACGGTGCGGTATGTGGTGTGTAAATGAACACAACCGTGTTAAAAATAAAGAGTAAGACCTGGATTGCAGATTCCAACCATTATTTTATGTTGTATTTATGTTGTATTCTCTCTTCTTGCCCCGAAGGCAGGTACCCACAGGTGAGTAAGGGCACATACATCCCAATCCGCCTTGACGAGGAGAGACCGGAGTCCTGGCAAGGAAGGATCCTGGAATCCAAAGACAACGTAGTTACTGTGGGCATCACAGCCACGCCGGACTGCGTCGTGGGAAGGTTCCGCATGTACGTGGCTGTTATTACGCCTTACGGCATCCGCAGGACCCAGAGGGATCCCAGCCGGGATGTTTATGTCTTGTTCAACCCTTGGTCCCCAGGTATGATTTCTCAGTAGCAATGACAAAAAAAAAAGAGCTTTTGTTTTGGCTCATCCAAATGATGAATTACTCATTCGTCTGATGGACTAAGTTCCTACCATATTAGCATTTAACTTTATAATAAGGCCCAATTAAAAGGGACTTAAAATTTTATATAATTTTAAAATGTATTATGGAGGTCCTGGAAGAGGAGTGGGCAGAGCTCACAGCCCTGTGGGGTGCTGGTGCTTAGCGCGATGGTCCTGGAAGAGGAGTGGGCAGAGTACACAGCCCTGTGGGGTGCTGGTGCTTAGTGTGATGGTCCTGGAAGTCGTGTGACTGATGCGTACTGACTGGGATCTCTCAGTCAGAAAGTCCAGAACCCAGTTGCATAGGGAGATGTTGAAGCACAACAGTCTCAACTTCCCAAATAGCTGCTGTGGGATGGTGGCATTGAATTCTGAAGTCCATGAACAGCATTCTGACATGAGTTCTATTTGTCTAGGTGGGTGAGGGCTGGGTGCAGGGTAGGTAGTATGGCATCCTTCGAGGAGCAGCTTGGGCGGTAGGCAAACTGAAGTGGGTCGTGTGAGGCAGGCAGTGCCCTTTTCATGTGCCTCATGACTAGTCTTTCAAAGCACTTCATGATAACGGGTGTGAGTGCTACTGCGCGACCGATTTTGCTAAAAAATATAAACTTAAACACATTGAACAGTCGACAGCAAAAAGAAATTGACAAAATAGTATTTTGCATTATTAGGTAAAGTACAAACATAGGTAAGAGGTAAAATTGCTACACAAATAAAATATAATCCTTTGATTACAGTTCATGTAAATTTGCGTGTTTAACAGCTGGCTATCCGCACCTGGTCTTTTTCCCGCAGCTGACTCTGTGTACCTGGATGATGAGGCAGAGCTTAGGGAGTGTATCCTGAATGAAATGGGGGTCATATACCACGGAGAGGTCAAGGACATTTCAGTCCGACCCTGGAATTATGGCCAGGTAATCTCTTTTAAAGTGTGCAATGCATGTGTTTTATATATAAGCCACCAGTTTCAAACCAGTTTGAAAAAAATAGAAGCATACATTATTTTAGAGTATTCCGTTTGTGCACTGTGTGCTTTTCGATCTGGTTGCACTATGCTTACCTGTCTGCACGATGTGCTCCGTCTTGCACCTTGGCTTCCCTTTATCAGGCCACGTTTCTGATCCTTTCTTCTCGGTTGACCGCAGTTTGAGTACGGAGTTCTGGATGCCTGCCTTTATGTGATGGACAAGGCCGCCATGCCTCTGATCAACAGAGGAGATGCAGTTAAAGTGGCCCGCATGGCTTCTGCTATGGTGAGCTCTGCTCGAGTCCATCGTTGTGTACTTTGCACCAGAAAATGTCCCTTTTGCAAGACTGCCAGTCACCAGCGCATACATGAATAACAGCACACAGCTTCACCAGACAGTAAGGACAGCTGACTCAGTAAGCAATACAGACAATGAATACTGGGCAGCGCTTCACATTAACTGCACCTTCATAATGCCTTTATAATGCAGTCATAGAACATTCAGTGCAGCTTCCCAATGCATTCATAGAACATTCATAAGCAGCATGTAAGTATACATTACCACTTTAACATACCATAAAGGCTTAAATCTCAAACATTATATGATAATAACAAACATTATAATAATATAATATATATATAGGTTTTATTAATGTGTATTTAAGATGTTAAGGTATGGTAGGATATTTAGGTATACTTACAGGATGCTTATGAAGGTTCTATGAATGCATTTTGAAGGTTCACTGAATGTTCTATGAATGCACTATAATAGCATTATGAAGGTTTAGTTATTGTAAATTGTTACTAAATAATGCAAAAAAATAATCCTAAAAACAGAAACACAAATGATTATATCATGATTATGTCACTATTTGAATCACAAATAGAGTAATGTCTAGTAGTTACATTTATATTTTTCAGCAAACATCTGTTTATTAGGTTTTGCTGTTTGAATGCTGATGTTCCGGTGCCATCTGTAAGGGAGGAAGGAGTAAAGCAGCTGTGTGGGGTGGCTGTGTGGGGTGGCTGTGTGGGGTGACTGTGTGGGGTGACTGTGTGGGGTGACTGTAGCCCTCGGTGATGATGCTGGTCTTTCTGAGGGGTAGTGGACTCCCTCTGAGGGAGATTAAAAACATTAGTAAAAATAAAGTATACTTCGATCTTTCATAAGGCATCCTGAAAATCTGCCTGAACTAGCTACTTTATGTATTTAATGACTTTTTAAAGGTTATTCATGCATTAGTGTTATTGGATGGCAGAGAGGCTCCTGTGTCCTCCTGTGTTCCGTGCATATCCTGAGGACCAGTATACCATGAAGTGATGGTCCCCAGGCTAACCATGAATGGGGCCGCCAGGAACATGAAGAATTGCTGGCCACTTAGAATTGCTGGCCTGAGTCTCATCCAAGACAATAATGATCACTGGTGAAGGTCATTCTGAGAAGCACCACAAATCAAAGACCATGTTACTGATGAAGTCCACATCTCATTGTTCCCTTTCTAAATGCCTCACCTGTGTGTTATGGTTCCTTTCTGCATTGACTTGCTTCCTGTTGGATGTCTATGGACCCAAGATGAACTCCAAGGACGATGATGGGGTCCTAGTGGGGAATTGGAGCGGAGATTACATGTATGGTGTAGCCCCCACGGCATGGACCGGCAGTGTGGATATCCTGCTCAACTACGCCAACAGTGGCATACCCGTGTGCTATGCACAGTGCTGGGTCTATGCTGCCGTCTTTAACACATGTGAGTGTGCTACTCTCAGAGGCCAGAAATATACTGTAATTATCGACCCAGTGCTAAAGAGCACATTTTCTTGTGATTGCATAGTATCCCTAAAATGTAGCTATCGATATTATTTTTTAAACATCTACATATTGACTTTTAGTGAAAGGTTGCAGGAGCAGCTTCCATCCAGCTGTTTGCGCCTGTGGCTCTTCAGTCACGTGACCTTACTTGCTTTCCTCTTCCCCATATTTTTCAGTTCTGCGGTGCTTAGGCATCCCTGCCAGGGTGGTCACCAACTTCTATTCCGCCCATGATAACAATGGCAACTTGAAAACTGACCTCATCGTCAACGAGGACGGGCAAGTGGACAAGGAACGCACCAAGGACTCCATCTGGTCAGTGCTGACTGTAAGAGTTATTCAGCTGAACAACTGTGTCCATACATACAGTCACAGCATTTTGAAGAGGCCAAAGAATCGCAGGTTAAGGGTAGCAATCTCAGAAAGCATGACCGTATACGCAGTACCCAACATACCTGAGCTGCACTGAAAAGAAACAGGTTACAAGGCGAAGCTCACTGACAAGGACAGATGGACACGTAACAGGATTATAACTAAACATCAAGGCATGGCCTCAAAAAATGAATCGGCACCTCTGTGACCCGATTAAAAAAAATGTTTATTGTGAGCTTCACAAAGCACGGAATTTAGAGCAGTGCTGACTAGAGAAGCTTCCTGTGTGCAAGGCCAGTACACAAGCACGCATAAATGGTACAAGGAGCACAATCTTACATATGAGTGAAAATGCATATGGAGGAAGGATCCCTCAACATCCCACAATGGTCATTATGTGTGAAATTCCACAGTTTTAGGGCAGAGAGCTTATTACTAGGGTCATTATTCTACACATTCCTGTAGCTATTTGAGGGCCAGTTCACTTCAACTGAAGTGGTTCATGATTACAGGAATTACCACTGCTGGAATGAATGCTACATGGCTAGGCCTGACCTACCCCAGGGCTTTGGTGGCTGGCAGGTGGTGGATGCCACCCCCCAAGAAACCAGTGATGGTGAGTGCTGGTTTGACTTTCTCCCAGAATCCTTTTTGTTAGAAGTCTGTGTGTACTGCTGAGGTCATCAGCAGCTGGGGATGGTGCTGTCTTTCTTACAATGCGTTATTACATTACTGGGGCCATTCATTCTTCTGGCTTTCCTGTAGGTATGTACAGGTGTGGCCCTGCTTCAGTCCATGCCATCAAGCATGGGCAGGTCTGCTACCCTTTTGATGCACCTTTTGTTTTTGCAGAGGTAAAACACTTTAACTCTCCTTTGTCTACAATGTCTTATTGGTATTTTCTTTCCCCAAAATAGCAAGAGACATTATATTCCAGAAACTACAACAGATTATCTTCCTAAAAAAGCTTAAATATGACATGGCAGATTATTGCATATGTATGATGTCAGTTAAGAATGTGTAGTAACGACTCATATTTAGGGCTGCAGCTATCGATTATTTTAGTAATCAAATATTCTATGGAATATTCCAATGATTAATCGAGTAATCGGATAAGAAAGACTTTTGTCTTATTAAAGTGCAATAGTAACTATTCAAATGCGAAAAAAGACAGATCTCTTAAAATGAACAACTCTTTGGTTTTATGGTTAAACTGCATACCATAATAAGGATATTTTAAGTAATTCAACATGGGTGAGACGGAATAATCTGAAAAAAACTTACTTTTTGTTTCAGCGCTGTTTGCAAATGCAGCACTTAAAAAATGCAGACGCTTTGGTATTTTTTTGGCAAATAAATTACCATAAAATAATGTATGCTATTTTGCCATAAATTTGGTAGTAAATCCACATTTACCCATGTGACACAAGGAGAGCTGTAAACTGATATTTTTATCAGCTGTATTAACATGGTAGCAGTGCAGCTAACTGTAATTATGAAGCCATTGATAACTGGAACAACTTAGGGTAACTGTAACGTTACCCTGCGTCAGTAGTAATTCACAAAATCATCAGTGAAATGGGGACGTTAGCCTCGATACCTGCTAAGCTACCTTCGGTCATAACTATTAATTATGATAATGCTGTGCAGATATAAAAACAAAATATTATTTAGTATATTAATGACAGCTAATATATATATATATATTTTTTATCTGCTATTTTATCAACATACTGCTTATAGTGCTTGGTAAGCAATGGAAATGCCCGTAATTCTATGCTGTGAATGTCAATATTTGGAACTATCACCGTCTCTAGACTCAAGTTTTCTCCGCCATTTTGTATAATGGGTTGCTATGGGAATGTCGCTGTCGCTACCCGATCTGTACAGCCTTGTTGCTGCCTGATCTGTACAGCCTTGGCACTCTTTTTTTCTACCGCTCTGCTACACATAAGCAGACTGTGCGACAGTAATAATCCTTTGTGTGAACCACGGTGATCACTGAGCAGTACATAGTCGTGTGGATTAAACGAAGCATCGAAGCAAAGAATTTGCATCAAGGATTTCTTGAAATCGAGTTATTCGAGTTACTCGAGGAATCGTTGCAGCCCTACTCATATTGATTGCAATGAAACTGAATAAATGTATGGATTTCCCAACCTGTCCCTCCAGGTGAACAGTGATGTTGTGTTCTATAAGCGGAACAAGAATGGTACTCTTGAACAAGTCAAGGTGGACAAGACCCACGTGGGCCGCTTGGTGCTGACCAAGGAGATTGGTAGCGACAACCAAAGGGATATTACAAGCCAGTACAAATTTCCAGAAGGTATAATTTATCATTTGGTCCTCTAGATACCTTTAGGTGGCTTGAGTATGGTATATCAAGTCAATTCGAGTCAGGTGGACTTTATTGTCATACAATCCATGCAGAAGTAAGGACACTAGATACTATGAATCAGAGGAGCTGGACACAAGGGTGGGAGGGTGGGACACTAGGGAGGTGTGGGTATTCTAAGGATTGGGCTGGTGGGAAGGAGGGAAGCTGGTTGTTACGTTTCTTAACAACCTCAGACATAGGTGACCCTAGGCTCTTCTCCTAGGCTCTTCCTCCTGGTGTCTCCTGGGGGGTGCAATGTGAGAGAGGCCAACCAATCATTCATCTGGGGCTGTGTCCGAATTCAGGGGCTGGATCCTTTGAAGGATGCGGTCTGCGAAGTTGTAACCTTAGTAGGCTGCACCCTTTGAAGGATGTCTGCGTAGGTGTAGCCTTTGTAGGCTGCATCCTTTGAAGGATGTCTGCGAATGTGTAGCCTTTGTAGGCTGCATTCTTTAAAGGTCGAACAGAAAGCCTTGTTAAATGGGACGGTCTGGCCTACGGATAATTTCCTGTTTGTGTCACCAGCCGTTCCCACCGTTAGCCTAGAGCCTTGAAGCTCGGCTCCTATCGCCAGGCCGGGACACACTCACTTTACCTCTGCTCAATGAATCTTGGGATATGTTGGGCTGTGAAGCACCATTGCGTGCATCTTTCGCGACTCGGTAAAAGAAGGACACATTTACAGACCACGCTTAAAGGAGCCTTCGAAATGAGATAGCCCTCTCGCACTGCGAGAAGACATTCAGTCTTCAAATGCAACCTTCCAAGGCTGCATTTGAATTCGGACACAGCCTAGATAAATAAATTTGTTATAAAAAAAAACTGTACATAAATTTACAATAACTTACTTTGCATTGAAGCCACTAACACAAGCCACATTTTCAAATATAACTCTACAATGTTATTTAATTTGTTTGAACTCAATATGTTCTAAGAGCATTTTCATCTGACCAGTAGGGGGAGCAGTCGCTGTCTCGTGGTTGTCTACATGTTTCCAGGTGCTTTTTTGTGCATATAAACAATTAGCTATGAAAATTTTTAACAAAACATTGAATGCTGGTTAATATACCCAGAGTGGCTGCTGCATCTGCACATTCCAAATACAACTTAGTATCTTCCATTTTTCCATCACCATCTATTATCCAGCTGCTCATCACCACTTTCACATGAAATCAATCTAATACACTGCTACTGTATTACTACTGCTGATGTTCTTTTGCACCCTGATGCTTAGTTGCATTCATAGTTTATATTGCCTGTAAATTGTATCTATTACTCAGAATCTGTATATTACAGTGCTGATATTTAATATTGTTATACATCTCTCTGACTTATTCTTTGTATATATTTGTGGTTTTAAGTAAAATGCACCATTTGAGGCTGGCACAATTGCAATTTTTGTTGTGCTTGCACAAGCACAATAAAGTTCTTGAATCTTGAATCCAGTAAAGGGTCAGATGAGGGCATTGGACCAAGAGCATATCCCGGCATATTTCAAAGGGAAGAGAAACATTCACACAGTCACACACTAGGGCTACCGAGCTGCATGTCTTTGACCATGAGAGGAAATACAGAGAGGAATAGCTGCAGGACATTCACAAGTGGCAGACATGCATGTAAAGCAAGTTCACTGTGTGTTAGAGAAACAGGAAGCGATCATCTGGTTATCATGGCTGTATGAGTTGCCTGGTTTAAATTAGAGAGCAAAAAAATAGTTTTGTGTGTTGGTTTCAACTGCCCAAAATATTCTGATGGTGCTAATAAGGTGGCCATGTCATGTGGATCTGTGAGTAACCAGATTGTTTTTACAGGGTTAAAATAGTTCATTCTAAGACATACAAAAAAATCAAACAAGTAGCCTGAGATAACCCCGTGACTTCACAGGCCATTTCCTGTACTAAGTGTCTGCTTTACAACGACTGTGTTAACTGTTAGTATGGTCACACAGGCACAGAGGAGGAGCGAACGGTGCTGGAAAAGGCAGAGGAGTTTGGATGCAGCCGGGCACAGTCCACGCTGCCACCTGCTGATGTAGAGTTGAGCATTGCTGTGCAGGATGTGATGGTGGGCAATGATTTTCAGCTTAGCCTGGAGTTCAAGAACTTGAGTGAGTTGAAACGGACAGCCAATGTGTATATCAGTGGGAATATAGTCTACTACACTGGTGTCACCAGCTCCGAGTTCAAGTTCAAGACCCAAAAGGTGAAACTGGAGCCATTTGAATGTGAGTTGGAACCATCTACATAAAACAGTTCTTTCTCTTTTGACTTTCAAAGACCACAGTGGTGTTCATTAAAGGGAAATATTTCTGATTCAAGAATATACATAATTTTATTCTGCTTTAAATCAAATTATTTATTCATTATGTAGAGATCTGGAAAAACGCCAATTAGTGTCACCACCAGAACCAGAGGCAGGCATAGGGGCGAGCAGAATGAACTTTATTTAGCTCAAAGGCACAGGGAAACAAAACAGACTACAAGGGGTCAAAAACAGGAGCACTCTAATACGGGGAAAATCTCAGGCATCCACAGGGGATGGCATCAGTGACCAAACTGGGGAGCACAGCACTGGGAAGCACTCCCACACAGGACTGATGAGGGAGTAAACAAGGGACAGCTGGAGTGATCCACATGAGGGCTGAAATGAGAGGCAACAGGCATGGCTCCTTGGAACCACACTAGGGAGAGAATGAGAGGGCATGACAATTAAAAGCTTTGTTTAATCTGTGAATGGAAATGGAAAGTTTGTATAACATTCCTACTGAATTTCCAAGGGTCATTGGTATTCAGGAAAAAACACACATGCCGAGCCATGCTTAGGTTACAGCTAGGCTTTCATTATCATTGTCAAGTGTGTATCGCTCTTCACATTTCAGATAAAACGGTAACTCTGGATGTGAGCTCCAAAGAGTACTTAAGCAAACTGGTGGAGCAGGCCAACCTCAACTTCATCATCACAGGGCGTATTTCTGAGAGTGGCCAAATCATCAGTGCCATGAGGGTGGTCGCTCTCCACACCCCTAAACTGTCTATCAAGGTGAGTCCACTAAATATTGTTATAAATGCTCCTGGCACCTTTATGGATAGTTCATTTTGACAGAGTTTCAGTGTTCAAAGTCACCGGTTTCTTGAAGTCACCTGGTGTTTCACTTATATCCTTGAAGGTCATCGGTTTGCCTAAGGTCAGTGAAGAAATGCTGGTCACAGTGGAGTTCACCAACCCCTTCAAGTTCAGTCTGGAGAATGTGTCCTTGCGTGTGGAAGGGCCAGGCTTGATGAAGGCTAAAAGCAAACATTACAGGTAAACTTCAGCCATCAAACCAGTACTATGGTAGTATGGGATGAGCTAGTTGTGACAATTCCTTTATTAGGAAATTGCTGTTCTTCCCCTTTGCAAGGTGCTTGACTCAAATGACACTTCAAATTTTTTATGTACAATCTATAATCAATATATAATACAATATATAATAGGTAGTCTATATCACACATTTGACTTTTAATCTAAGGGTGGACTAAACCCGCCATCTAAAACCAAATACCTTCTAACTGATACATGGTTCTGTTGCAGTATGATCCCTCCAAACTCTTCTCTGACTTGGACAGAGCCCTTCAGCCCGCGGAGGCCTGGCCCAGCCTGGCTGATTGCCAGCCTTGACTGTGCCGCTCTGAGGCAGGTGTATGGGCATGTGGACGTGAACATCCACAGCTCTGAGGATGGGGTGTGACACCATCAGGTCACACTGACAGATATCCTGACAGCTATTTTCTGCACCTGTAACAGCCTCAGCACCTCTGCGTTTTCACCAGTACCTTAACTGAAGTGAATTGAATTGCTTTGTAATCACAAAAGCTACTAACAATAACAAAAGAGAGATTCATAGAGACTGGGATGACAGAAATTGGAAATTTGTCCACCAACTCTTCATTTAGAATAGCCTAAAGCCTTGCCTTGTGAAACCTAGCATATAAGTGGGAGTATAATAACAGCTTGTAGCTTTTGCATAATGCTGTGTAACTGCATGGGATACCTCAATAATTATGCATTTCAGCTTCCTAACAGTATTCTAAGTGAGTGGGCATGAGACAACCTATAGCAAGTAGTTACATGTACAACAAACAAAAATCCAGTGTGTCCTGCAAAATTTTAATCATTAAATGTTAAGGTAAAAAAAATAGGCCGCAGTTTTCAGTATCCTAAATAAGTGTACCTCAGCATGTCATATATGCTTTGTATCCATACATTTTTCATAACTGTTTATCCTGTACAAGGTTTCCGTGATACTGGAGCCTACTGCAGGAATCACAGGGCACAAGACGGGACAGTGTGATTATCAAAAGTCACAATGTGAGCTTTTTAAAAAAAGTATCACTTTTAAACATGCATTCAACTGGTAACAGTAAGAGTCACATTACTGTGCTGTAGATTCCTGGGCTCTGGCTTCCACTATACACATGTCCTGTGTGTCACAATCTATGCATTTGATCGAAGTGACAGTGAACGTGGCACTGTCACCATCCACTTCTATAGAGGCTCAAAATCATTTGGAAGAAAAAAGTATTGCGTACTTTATTTGTCTAAATAAAGCTTCTTTTGCTTAAAAATAAATTATTGATATCCATTACTTATACAAAGGGATTCATATAATTTAACTGGAATGCAAGAATACATTGTGGCATCAACTTTATAAAAGTGTTTATAAACTGAACACTGTACATTGTAACTGATTACCAAAGTATTACCATTTACCCATACAGTCAACCCCTAACCCTAACCCATACATGCTACAACGTGACTCACTCACTAAAATTACATGCTAAAATACACATTTCCACTGGGAAACATACGATTAGGGAAATGCAATTCCAAAACTTGGTAAATTACGCCAAACAAAACTAATTAAATAATAAAAACTGTGACATCAGTGGCCATAATGTAATTGCATGTATTTTAAATAAGAAATTACAATACATTAATAAATTCCATCATAAACATTTCCTATGAGTCTCAGAAAAATAGTACAGTAACCGCTTCAACTGAACGTGCCAAATCGTGTCAGTTGCTTTGAGCATGGAGTATCGATGGTAAAAACGACACTCCAAGTACTGTTTGCTGTATTTTCTAACCCCACTAGAAGGTTCACTTCATGCTTGAGTCTTTTTTTGAACAAAGAGCACCATCTAGTGGGGTCACAAAATACAGCAAATGGTTCATGTAGTGTCTTATTGTCCATCATTTCTCACTAAATTTCTTTCTAAGACCATTTGGCGTTGTTGTTTGCTTAGTGCTGTTCTTTCCAACAGAAAATCACGTAAATACAAATGCAACTCTGCCTTGTATTAGACTTGGGTACTAATATATTAATCTTCTTAGATCACACCTATCATGCCTTGTTTAGCAAGGCCGACTTACATTATAAGAGGGAATAACATAACTGTTGAGAACACTGACCTTTGTGAGGAAACCATGCACTTTCTCTTCTCATTATACATGACGAAGTGAACTTCCATGCTTTCCTTCTATCTTCAGACCACTGGCCGTGGTCAGGAACAGGGACCTGGAGTTACACCACAGGCAGCCTAGGGCAAAGATCTGAGGTATCCTCGGGATGGGATGTCAATCTATTGCAGGGCATGACTTATGTTTACACTATGGACAATTTAGAGACCTCAATTAGTCTACTGCATGTCTTTATACAGAAGACGGAAAGCAGAGAACCCAGAGAAAATGAACACAACACAGAAAGAACATGCAAACTCCACACACACATAGAGCAGAGGCAAGATTGGAACACCCAACCCTGTAGGTGGCCAATAACAGTACTACCCACTTAGCTTCCCACAAAAAGTGACTTTGTGGACTAATAATAGTATATTTATTCTATTTATAAGGGTAACCACAGAAAAATAGTTTCAGTAAGATATAAAAATATATTTCATTTTATTACACTGACTGGCCACTCCCATGTTCTTTATTCAGTGGTCATCAGGGCAGTACACATGGGTGGGCCTCGGACAATTGACCTGGTCCTTTCTTAGGCTGGCAAGCAGCCTCCAAATTCCAGTGCCCAAAGAGCATGTGGTGTCAGGCCTTTGGTAGCCAATCGACCTAAACATTGCCATATGAGCACCTGGAATTCCAAGTCCACATTAATTCTTAAACCAAAGAGTGGCTTCAAGTTACTCTTTGTACCAAGTCATACAAAGAATAACAAGCAAAAGGATACAGCGGTAACAGAGAATTTTGACCATGTAGTGGCTACGGCTGCATGTGAAGCAACAGCATAGCGTATGTATTTGCATAGCATTATTGGCATAGCATTGCATTCGGAAGCAGCTCAATGCATATGATCATGCAGATAAAGGTCAAGGACTTAAACTACTGGTCAGCTCAAGCATGAGCAAGGGTGTTGGGGTATGACAGCGCAACGACTTTGACCATGGTTTTTGGTGGCATTATGCTTTGGCTTAATAATTCAGAAACTATCAGGGATTTTCACAGTCAGCAGACAGTGTGAGAAACAAAAAACATGTAGTGGGCAGGGGATCTGTGGGTAGAAATGCCCTATTACAGAGAGAGTTCAGGGGAGAATGACCCAACTGATTCAAGGCAACAGGAAGGCTACAGTAACTCAAATAACCATTCTCTATAACAGTGGTGAGCAGAGTCTCAGAATGTACAAAGCATCAGACCTTGAGGTAGACGAGTTACTACAGCATAAGGCCATATCAGAATCCACTCCTGTCGGCTATGAAGAAGAAAGTGAGGCTACAGTGGGCACAGGCTCACCGAAACAGGACAGCAGAAGAATGGAGAAACGTCTCATAGTCTGATGAAACTCTATTACTGCTATGACATGCATGTGGTCGGGTCAGAGTTTGGCATAAAGTCTTGCTTCGCAACAATAAGGAAGCATGGAATGGGTTGAGGACCATCAAAGGCTACAAGATGCCTGGAGACAAACTGAACACTCACATGCTGGACAACTTTTTTTTTTTTTACAAATTCTTTCCATTTAGTTGTTGTATAGTACTTTTTTTTAAGTGGGAGGTTGGAAATTTTCAAGTTCTGAGTTAACGGGAATGCATCACTACATTGAGATGTTCAATACTACTAATAATGAATAATATATACAATATAGCATTTTTTTCCTTCAGATAATCCATGCATATTGACACAGAACACCACTATCTCCATGCATTGTGAACAATCAGATGGTGGTGACGCAACCAGCTTGGTTGGGTCACACTTTTGGACCTGCTGGTAAGAAGGGCCATGGCAGCA
Organism: Petrocephalus sullivani; assembly: GCA_026780845.1. Taxonomy (NCBI): domain Eukaryota; kingdom Metazoa; phylum Chordata; class Actinopteri; order Osteoglossiformes; family Mormyridae; genus Petrocephalus; species Petrocephalus sullivani. The sequence continues at coordinate 14,261,555 of JAODKM010000016.1, read as the reverse complement.
GGTTAGGGGTTGGGGACGGCTCGCGTAATTTACAATGGAATGTATTTTGGCATAGGCATGGTTTGGGTCTTGGTGGAAGTGGATAAGCGCCAAAAGACACGGAACCCATGGTCTCACCCCTATTCCAGTACCCAGTCTGTCTGTCTCTGCTGATAAGGTGAGCAATGGAACTGGGGAAACTCTGCATAGGCGAGGCTGCTGGGTTTGATGGAATCGGTCGCAGGGTGCAGAAGACATGTGCCAGCCCACACTTGCTAATTCTGCAGAACGTGCCCCAGCTCTGGAAGACATCCTGTGTTGTAGCTCCAGCTTCCTTAAGGACTTCAGACTTCATACATTATGAAAATTGAGAGGCTGCAAGCCCCTGGTCACAGACCACTTTTAATCCCCTGCAGTTTGCAGTTGTTTAATCCCTGCAGTTTGCAGGTACTGCAGTCAGGATCATGTTCTTTGACTTCAGTGCCTTTAATACCATCCAGCCTCTTGGACTGCGGCACAAGCTCAGGAAAATGCAACTTGATGCCCCCACAGTTCCCTGGACCAAGGACTACCTGACTAACAGATGGCAGGTAGCGAGGCTCCGGCACTGTATATTAGAGACAGTGGTGAACAACATTGGGGCACCTCAGATAACCATCCTATCCCGATGCTGTTTCATGCCCATTGTAGAATGCATTCAGCAGTGGAGGTGAGTTGGAGTACAGAGGACTAGTAGAGGTCTTTGCCTTGTGGTGCAGGGAGAACAACCTGCCACTCAGCAACAGCAAGACTGGAGCTGGTGGTGAACTTCCAGCAAAACAGGGAGCCCCTGAGACCAGCCACCCTACAGTGGGAGGAAGAGGACGTGGTGCAGCGATACAAGTACCTGGGGGTCCACCTGAAGTGCAACCTGAGGCAAATAGCCAACAGAAAAAACTCTACTGTTTTGTGAAGGCTCAGGTATTTTGATGCATGTAGCAAGCTGCTGACTAGGAGTTTTCCAAGTCATTAGGAAGGCCAGCTCCATCGCAGGTCTCAGAGGGAACGAGGCCGAGGGAGAGCGGAGAAGAGGATGGTGGCAAAATCAGACAACATTATGAACAATTATGCCCATTCATGGATCTGATGCTTATCAAGTAGATGGTTGTGGCGAGCTAGGACCCTCAAGGTAAAGGAAAACCTGGATGAGATTCTGTATTAGCAAGGAGTGCAAGAGAAAACCAGGGAACCCAGAAAATACCAATGGGACCATTAGGAGAACATGAGAGTCTCACACTAAGACATGTAGGGCACATTGTTATGATACTGATAAACATCTCCCCAAGTTTCAACATTCAAGAGATCTTATTGTCAATCCATTAATACACATATGTACATCTGGGATGCAATACTGTCTCCCTGTGGTGCTACATTCACACATTAACTAAGCAATATACTCTGATATACTATCATTTACACATCAACTAGACAATACATTTCACATACGCTATTGACACACTGTTTAGATTATAAGCTACATACTGCGCAATATAAGTGCAAAAGCAACACAAAGAAACGATGGTCGTGCAAGAACTCGATGTAAACTAAACATGCAAGTACTGTCCTGAGGCACCCAGTCATTTTCTGACTGCTTATCCTGGTCAGGGTCATGGGATTAATCTTTTTCTGTGTTTAATTTCCTTTCCAAAAATTTATATTTGTGTGAACGTATCTGAAAATTGACTTGCATATTAGTGCAGATACTCACTACATCAAACAAAAAGACAAAAGCAACTTTACCGCACCCTAATTGCCTCATGCATGCAATTAGAGTTCAGTCAGCAGTCCAAGGTTCATGGTATTTCATTTTGATGTGTGCAAAGTACAATAAGTTCCTACTTGTGTGATTCCAAGGCCATATTGCAGAGAAACGTAAAAAAAAAAAAATTTAATCATACAAAACAGTAAGTATAGTTGCCAACAATAACAAAACACAATATCACCACCACAGACAAACAGCAGATATACAGCTCCGGAAAAAATTAAGAGACCCCTCTATATTTTTTACAAATCTGCATTGTTAAATCCTGGTTTAATCCTGGTTCTGCTGGCAGAAGGCTACACTGCGTGGCAGGCGGATTCCAGGCTCAACGTTTCTAAGAGATCAGTACACAAGACCGAGGTGAAGCAGGAGACACTGGCAATGACCAGACACCAGCCAGATAGTGGGGGGAAGCGACTTTTTAGTGCCAGAGATGGCCGTAAGCTTGTCCAGCAGTGCCTCATGAATCGGAGGATGACATCAAGGGACCTTCAAAAGG
>JAODKM010000016.1:14236122-14256575 GCA_026780845.1 Petrocephalus sullivani | reverse complement strand
TCCGGTCCTGGAGAGCTACTGTCCAGTAGGTTTTCTATTCCACCTGGCTTCTGATGAGCCACACCTGTTCCTGGTATATACCTGAGAACAGGTGTTAGCTCTCCAGGACCGGAGTTGGAGACCCCTGTTCTACACAGACCATAAATTGAGAAATGAGTGAAACAAAAAATTTTGCTGTGGTTTCTTAATTTTTTCCGGAGCTGTATGTACAAGTTGTGCATTGCTGGTAAAATTGAGGGAACGAGGTGACGTTTCTGAGTGTGTGTCATTCTCTACTGTCTGGCAGAAGGGAGGAGGGAGAAAGTGTGGCTGTGCAGGCTGACAGGCACCGTGTTCAGGTCTGACATCCTGAAAAAGACAGAACATGTTGACTTTGAAGGGCCGTACAGTCAGAGGTACATGCGGCGATCTCTTTGCAGCTGTGTGTACCAACATCAAGGCTGGCACCTTACCATAAGGGAGAGACATCCATGCTTGTATGGAGAGATCGAAAAAAAAAAAATGTAAGAATCAGTAAAATAACAATTATGTCATTGAAAATAACAAAACACAAGCAAGATACTGAGAAAAAGAAAAAATTTATAATTATAATTAAGAATCCAGTATTACAGCTGTTGTACTCAGTTACATGCAGTAACACACAATTTCCACTAGATGACATTTAAGGAAAACGAGTGTTTGAAAAAGCCTGACGTATCCTGAAGGCTAAACGCTGATTTGAAATGAAGTAGCTTTGTTGTTATTGCTTTAACAGTAAAGTAAGAACCCCTGCCCACCCCCCAAAAAAAAAAGCTAAAATGAGTTTAAACTAAACAGCAATTCAAATATTCAACTGTATTATTATAAATCACATTTCTTGCAGGAGATTGCAGTGAAATGTAATGAAAAACAACATGGCAGCATGAAGGGCAGTGTAGAAAGCAGAAGTGAAGCCGTGCACATGTGGGAAGAATTTAAACTGAAAAAAATGAAAAGGAAAGCAAATATAATGAACAAGGGTGAGAAGAGGCTGAAACCAGGAAAAACAGATGTTACACCTCTTGTAAAAAGCAATAATGTATTAAGACTAATCATAAAAGCAAACAAGGGACATAATGAGAATCAGGCAACAGATTGCCTCACAGCGGTCAGATGTAGAGATCTTCTAGGATTTTGGCCAGATGACAGCTGGAATATTTCATTGGCGGGTTGGAAGCGCAAGGCACGGTATATCGTGACACGCAAACACATACACAAACAGCGAAGGAAGCACCCCAGTGGCACCCCAAAGTAGTCAAAAATGTGAAAACAGCTCAATTGTAGGGACACCCACATATTGAGAGATAAAGATTTTTCTGGAGGAAATCTGCCATGTTTAAATTCATAATGAGCCCTAGCTCAGAAACATGCCTCAGATAACTGAACCAAGTACAGAGAGCCACATGCTGCAGACAGAACCTTACACACGACACAGACACACTCTGTGTACTACTGTCAGCAGGTTTACTGTCCAGTAATGCACAAAAAAACAGTGGATTAAATTCTGTCTCCCTCGTTTTCTTTGTCTTTCTTTGTCAAGGAATAGACTTTGTCAAATTGCTGACTCAAGAGATCTTCACAGTGGTGCAAAAGTCACATAGCATGAGAGGGGGAGAGGAGGGGGGTAGGGAAGGCAGTGAGAACTGGATCCAGCCAGACTTCCATAAAAACAGTCATGTAAAACTGTTTATCATGGGAGGGGTTTGACTTTGAGGGGAAGTACCAGTGAAATTAGCTGAAACTGCAATGACGTACGTCACCGTGTGTCTGGGCCTATGTTGTGTGTGCATTTTATTATTATTATTTTTTTTTACAAACACCTATCGGTTGTTTTTGAGATGTTGAGATGTCACCTGAAACTGAGCGGTTCTTTCACCGTGTTGAGAAGCATCCATTGTTGTCATGGACATGTACCCTAAGTGATGCTATTATAATGTGATGGTGGAAATGGGTAACAGACATGTGACAAACTTACCGACATACAAAGGCAATTGAGCAATTATTTTTATCACTGAAGCAGCTGGCAACAGCTGGGAAACGAGCACGGAGATGCTGTGGCAGTGACTGTCCGTCTTCCGCAAACCAGCACGTCGTAACAGACAGCAAGCGATGTGAGAGGGAGCGGCGCTTGGTCTGCTACACGTGCGGAGGCAGGCAGACGGGCTCGCTGAGGGACAGACACGGAGAGGAAAAGAAAAAGGAAGAAAGAAGGTGGATAGACGTGGGTTTGCTGTGAGCCGAAGTTCGCAGAAGCGCCACATGCCTGAACACATTGTTCTCTACTGGCAGGCCATGTGTCTCAGTGTGCCTGGTAAACACGCGGCTCGTGTTACACTGAGCCTGGAGTATACACGCCCCCCACTACACACGCCCTCCCACTGCTCCGGCCCATTCTGCAGTCCCATCGCTGTGAGTATACAGCCTTCCCCCAATTCTCTCCATCTCACTCTACAGCCACAACATGTTTTTGCTTTTCTCATATCTTCTGCTTCCCTACTATGCAAGCCCCCTCCCACCCCCGCCAATATGTATCCTCTCTCTTCTGATTTCCTCCACATACTCGAATTCCTCGCCCCCGCCGGCAGATCCCTGCTCGATTGTGCAACAGTCACATTGGGCTCTTGCCCATATCCTATTACTGCATATAAAGTTTATGGACTAACATCATTAATTCCAGAGTATGTGATAAACAGTCCAGCACCATACAAATGCCCCGGAGAAAACAAGCGAGGAAGAAGAATGATCAGAGAGCGTATGAGAGGAGACAGGAAACGCTGGAGGAGAAGAGGACTGGAAATCGAAAGGTGACAGCATGAGTGGCCTACACACAGGCCAAACAAGTGGACTGTAGTATTACTGCTCCACCACAGCCCACAGGGCCATCATACCCCCTAGTGCTGGCTAGCTTGTCCCAGTCTTCCTGCCAACGGATAGCTAAAAGGCAAAAGAGACTCCACTACAATTTAACTCCAGTACCTTCTGTGTTCTCTCTATCGTAGTCTTATCATAGATGGAGAAGCGTGAGCATGTATAAACTTACGTTTCTCAATCAAAGATTTTTAGATATGTTTTAGATAAGTGATATGTTTTTAGTTCAAATGTCTTTGTGAGTAATGCTATAAATCAGCATGCCGCAGAGAAGTAAAATATTGCCTGATAGTAGTGTCAGGAAAGGCTTTATGACCTTCATCTTTTGATTTGGGTAAATCAGTTTTAGCTCAGAGTAAATCAGCAAAGTCCACTGCCCAGGATTGACATTCTCCTATTCATCCATATTTCTAAACCTCTCTCCCCAGTTTCTCAATGGACTTACTTGCTTTGTTCAATCAATTGTTTTCCCTGAATGCATCTTTCCCCCCAGCCTATAAACACACATTTTCCCAGCTTATCTAGCGGCCCGAACAATGAAGTGCAGAAACACAGTTGATCTTCCCCCCTCTAAGTTGGGTGACTCTGTTTAATCAGGAACATCCTCATCATTGAACTACTCATCCAGTCAACTTGACTAAAAAGATCAAACAAATTCAGAAACAAGTTAAACAAACCACCACTGGCTCTGCCATACATCCCATCCGCTCACCAGGAGCATTAGGATATTGTTAAACTCCAGGCCGGTTTTAAGCTCCAGACCCCAGAGCAAAACAGGATCCACCTGATCCAGAACTTCCGGGAGGAGAAGACCCCTCACAGCTATGACCACAGAGAGAGGCAATTCTAGGTACTCTGGGGGCGTAAGGGGGAGGAAAAAAACTCCAAGGGGCCTTCCAACTCCCCCTCTCCCAACATGGTAACATTTATGGCCATTACACAATCAGGTGTAAATTAAAAATATCAACAAACAGAATTTAATAACACAATTCCCTTATTTTCACTTTTGTGAAAAGCAGGATACACAAAGCAGATTTGTCATTGCAATGTGCTATGTAATCAGCCGTCCTTGGGGGACCCAGGCAACTGCCCGCCTTGCCCGTCTTGTCCCTACGCCTCTGACCAGAGGCACAAAATTGTCCAAACTACTGGACAAAACACCAAAAACAAGGTCTCTCTGCCTGAGGCTGATCCTCCCATGTTGAGAGCAGACTTATAGAGTCTTCCCTTTCCAATTCCCTTTACATTTTTGCACCCTCAAATCAAATAGCTGGTGTGGGTGCTGCATATAGCATATTGGTTGTGACTGGCATGTCTCTCAACCTATCATTTGTCAGGGACTCTTAAGAATTCCATGCTGGCAAATAATGATTACAGACCTTTGTCCTCCTAGCTGGCACCACTGTATGAAAATGAATGGCATCCAGTGTCTGCAAGGAAGAAATACAAGGTCCAAATAGCACGTTCTTGATGATTGAGCGTAACGCACATGGGCATTTTTATACCTCTGCCAGTATCATTAAGATAACTGTGCACTGCTGTATGTCACCTCTATCCAAAAAGATCTATAACTTGAAAATTATAATTGATTGCACCTTCCTCTCACACACATACGTCTCTATATCTGTGTATCCTTTTTCATCATCGCATCAAAGGCCCAAGCCGCTTTCCAAAGGTCAAGCAATTTTCATTCACATGGCACTGCAAGCAGAAACAGAAGCTGATATTACTTAGGTGCCCTCTCCAGACCAAGTACAATTAAACATAAAGAGTGAGAATATTTGAGAGACTTAAACCGCATGTTTATCTGGTTAACACACAGGCAACATGGAGAGCTATCAAACGAGGAGGAGGGCGGAGGGCGGAGTTATAAATAAAGTGGGCGGGGCGTGAAGGAAAGGATACACATAAAGGCAAGATTTATCGTTCTTAATATTTTGGAGATCACGTCGAACGTAGCAAACGGGGCAGATTTCCCATGGGAATGGGATTCGGAAAAGACTAAATACATATATATTTCTGTCCCTTTCCTCGCATTTTGTGCGGATGCAGTGCTGACGCATTGTTTCGGGATTTAGACGCGGTGACAGGTTGAAGCCGGAGGTTGCAGAAAACGCCGTTCGCCTCCGCCGATTATATGCCAATATAATGATTATCCGTATTTTTCGTATTTTATTTTTTCGATTCACTTTAGTAAAATATCACTAAGGCGATACAGTAGCAGGAAGAGTCGGTGACACTGGTGCTAGAATTAGGCTGCTTAGTATCCTTTCTCGGTTACAAGTTGCATCGCAGGCGGCGAGAGAAACATTTTAGGCGTTAAAACGTCCGGACTGCCGAGCGTTAGTGCTGCCGTCCAGCCTCTTTCCGGGAAGACAAAGCTGGCCTCACTAATGATGCATTATTAGTAAAATTCAGACACACAGGGTAATTGTACTATAGTGGAGTATAGTAAACCAGCTATTTAAAGACAGCCACCGCCAGAATGCCTTATGTAATACTCGCGTGATACTAACCTGTGAGAGTATTCTGCGTTGTACATGTTATTGCCAAATTGTATTCCTTATCTTTCTTATCTATCTTTGGCGAGAAGGCTGCCTGTTAGACGCCGCGTCCTCGGCTTCCCAGGCGAGCAGAATCACCGTGCAGCTTTAATGGGTATTTCTGTTATGGGGAGCTGCGCCGGGAACACTAGTAACAATTAGGACTGTGCAGCTGTGGGTGCCCGAGCGGTAGGACAGCACGCGTTTGCCATCGGAAGCGGAGGCGCAGCGGTCTGTACGCGGGGGGATAACGGAGATGGAGGGGGCGAGGCACCGAGGGAGCGCGGCGGCCGCCGGCAGCGGGGACGGAGCCTCCGTCTCCGGCAGGGACTCCGGCGGGGACTCCGGCGGCGGCGTCGCTCTCAAGAAGGAGATCGGCCTGGTCAGCGCCTGCGGCATTATTGTAGGTGAGTCTCTGTGGGAAAAGCTCTCCGGCGGCTCCATCGGTCCGCTTATTGTGATGCATTCGGCGCTCGCCGGCCGGGACTCCGCGTCTCTCGCAGACGTTTCCCTGGAAGCCTGGCAGATGGGAAATTCAATCCGCCGCTTTCTAAGAGCAGCTGTACACATCACTTCTGCTCAGTCGGAAGCCAAGGCTGATTCAGCTTTTACTTTTTTTAACTACTCTGGTATTAGGAGTAATTAAAACTGGTTGATGGCATCAATCAGCCTTAATCATTTATTCTTATCGTGAGTTGCATGTCTTTGCAATAGCTCCCGCAGTCATTCTTTGGCTGTGTGTAAGCTGTGACTGACACATGACATTATGGCCAGCTCCTGCTGCATAGAAAGGTCTGCTTGCAGTACTGCTGCGTCAGACAGTGCAGTCTCGTGCCAGATGCGTGCCTAGGGATGCTGACACTGTTTAAGTGACATCCTCCTTCTCCGGCCGGCGGCCGGCCACAGCAGTGTCAGCCCTGCACTCTGGACCCAATGCAAGCCACAATGCTGACCGTGACTAAAGGATGTCGGTCACGAGGTGGCTGGCGAAATGGTTTGGTTCAGGACTGGTGCTGTGTTGCTCTTGGGAAGCAGCGAGTGGGAGCTGATGGCTGACACCTGTACCGCTGCGAATGAATACATTTTGCTAAATGGACTGGGCCTATATGGCTGAGTGCTGACTGTCAAAGTACCTGGAGCACTTTTTCTGACCTTGGCAAACATTGGGGCAATTAGTCTCCATGGTCTTTATCTGATCTGGCCTGCTGACAGCCAAGGTGCTTTCAGGGTAGCTACATGTGCCCTATCAAACTTTCTGCCACAGCTCTCATAGTGCTGGACAGAAGAGCATGAAATGTGATGTCAGCCGCTTGTAGAATATCTACTGAGTCAGTAGTAATTCCAGGAGCAGAATGAAAGGAGACCAAAATGTCTTGAAGAAATCCAATCAAATGGGTTTAGCACTGACGATGGAATTTCAGCTTGCACATTCTGTTAGTTGGTGCACTCTACAATTACAATTATTACAGCACCATGATGGGCTTTGTAATGGTTTTTAGCCTGGAATTTGCTTGGAGATTTTGTATTTTTAAGGAAATTAAATGTTAATCCCCTCTCTTGCCAGCAATCCAACTAGGAACCCAAGCACAATATGAATTTCCATAACTAAGTAAGGCATATGGTCACATAAGGAAGTGTTGTAATTTGTATTATATTATTGCCATAATATTTTAAGTCGTTTTTTTTAAGGACCATTAATGTCATATGGGTGAAGTTTTTGGTGGTGTGGGGGACCCAATACAGAGTTTTGAGTCTATTTTTTTCATTGCTGTGGTTGGGATTAATCTTAATTCATTAATTTCTGGGATTAGAGAGAACTTTATTAATCCCTCGGGAAGGTTCCTCCGGGAAATTCAGTTTCTAGCAGCAGCAGAACACAGAGACAAACAATTTGCATAGATAAAAATACATACAAAATAGAATAAAATATAAAGAGGAAAAAGAAGAGAATATGAACATAAATATAGCATATTTATATGAATATAAAAAATATATAATGTAATATATGATATATAATACAGCATATATATTAATAGACAATAAAATATACTCAAACATAGCCGTCAATGAAACAGAATCAGTCTCTTTCTGTTATTGCACATGTTCAGTTGTCCCCGTCCACCTTTGTCCTCCTGATACCCCTCCCCCTCCCTCTCAGCGAGGAGTTAAACAGTTTGATGGCTTGTGGGACAAAGGAGCTTTTAAGTCTGTTGCTTCTAGACTTGGGGAGAAGCAACCTGCCGCTGAGCAGACTCCTCTGGTTATTTATGACAGTGTGCCGAGGATGCCTGGCATTGTCCATAATGTCCAGACTCCTCTGGTTATTTATGACAGTGTGCCTAGGATGCCTGGCATTGTCCATAATGTCCAGACTCCTCTGGTTATTTATGACAGTGTGCCGAGGATGCCTGGCATTGTCCATAATGTCCAGCAGTTTAAGATGTCCTCTTCTCTGCCACTGTCACCAGAGTGTCCAGCTTCATGGCGACCACAGAGCCAGCCTTCCTAATCAGTTTTTCCAGCCTAGATGAGGCCTCCTTTGCTGTGCTGCTCCCCCAGCGCACCACAGCATAGAAAAGTACCCCGGCAGCCACCAATTGGTAAAACATCCACAGGAGCTTCCTGCAGATCTTGAAAGACTGCAGCCTCCTGAGGAAATGGTCTGCTTTGGCCCTTTTTGTACAGGTGCTCTGTGTTGTATGTCCATTCCAGTTTGTTGTCCACCCACAGCCCGAGGTACTTGTATGTGGGTTTCCATAAAATATCAGAGCTGGCAGAACTACAGCCAAGTAGTTCTTGTCAACACTATTGCTGTTTGCTAGCTAAAATAAACATCTGCTTAAGTGAATTATAAAACAGCCTTTTCTGTAGTATAGTCTAACTGTGACAAGGCAAAGAGTCTACTGTTAGTGTGAGGAAAATGTGTTGCAATCATCCCACTTAATTTTGTGGCATCATTGTGCAGATTTTATAATTGTCAAGGAAATGGAATATACTTAATACCAATACAACTGTGTGTACAAGTGTGTTTTACAAATGCACAGCCCAGCCCTGCTAGTGGGCCTGCGGCTTTGACCTCACTAATTGCCCCCTGGTTCTCTTCTCCTCTTCTGAATGTAAATTTATAGCGCCCTCAATATCTGAAATGCAGAGCGTTTGAAATCACCCCCCCCTCTGTCATGGAAGCTGACATTGGGATCCCCCTTGCCTGTATGCCGTTTCTCTTGTCTTCTTAACATCAGCTCAGCAGAATGAGTTCCCATTTCTTCTTCTGCCTGCCAGACTGCTCTTGCCCTTTGACCTGCCGCCCAGCCGCACTATCTCCGCCATGTCGATACTAATCGCTTGTCTGTGCACTTTTACGGCTCCCCCCTGCCTTGCCTTGCGTCATGTGACTTGGCCCCTCGTTCTTCTGCTTGAGCGGGGCCTGCATTTCCGCTGTCTTCTCTGTGAATCTCGGCCTTCTGTCGGGATTCTGCCCCCCCCCCCCCGCCTCATATTCACTCCTTTACAGTCTCCCAGTCTCACTTTTTTGTTCCCTTCTTCCAAGATCAGACTGATGATTTTCCCAAAGCACCTGCCTCCTGTTGCTCGTCCTGCTTCCTTTCAGGCATTTAGGGCACCTTTGAAGGAGTCTCCTTCATGGGCTTTGTGTCCGCCAGCCCTAACCCTCTCTGCCCCTCCCCATCTGACTTACTTTATTTTAATTAAACCTTTTCCTTTCATTATCCATATAGTTAATGGGTCTCACATCTGATTATTTTAGTTTTTACACAACATATTTCCCATATACCCAGCACATAGTCCTACATTTGTTAAGGGAATTCGTTTTTAACCATCCTTAAACTTCCAAACACAAATACACCAATGTTTGGGGGGCCTCCATTACAAATGTGATTAAATGTAACCTCAGCCTTGAATGTTCTGTTTTTATTTATTTTATTTTTTTTGGCTCCAAACGTGGTTGAGGAGCTGCTGCCTTCAATGTTTTAGATCCAAACAAGGACAGTCTGTCTGGGAATATTAATTATGTTTCATAGAGCACTTAATGTGGAGAATTGCTTTTCATAAATTATGAAATGTTGCTGCAGACTGCTTGGGGGTTGGGGCACCTGAGGCCAAAACCCTCCGTGGTAAGAAGATTACAGCAGGAACTGCAAACGCATAGCTGCTGCAGGCCTGCGCACCACCTTGTGCCAATGAGCCCTTTACAGCGTGTGTGTGTGCCTTATCGCCACCCTTTTTTTCTTAATGTCTCTTTGTCTTGTAGGTAACATCATTGGGTCAGGGATCTTTGTGAGCCCAAAAGGAGTTCTGGAGAATGCAAGTTCAGTGGGCCTGGCGCTGATTGTCTGGATTGTAACAGGAATAATCACGGCCATCGGGGCGCTGTGTTACGCTGAGCTAGGGGTCACGATCCCAAAGTCTGGTGGAGACTACTCCTATGTGAAGGATATCTTTGGAGGACTTGCTGGGTGAGGCTGAAAGGCTATTGGTGGGGGGGTGATTACAAAAATCGGACTCAAGTCTAAACATTTGAATAACCATTATAGAACACTGACTAAAATGAATTTGTTAAATTTGCAAATTTTGTTTGTTTGCTTGTTTTTTTTATTTAGAAGCACTTGTTTCCCCGAATAATGTGTCCCCAGACCTGCTGCTTTCCCCTTAGAATGTCATTGTGCTTGACCTCCTGTCAGATTCCTGCGCCTGTGGATCGCCGTGCTCGTGATCTATCCCACAAACCAGGCTGTCATCGCCCTCACCTTCTCAAACTACGTCCTGCAGCCTCTCTTCCCCACCTGCTTCCCGCCCGAGACCGGGCTCCGGCTGCTGGCCGCCATCTGCCTGTGTGAGTGCTGGGGTGCTCGGCTTTGTTTGGAAGGGGATAGGGATGTTTAAAGACGTGCTAAAAGGCCCCTGTTGGGTTAAGCCTGGAAAGGATGTGTGTGTGAGTTTGCATAGATCACATTTGAGGACTAAATTGTTCCCAAACTCTGGTAAAACCTGAAATTTCCCCTACTTTTGGGGATATCTTTTCAGCTCCCCATTTTGGATAACCTCAATTTTATAAAAGATTTATGAATGCAATAAAAAAAGTAAAAATGCCAAAGGTTAAGGCTGGGGAGGGGTTAAGGGTGTCGTGACTGGGATTAGGGTTTTTTTCCCCCATGGAAATGAATGTACGGTCTTCATTAAGATAGGACTTCAAATGTGTCTGTATTCAGTGCTGCTGATCGCCATGTTCAGTCCCACCCTGCTCCCCAAACCAGCCTAGGCCGGCCTTAAGCCCTGCGTTTCTCCCAGCCAGTATCTGTGAGAGACCGTGTGTGAGCGAGACTCTTTGGACAGTCCAAGTCTTCCACGTTTGGCTGTGATTTTTTCTTTTTTTTTCTTTTGGGATGAGCATCTGAAATCTTCACACATGTAAGAACATCACAGAGAAAATCTGAACTGGCAGAGACATTGTAATGTCAGAGTAGCACCATTAGTAGTTCAGTCTCTGCCTTAGGAATCCCGTTATCGTCATTAAAGACGTCTAGCCTTTGCACAAACCCCACAGTCTGTAAATTAAACAACCAGTGCGATTCCTAATGGAGGCCCTTGATGGTGTGCGGATGCCCCCAGGCTCTAATCCTTGCCTTTATGATCCCTGCTAGAACATGCGTGTCCAGCAGCTTATAGGTCCTGTTTTCATACGCCTCAGCCTGGGTTTGTGCGTTCTTTTGTTTTTTGTTTTGTTTTTATTTCTCTCCCTCCGACCAGATTAACATGGACATTGATTTAGAGGTACTTGTTCCGATAAGCTAACAATGCAATGTTGTTTTTAGCTTTCTAAATTGTAGATTAGTGGAACTCATGGAACACCTAGTTCTGATTGGCTTGGGCAGTAGAGTGCTGGCTTTTAATTGGGTAGGTTCTGTTTGTCCAGTTTTTGGGTATGGATAGAAAGAAACTGAGTAGTACATTTTAAATATTACCCCCACTCCTCTTAGGTGGCTCCAGAAAGTAGGTGAGAAGTTAGTCCTGAGCACAAAGGACACTTCCTTCCCCCCCATACAGTCTCTGCTATGCTTTGTTCCTTGTTGATTCGGATCTTCAAAGGGGTGCCTATTTTAATCGTGAGCGTGACCTAAAATTGTGGAATTTGGCAGCACAGCAGAATTACGGAGGTGGATTAACCTCAGTGGCTGCTTCGTCTGTTTTACTGGTCACACGAAGTAGAGTACTGAAATCCCACAGGTAGACTTCATATGAGATTATCATATTGTTCTTCAGATAAATGGCATTCGTTTGCTCTGCCCAAGGACTGGCCTGTGATATGTTATGGGGAAGTGATCTCTTAACAAGACGGACTTTATGGCATGTTACACCATTAGTTGTTGATTGCCCAAACAACCAAGGGCTTTTATTAATGATACACAAGTTGTAAATGAGCGCAGGTTGTTCACATGTCTGCCAGGCTGCAACAAAGGCATCCTCGATGCTGAGTGAAAGGCCAGCTTGGTGACGGTGGCCTGCTGCGTAGCTTTTTGCTGTAGGCCTCGGTGTCACCTTACACGCTGCACATCACCTTCTCTTTCTTAAATATTCTCTCCAGGTGTTACTGCCCAAGTGTGTGGCTTTCAACCACAGATCTCACGCGTGATAAACCGCTTCTCTTCTTACTTAAAAGCATGCGGCACAGGGGCAATTCAGGAATGTGTAATTTATAGTAGAATTAATAGCAATAATAACCAATGACCTTGGCTGAAGTACAAAGGCTAATGCTTTGGAGAGCGAACAAGTTCATTGTTCATAAAGTGACGGTTTGCTGCTGTAAATAATAAAGAGTGATAAAGTTCGTCAAAATGGAACGGTGAATGAGCAAAGGACAAGACTTAATTCTTTTATGGAAAATCACGTGGTTGGCACACACGCCCTCGCACAACCTCCGTTCTGTAGCGTGCACTTGGAGTGTGTATTAATGCCGTCTCTCTGTGCTGTTGTCATTCTGAGTCATGTCTAATCAAATGCCGTTTACCTAATTACTTAACAGTTCCTCTTTCTTCTATGCCGGTCACTATTTTTTTGTGGAGATTGCTGACCCCTTCTGGACAGGAATGGTACTGAAGTGGTCATCAATTAATGGGGCCCAGAGACAAATTGCACCAGTATGCCTTCTGAAATTGTTGGGGTCGGACTAGCAAGAGGAAACGGGTGTTATTTTCAGTTCAGGAAACAACTTGTCGGCTACATCGTGCTTTCCTGTGTGTCAGCATTCTGCCATGTCAGAATATGAACAGATTTTTAGAAATACTGCTGAGTATTTTTTTTTTTTCCCCATTTTTCCCAGTTTAGATTTTTTTTTTTAATGATTATTTATTTTTTTTTTTTTATTTATAAGAATACTAGACATGCAGGGTGGCATGGTAGTGCGGTGTTTAGCACTGTCGCCTCATACCTCTGGGACTGGGGTTCAAATCCTGCCCGGTTCCATATGTGTGGAGTTTGCATGTTCTCCCCGTGCCATTGTGGGGTTTCCTCTGGGTACTCTGGTTTACCCCCACTGTCCAAAGACATGCTAAGGCTGATTGGCGTTGCTAGATTGCCCGTAGGTGTGCATGTGTGAGTGAATTGTGTGTGAGTGTGCCCAGCAATGGGCTGGCCCCCCGTCCTGGGTTGTTCCCACCTTGTGCCCATAGCTTCCGGGATAGGCTCCGGGCCCCCCGCGACCCTGTTCAGATTAGCGGGTTGGAGAATGGATGGATGGACTAGACATGCAATGACTCAGTGCAAGTAAACCGTGCAAGACTCATATAGACGGCATGTACATCTAGATGGTAGACAGTAACAATGCAAATATGTAGCTGGAAACCTTTTCTATCAGTGAAAGTTGAGAAGTCTGATAGCTTGGGAAATATTATAAATTCATCAAATAAAAATGTAAAATATATCATTTGAAGTGGCAATGATTTAAAAAATAGACAATAGAAGGCAACAACTGCAATATTCTCTAAGTAATATGAATATGTGATGTGTAACTTTAATTCTATTTTACAGTGTATTTCTGAGGCAGGTGACATGCTGCTGAGTACAAATTAAGTGTGTGGAGTGTTGTTATGAAATATGTGGTGCAGTCATACATTATATATTATACCTCTTATAAAATCAGCATCCAACGTGGCATCGGCGTGCTGTGTTCTGTGCCATCTGTAGGATTATGGTCATTGTAGTTTTCTAATGCTTATATTCTGAGTGACCTGTGATGCCTTTGGAGAACTACAATGGGGCAAAAAGAGCAGCTCTTATGGGGGTAAAAGAATTTACACAATTTAAAGAATGTGACCCATCTAACCAAGGTTAGGTTTCGGTTAATTGATCAGTGCTACTTAAAGACCGTGGCTGTGCCAGCCCCTCACTGTGCCTCTGCCTGTCGCCTTCAGTGCTGCTGACCTGGGTGAACTGCTCGAGTGTCCGCTGGGCCACCCGTGTCCAGGACATCTTCACCGCTGGCAAGCTGCTGGCCCTGGCTCTCATCATCATCATGGGCATTGTGCAGATCTGCAAGGGTACGCCTTTGGCATCCTCCAGCACCTGGCTCCTTATCGCCATACCTGGCCTCTCGGTCCTTGTGTGCAAAGACGCGTGTGATTGCCCATGTCTGCTGCATGTGCTTGTCTGACACCATGCACCTGTTATGTTTTGGTTTCTGTGGTAGTGTGTAACTGATGATGAGGCAATCCGCCTATCAAAAAAGAGGCTGTACAAAACGGGTATGCATTTGAGGTTGGCTGAGAATTAAGAGCATAATTAAAGGCGACATCTTTATACACTTGCTGTGTATAACACAGTAAATACACTTACTTAATGCTAACACTGACATCCCACTTAAACAATCAACACAAGCTAAGGGAATACGGTCACATGCTTTCTTGTGACACTGAACGATCACTAATTTATGCTGGCCTCCATAGTACGGTGACGTTGAATCCCTTGTCTGATGATAACATTGGCATTTTAGTGGTCTCAGAAATATCAATGAATTTGGTGTAAATGTACAATCCATAGTTCTCATTGTATTGGCCTTTAGATATGTGAGGCATATATAATCATCCCTGGCAACCACCTCATAGAGCCCTTACAAAGAAAAGTCTTGCTGCATTTTTATCTTCCGTTTTTTTTTCTTCTTTTTTTTTACTTTTTTATCTTTGAAAAATGCATTAGACCCTGATTTGGTCATTGTTGTACCTAATCTGTTTTATAAATGTCATTGCCTGGGTTGAATGGTTTCTTTCCATCTATGCGTTGCTTTCATCAAATCTCTAGAGCTCTGAAGCACATTAAAAATTTAACTGTGAAATTTTTTGGACTGAGAGGAGAACATTAGATCAGACGGGTCTGTGAGAAAAGCTATAGACGCAAACGGGCTCGCATGATTCCCTCGCGATTGGTATTACCGCCAGGTGACTGAGCAGGGGATTAAAGTCCACATGCCTCTTCACGACCACTCTGCCCCCCCAACTCCCAGGCAGTCTTTTTAACTCTGTCATGCAAGGCCATATCACCTCACTTGCACACTTGCATGCAGTGTAAATTCTGTGTAATATCCCAGAATAGAATGTGCCCAGTTGGAACACTAAGAGTGCATCGAGTCAGATCTGATTGAAGGATAACTTGTAGGCTGTTATGAATGACCGGTGTCGTTTTACCCCTAGGGCAGTACTACTGGCTGGAACCAGCCAATGCCTTTGAGAGTTTTCAGGACTACGATGTGGGCCTGATTGCTCTAGCCTTCTTACAGGGCTCCTTCGCCTATGGTGGTTGGAATTTCCTCAATTATGTCACAGAAGAGCTTGTTGATCCGTACACGTGAGTTCCTTTTATTTCCTGTGTCCCGCTGTGCCCTAACGTACAGTATTCCATCGGTGTGACAGTCTGCCTTTTTTCCGCGCAGGAACCTGCCACGAGCCATCTATATCTCAATACCTCTTGTGACGTTCGTTTACGTTTTTGCCAACATTGCTTACGTAACGGCGATGAGCCCCCAGGAGCTTCTGGCATCCAATGCAGTCGCCGTGGTGAGGATCCATGCCTTTCTCTTTCTACTCTGTCATTCCCACACTTGTCTTGCTTATACAGTTCATTCCATGTACACGTTTTTTGACGTTTCATGAATTTCGGATGCTCGTACAAATTTGTTGGCCTTTCACGAATCTACATGCCTCTGTTCCTGCTCTTTCTCTGATCTTTGGCTATGTATACGCTCTGTTGTCTGACGTTGGTTTCCTAATGTAGGCGATAACATGCACGTGTGCATTCTGCATTTGTCAGTCTAACCACCCTTTCTTTCCACCTACCTCCCAGACGTTTGGTGAGAAGCTGCTGGGAGTGATGTCATGGATCATGCCCATCTCTGTGGCTCTTTCTACATTCGGAGGGGTCAATGGATCCCTCTTCACTTCGTCCCGGTCAGTCCATCTATTCCCACCCCATCACACCAGCTCTCTCTCTCTACTCCCCTATTTCTGTCTCTCTCCTTGTTCGCCATTCGTCTGGCCTTTCCTGACCTCACGGGTGCACGAAAGGTTCTCTCCCGGCCCATCGCCCTCTTACTTCACTGCCCCCTGCCTCTCCAGTAGCTCTGCTTCTGGTTCTCTCCTCCAGTTATGCTGGCATGTAAATGCTTCTCTTGGATTATCTCGGAGCGTTGAGACGGCTGCTGGTTCCCCCGCTCCTGCCGGGCCTAGCTGGGTTTATATAAAGGACTTATTTAAGTTTCTTTTCTCTTTGGTTCCCGCAGGCTGTTTTTTGCAGGAGCGAGAGAGGGACACCTTCCCAGTCTCCTGGCAATGATTCATGTCAAACGCTGCACGCCCATCCCTGCTCTCCTCTTCACGGTAGGTTCTGCATCGCCCTACTGCTGTTTTCAGGACTGTAGTACTTTGTCACGACAGTATAATGATCCAATATTCACAGCAACTAAAGCACAGTAGATGCATATTATAAATATGCAGTTTATTCTCCATTCTCACTTGCCATTCCCCCTATTTCGTTTTGACCTCTTGCCTGGTTGGCTAGAACGGGAGCCAGTAATATTAGACTATTTTTCCCGAAGAATCCGCCCCTTGGCTCATGCCTGACTTTTTTTTTTCCTTTTCAGTGCGTGTCTACCTTGCTGATGCTCTGCACCAGCGATATGTACACTCTCATCAACTATGTGGGTTTCATAAACTACCTCTTTTACGGTGTCACTGTCGCCGGACAGATTGTTCTGCGCATCAAAGAGCCAAATATGCATCGGCCAATAAAGGTGAACAGACCTCTCACTGGTCAATCAGTCTTTCTCTGTTTTGATGGTCCAGGTCAGATTCTGGTTAATACAGATGCTAGTTTGCAATCCAGTTTATCTGTAAGTCTGTGCTTGGTTAATTAGTGCTTTGGTAAAAATGTATATCACAGTTCCCCAATTCCAGTCCTAGAGGGCTGGAATCCAACAAAGTTTGCAGTTTTCCCTTCACAAACATGCCTGCTAAACCTTGTAGTTCACAGATTAAAATGTTTGAGCAGGGAAAATGGCAAACAGTATTGGATTTTAACCATTCCGGGACCGGAATCAGGAATCCCTGACTTGTATATATGAGGGAAGGGTATTTTGACTGTTAAAATTTGAGTTGCTAGAGTTATTTTTTTACTTAAATGTATGAATGGTCTATACATATTTCCCTAGCAAATAAAAACATTCACAGATTTATCTTTAATGAAGTGATATCATCCAATTTTTATTTTATTTTATTTTTTTTTTTAATTGCAAGATCCTATTTATGGAGGACTAAACATTTTTTTTTTTGTTGATTTATTTCTGATTAATTTTTAATTCCAAATGTTTTTTTTTTAATCATCTGCATGTAAATGAGGTGGACAGCCCTAACGCTTTCTCTAAACCAGGGGTACAGTTTACAGTTGACAACTTGGAAAGTCGTGTACTGTGAACCTAGCGTCATCCCATGTCAGCTAGCATCTCTTCTCATCCAAGCAAGGCTAAAGTTATGGAGATCAGCTTGAGCCGATAGTGCTTTAGCAAAAGGGTTATGGCTGCCCACCGCACTTGCATGCAGATGAATAAAAAATTCTTTGAAATAAAATCTTTGGACTAAATTTAAATCTCTGGAATACATTTAATTTTTTTTCTATAAATCTTTGGAATAAAAAATTTAATGAATAAATCGATAGAGAAATCCATTTATTTTTACATTTCGTCCTCCATACCTATTGGTTAATTGGACCTATAATAGACTGTTTAAATTTTGTCCCTTCATGTCTTTTAATTGGACAGTTCAAGATAATGTAGCATTGACTTCCCATCACTGTCTCCATCAGTACACATTAAGCAGCACTAAGAGGTGCCGTACTCGGAACTGTGTGCATGCAGTGCTGATGTGTGCCAGCATACTGCATTGAGGTTTGCAGAAGGCTTCTGCTGTGTGCATTTCTATAATAATGTGTTTTTCCCCACTAGATAAGCCTGATTTGGCCAGTTATCTACCTGCTCTTCTGGGCATTCCTGCTCATCTTCTCTCTGTATTCTGAGCCGGTGGTGTGCGGCATTGGTCTAGCAATCATGCTCACTGGCGTCCCAGTCTACTTCCTTGGTGTCTACTGGGACAAAAAGCCCCAGTGTTTCAACACATTTGTCGGTATGGTATCTGCTTTCCATTATTTATTATTGTTCATGCTGTTGTTGTTAAAACCATCAATATATAATGAGTAATATGAAATCTGTACAATAGTCACTGATACTAAATGTAGAGCTTCATCTTAGCTTGAACCTTGTTTTAAGAGGAAATCTACTGAAGCTACACACTGCTTAGCAAAGTACACTGTGAATTTACAAATTCAAATGGGTCTCATTTAAAATGTCTCGTACTGGACTATGTTAATCTGTTCTGCAGTACAAATGAAAAATGTAACTTCTGTTAAGTGAGCCTCACAGACTGCTCTGCGGTTTGTTTCCTTTCCACAGACAAGCTGACTTACGTAGGCCAGAAATTTTGCGTGGTGGTTTACCCAGCGGAGGAAGACAGCCAAGAAGGAGCGGGAAAAGAGGAGAGTTTTCCCCTTTCTGAGCAGGCGGAAGACGATGAAAAGGCACAGACATTAGAGCGCTGAACCAGAAAAGCACTCAATTGGGAGGATCGATTTTTGTACCACTACGATGAAAGATACATGCTAATTACTGTTTAAATTGTATTTTTGTCATCAAGAGTTTGACTGTAAATGTGCTGTCAGACAGGACGATGGGTTAGGGTCAACATGTTTTGTTTTGGTAATCAATGTAAACTGATATGTTCCTGTACTCAGATCTACCGTTTAAACGTGTTCCCTAATTTTAATTCTTCTGCAGCGTCTTTTTCACTGTCAGGAACCAGTCTTTATGTATTAATTAAACCGGCCAAATTATAAAGGCTAGAAATCAGTCTTGAGGTCCCTTAAGTGATTTCCCCTTACATGTGCCTTTATTACAGGAAAAGATTGTGGTGTCCCCCCCGCCCCTCCAAAATCAGAACCCCCCGTAATTTTTTTTTGTGTGTTTTTTTTTTTTTTTTAAATGTGATACACTACACATGGTTTGTATTTGTCAATGGTTCTAAAACTGGTTTTGTAATTGTAGAAGTGGTTTTAATTCTGTCCTTATTGTCATTTACATGCTTTTGGACAGCAGATGTCAGCAGATGTAGCCGTGTGGTTTGAGTAAGAGCCTAAGAAAATGCATAAAAATATGATGTATATTAAAACCTAAGCAGTGAATTTTTTATTGATAAAGTGGTAATTTTTGCTCTGTAGGAATTTGGTTAATTTGTTAATTAAAACAATGGTGATAAATGTGGCACAACGGATCGTATACCAGCAGTGCTACCGAGAATTACGAGATGTATGGATATGCCATGTGGTGTAACACGGATATGCCATGTGGATATTCCATGTAGCATAAAATGGATATTCTGTGTCATTCAAGTAACTACATTGGAAGACCCTAGCAAACCCAAGGCAATGGCAGGCTTCTGTGGTGTGCAGTGTGTATTTGTAGTGCTTAGTGAAATGGCAGGTAAATGAGCTGTATTTAGGTTATTTGGGTGCTGCACACCATTTCAGGTCTGGGATGTAGAACAACAGTAGGGGAAATAGCTGTTCCCATTCAGTCACTGACTGCTGAAATAGAGCTGAAGTGCTGGTACAAACATTTGTGCATCTGTGTATAATTGAGTAAAACTTTGCCGCGTCGGCACCAGAAGGGACCATGCCTACTTAACATGTCCGCTTTTCCTCACTGAGCCCAGCATGGGGGCTTTGTTTCTCCTTTGGGAAATCCGCAGTAAACATCAACAAATCCTAAGTCAGGTCAGGCTGTTTACCGTGGCTATCTGTGGTCAGACTATCGGCCTTCTATATTCTTGTGTAAGCGCTGCTAATCCACTCCAGTGCAGCTGCAAAGCCAAAAGGCTTACACGAAATGACATCTTTTTCAGCAAGAAACATTAAAAAAACATCATGTGTTTAACCACACTGAGCTGTACAGAAATGTACTGGTGGAGTTTTCCAGTGATTGTCTTGCTTTTGGATGCCAGTTTTCATTGCTATTTGAACAGTCTGACATGGTGTGGTGGCTCAGTGATTATCACTGTAGCCTCAGAAGGCTTTGGTGTCAGGCCTGCCTTTCGCTCCCACTGTGTGGGCGTCTTGTTTAGAATAGAACAGCGATACTTAATTTCCCCACAGTAATTAATTAATCTTTTTGCCTGCCCCATTTTTGTGTCCATGAGACCCACAGCCACAATTACAGGTGGGGGGCGGCATAGACCGCACAGGGTCGGCCAGTGTGCAGCAGCCCTGGAGCTGGGGGTTAAAGGCCTTACTCAAGGGCCCACAGACATGTGACTCTACCATGGTTTGGACTGTGACCTTCTGATCACAGACATACAGCCCATTGAGCCAAACACCACCCCATGGGGGGGGGGGGTCTGGCAATACTAGTTTCCTATTGCA
>JAODKM010000016.1:14199800-14236022 GCA_026780845.1 Petrocephalus sullivani | reverse complement strand
ATATCCCTCCAAACACTACAACAAACAATCGCTGCAGCTCAACACCACTTTCTCCCAGCAATCCCAGCAGTCAGTGCGATCGAGTGATCACAAAATGTTCTGAGGATTATCCAAATGGGGACCTGAAAATATGTTGAAGTCAATAAAATGTCAATAAACCTAAACCCACATAGCAGATAATGGGTTTATGAATGCTAAAGGAGACTCGTGCAGTGATGGCAATACCCAGAAATAGCACGATAGATGTGGTGGCCTTCTCTCCAGGTTTGTGTAGGAATCAAATTCTTGTGATCCTCTCTGACTGTCTCACAAAGTGACAATAGTACTTCACTAGCCTCTCATGCACTAAGGTTCTTTTACATCACAATCCTGGTTAAAATGGAATTCATAATTTGGAAATATTTGTTTCATTTGAATAATGGATCTGCTAATGGTGGCTTTTAGCACCTTGCACAGAAATGATGCCACTTTAATGCTCTTGCTATTCAGCCGGCAAGCTCTTTGTGTGCTCTGCTCAGAGCACATTTGGGTAGCATTTACAATAGGGAGGTGGCATCATACAATGGATTATTAAAGAGATGGCAAACTGTGACAGAAGGTGCCAGACCAGACTGGTGCAGCAGTGAAACGGTCAACGGTGAATAATCCAGCATTTTTATGGGTTCCTTTTTGGGAATTGTGGGTAATGTTTCTTTTTCCAATACTGGTCATATAGAGAGATATTCGCAGTATTTCGATATGTACTTACATTAATTTATTTAGCTGACACTTTTATCCAAAGCAATGTGCAGTTGACAGAGCAGGGTCAGCCAATATCTGGAGAATTCGAGATTACAGGCCTCATTACAGGAGGTTACAGGTGAGGAGCAGGTGTGAGTAAAAGCTTAAAGCATGTTCCAGGTGAGTTCCGTGAGAAGTCCTGATGTGACGTGCCCCATCTCCCACACCCAAACACACAGCTTACCCATGTCCCCCTCTGTGGCTCTCAGGAAAGAGCCCTTTGGGGCATCAGCATCAATGCTTTGCTGTCACTCTCGCATAATCAACAACAGATCATCAGCTGGACAGCCTGTGGGCCTGCGGCGCGGGTCAAAAGTTCTGTGCTCAGTGGGACCCTCTGCCATGCCACTACTGATCTGATCCTACCCTGTGCGTGCACACACAGGCACTAATGCATTTTCAATGACTCCCCTAAGCCTCCAGATCACCGTGTAGTTAGTATTCAAGTAATGAATTTTTGACATTCTTTTATGGATCAAACCAAAAGAAAGGTAATCCTTCAGCAAACTTTTTAACAGCACACATTGAAGCATAATACACTGAAACTCATTACATATTTTTGTCGTATCTCACTTAATTTTCACGTCTTCAGGAGAGCAGATGACACAGTGACAATGATGTGTGCATGAGGAAGCTTTGCATTGAACAGTATCTGTTTTCCATATATCATCACAAAGACTCCTTGTTTGTGGATCAGGCTAGAGATGCCAAGTGAAGTTATATACAAGTAAAGACCAGAATGCAATGAGGTGCACATGAGCAGCCAAATTTAATGTCATGTTATACAATCCTTACCATCTGCTGCCTTCTCCAATGTGCCCATTTTGTGTTTGGCCCATGTGGGTTCTTTGCTGGCCCAGGGCTCCCCCTGCACACCAGTGAGCTGGTTCTGCCCCCAAACACCTGGCTGGTTGCTCCGGTTTCCTGGTTTCTTCAAATAATTTCATCCCCTTTCTGTTACATTGGGTGGAAACATATAATGAGTGACAAATATCATTACCTAACTTTAGAGGTCTGCTGACATCAGAGCAAGTGTAATGCTAGCTAGCAACTGTGCGTGAGGTGCAGTGATGCTTCTGTTGCCTGATCATCAGAGTACGAACATTTCAATCAAAAGATGAGATTTTTAAGTTGCACCGAAATGAGGCACCAATATTTTCTGTACATACCGATTGTTGGCAGAGCCAACCAGGACTGGAACTCGGGGACCCAAAATGCGGAGCACAAAAGCTTTATTATCCGGATCAAGCAATACTTGAATCGACAGGCAAAGTGTGTAATCATGATCACGGATCCAAAAGGGTCAGATGCCAGGGGGTCAGTCCGATTGAGACGCAGAGAACAAGGGATGAGCACAGGAGACAGGACTGAAGGACTCCGGAGGAAGGAAGTGCTGGAACAATAAGGCAGGCAAGAACGGGAACAGACAGAGGACAAGCGGTGACGTTCAGCCCGGCTCGGGAAGCCATCCCTCGCTCGAGAATAGGGACAGGGTCAGGGTTTCTTGTCTCCCGTCTTTAGTGTAATCTGACGCTGTTATGCAGTGCATGTGCTGTAGCTGGTTGGATACTGCATTCTGACATGAATTTCCATCCATCCATCCATTTTCTGAAACCGCTCCTCCTGTTCAGGCTGGCGGGGGGACCGGGGTCTAGTGAATTCATAATGCGTATTTAAAAGACTTACAGGGTATCGAAGGGTAAATATGGTCTTCTCTTTTTCATTTCTTTATTATGCATGGGTTAGGGTTGTTCTGTGTTCTGGTGTTTTACTTCCTATGAAATATTATAAAATCAATAAATAATGTACAACAACATACAGGGGGTGACATGCGATTCTTGTCTAAATCCAAGTCAAATCCACAACATGCTTTAATTACAATGTACAGATTCAGATCTTTTCCCAAGATTTCCGTTCCCATTTCAGATACAAAAGCAAACAGCAGCACTTGCCGAATTCCTGGCCTGCTACAGTCTGTAGTATTGCAGGTCCCACATATGACAGTTTACTCAGCTTCATCCAATAGCCAACTGCATCCATACCATCATGTATCACCCAGGAAGACCCTCCTGGAAATGAAGACCTGGTCATTTCATAAACAATGAATCAGTATAATAATTATACTGTAAATGACGCACACAGCTTAACACTTTCACAGTACTTCTCCCTCTGTGTTCTCAGTCCCTCATGAGACATTGTGCCTGTTCTGCTGGGCATTAGGGAAGCCTGATTGCATTTGCCGATTATGCTGTTTTGGCTTTTGCCAAGCATATTGACCCTGTCTTCTGGATTGCCAATCTGGATTTGGAATCTTATGCAACTGACCTGCTTTCTGATGCTAGCCTGTACTTTGGAGCTAGTTGTATTTTATTTATGCAACATGCCTGCCATAAGTATATTGCCCATTTATTATGGCTCTGTGATTCAGCTTTGATACTTTTCCTAAGTATTACAATTCTTTTCACCAATAAAATGAATATGAAGAGATTTTTTGAGGCGAGTCATTGTGGAGAGGTGTTTAGGACCCAGGGGTTGTGGCCCGGACTGGCAGAATGCGTGTGCATGGCCTGCTCCCAGCGCTCGGTGTATTCACAGTTCACAGAGCCACTCACACTAACTTAAAGTGACAGAGGAACCTTTTGCGGAACAAACAGGAGTATAGTATCAGGGAGGGCTGACCCAGCCGTGAACCGGTGCTCCAACACGGAGCAAATTAACATCATGGAAAATAACGTGGCACTTTCAGATCACTTATACGAGGCACTGGACGTCGTCTCCGGTGTCAGCTCCCATTAGAGCAGGCATGCATAGGCAGCAGCATCGCTGCTTCCTGACTGGGCATCCTAGGTCCCCAAGGCCGCCTATACAGGCTGTACTGCCTGATGAACTTAGAGAGGTTGGCCCCACCCTCCCTTCCAGTGCAGGAGGCCAAAAAGTCTATTCAGTCATACCCCACCTTACGTCATTAATTGTTTCTGAGGGCTCTGTCATAAGCCGATTTTTGACGTACCCCGAAAATAACACCTTAAAAATGCCTGAGAAGGACTAATAAATATATGTAGTCATTTCCTTTGACGTAAGTGCATCTTTAATTGATTATAAAAGTCAGTGTTCACTATGCAATCTTAAAAGTCAATGTTTACATAGTATTCAGAAAAACAAAATAGAAATTACTGTAATAAACGTGACTACATTAATATTTCATACCGTGTTTCATCAAAATAAATGACATACTTTACGTAAGTTTCGTCAAGCCCCTCCAGTCGTCTGCTATCCTGTACTGTATATCAATGGAACGTGTTAAAGTAAATGGATGTAAAGTTGTGTGAAATTAATTATCACAGACAAGAGACATAAAGTTGAGCTTGACGTATGCCGAGATGACGTATACTGGGATACTACTGTATGCATAATTTACAATGGTTTTTGTATTTGTTTGTAAAAACATGACCAGAAAGTCATCATTTCTTGAGGTTTTCTACCGTCCAGCTTGCTTCTTTATGACACAGCTGTACATCACTTGCAAAATCCTTATGTGTATTAAGGCAAATGGCAGCGTTTGCCAGAAGTCTCATTGAAGTCTTATAATCATGGCTTGAACTTTCCCTTGTTCACTCTTTTGAATTGTGTAAAATATCATTTCTGAAGTCCAAAAAGAATGACACTTTTTACGAACAATGCTGATCAAATAAAGAACAGAAGTTTGATCATTTCTAGTTAAAAGCTCTTAAATAAAACATATTCTACACCAAAGTTCAATTGTAAATACATATCCCTGGTTTTTTATAGATTACTACCACAGAGAACTAAACTGTGGAGAAACATGCATCCCTGTCCCAGCCAATATCGCCAAGTGCCAGGCAGAATAGGGCAGGTGTACATTCTGGGAAAGGTGGCGGGACACGGAATGCTTTTTGTCTCGAAATCCTCCTTTAAATGGATTTCTGTCACAGGCACTACTGTTATGACAAGTCAAGCTTTATGATAGTCACGGCACAGGAAGCAATAGCAGAATACGGAGACGCAATGGCGACTCATTCTAACTGGCCGCCATCCCCCCGCCACACTGCAGGGTCACGCTGTGGCTGAGCTGCCGAAAGTGCCGAAGTGCATTAGCACAGAACTGCATGGCTGAACAGCCCCCGCACAAAGATAAGGGCCAAGGAGCAGGGAGGGGTGCAAGGGAAGGGAAGGGAAGGAGGAATAGCCAAGTGAGGTCATCGGCACACTGTGGCCACCCCAGCCCAGGGACCCCAGGCAATTGGGCTGGCTTTCAAGGTTAGCTATGCAAATTCAGTATCTCATCCTCCACCTGACTCCTATAAATGTGTGAATGTGTGTGTGCCCATGTGTCTGACAGTTGGGGTATATGTGCTTGTGTTGGTGCATTATTCTGGCTAACCAATATCAAGCTCCTCCCCAAACATCTGGAATGCTTTGAGTGATAACCAGTGGCTGGTCTCCACCAATGAGGTCACTTTCTTCCATGCCCAAAGCTCGGCTGTGTTCCCGGGCCCTTCTTACCCTGGGGGAAGTCTCCCTTACATTCCTCCAGGCTGCAGGCATGCCTCACTAAAAACCTCACTAAAAATGCATTATGTCGACTGACACTTCTGTTCTCTACTAGATTCTCAGAAGGATATCAGCAGGGGCTAATTGAAGAATCAGGAGAATTCCCAGTAGAAGGCCAAGGCTGGTTATGGAACTCTTGGGAAGGCTGGTTATGACTCTTGGAAAATAATCAACTCACTTTAACGCTACAGCTTATTCAGTGCTCTTCAAATTGTGTGGCATTCCCTGGGGGGCTTACAACAAAGAAGTAGGTGGGGGGCTTGTGTTTGTGGAACATAAATGAATATCGTTACCCCGGTACCACAGGCAAACCCCCTACAACCACCAGAGACATTCCCAGGCTAAAACTCTGTCTCTCTCTGTCCCTGCAAGTATACACACCTAACTCTCCCTCTCTCATATAAATATATGTGAATTAACTGCGTTAACTAAAAAGGGTCACTATTTACAACTCCTCTGCCATGTACGCCATCTGCAGGTTAACTATTGTTACTGCAGGTATGGGTGGGTATTGAATAAGTATTGCACACCTACCCATTTGATATTTGTATTTATTATATTTATTGACTTTGCTACTTTGCAAATTTCCATCCATCCATCTTACAACCAGTCCAGGCTCGATGAGATGCCACTGCATCACAGGACACATACTCCCACACACATAAACTAATGGCGATTTACAGATGCCCATTAGTATAATGGAACCTCTCTGGGATGGAAATGGAAAGAAGATAAAAAGAGCCATGACACCCCCTAAATTAACTCATACAGTTTAAATAAATAAACCACCATAATTATTAAACCTTCAGACGTTATAATTTCCCTCTTCACTCCTCAGATTGGCACAATATAAATTTCAACTGACAGCACACCCCTGGTACATTCTGGTAGTGCTCAGGATCAAATCAAACTGGGATACATTTGCCAAAATAATGTTTTTAGTTTGTTTAGCTATTTAGTAATGCTCTGTGATGCCGTTTTGTTTATGGTATTCTTGAAGTTTAACATTTTTATAGAGGTTAAACAGCACCTCAGTGAGCAGGACGGCTCCTGCAGGCAGCCAGCAAAAGTGTCAAAATTCGACCCATTACCACTCCAGTGAAGCCAATTGTATAATCTATGCGAAGCTGAGAGACCTAGTGGAGCCTGAATCTCTGGAGGACTAGAACCTCAATCCTAATGCTATGCCCCGCCCCATGGGACAGTCACACAGAGACAGGGCCGCAGTGTCCTGGGATAGTCTGCAGAGGGCGGAGTTCACAGGTGGCTACCTTCCCAATATCCCCACTCCTCATCACTGCCACCTTTATCCAGGTTCTGGATCTGCTCTGGCCGAACCTCACCACATGTCACTGAGAATAGGGAAATCCAGGCACAGAACTGGGGATCCCAGGCATGATTGAAACAGAATCACTGCATGCCTGATATGCAGCTAAACACACCGATTATCTGACCGCTTTAAGTAACCGGTATACCTGCTTATTAAAAAACAAATTTATTTTGGTAAGCCAGGACAGTGGAGATTATTTTATTGTACAGTATATTAAAACAGAACAATGCTTTTCAGATGAACAAATGTCAGATTGTACCTGTGCTTTAACCAGAATGACTTGCTTTGAGTGCCTACGGGTATATTGGAAAGGACCAGATAGCTCTAGCTGACAATATAAGGAACATCTTGCTGGGATAAATGCCCCAAAAGCTTGGTAATAATGACATTTTTGGATATAGCACTTGATGTCCGACTACATACAAAGGGTGCTGTGCTAATTCTGCATCCTAACATTAGTTCGCACTTCCCGTCATAGTGGTTCGACGTGGCATCGTTTACAACGGCTGACGTACGGCTCCGTTTATGGTAACGGGGCACAAATGGGCTGAAGCTACTGCGCTGCCTTTGTAAAGGAAGAAAGCACTTTAGCGGTGCTGGGGGGGGAAGGTGCAAAGACCGATCCGTCTCTGCTCATCACCCTCCCCAGATATGTCCGGCACCACAGCGGGAGGGCGGCTGTGTGTATGTGAACTCCGCGGAGGCTGGCAGAGGACAGCTGCATGGGGCCGAGATGCTATTCGCCAGGGGCCTGTTACATCCCAGGTGAATCGTGCAAAGGTGGGTAGCCATTCCCCTGGCTTGTGGTAGATTCGGTGACCCAGAATACCAGGCGAGTGCTGACAGGTTGCGCGATGCCCCCTTCTCATGCACTTAGCAGCCCCTTGCAGCATCATGTCATGACCGCTGCTCAACCCCCGGGCTCAAATTCTCTCCCAAGGCCCTACCTCACCACAGAATCAGTCACACGCCTAATTCTGCCCTTCCAGCTCTTATTTGCACCCATGTCTCCTGATTCACCCACAAAGCCCCAAGAAGCACCCATGGCTTCAGAGGCCGCCATATGTGCGGAGACTCGAGCTGGGCAGTGTGTATTCCTAAGCGTGACGATGGGAGGTATGCACAGAGACAGTCACTGGTAAAGCCCCCAAAAAGCCTAATTCAGCCCAGCTTCCCAGACCCTCGGATTTAAATCCAACCCGAGTATGTCAGAAACGCTCAAGAACTGCTCTTTCCAATCTTCCAAAGCAGACAGGCATAATTCATTAACAGTCTTTAAAAAAAAAAAAAAAGTCCACTGTAAATGTAGAAAGTCCTTCCAGGGGTCTGGGTGGGGGAGTCTGAACAACAGTCTTTTGAGGAAGCAGCTCCTGTGGACCCGAGGCTCCCCCACCCATGACGGCAGGTGGCTGCGTGTGCCGTGACCTCTCCAGCTGCCCCTCTTTCTCCCAAAGCCCGCCCATCCGTCTTCCCCCAGTCACTTGCACAAGGTGCCCTCAGTACATCTTCTGTCGGCTTGGCAACACCGCCTCCTTCAGAAAGGAGAAGACCAGCAGAATTCCCGACCGTTTACCTCTCTTCCCCTTGGTAAAGTAGTTGGACACAACATCATCTAGAGAAAGAGGAAAGCATTTAGCAACCACAGAAACAACAACCGCCACATTCATACAACATATGCACACAGCATTACCCTGCATCCAAGCGAGTTTAAACACTTCTGATATGCCGCCTGGAGCTGGGTACAACGGCATTTCTAATAATAAATCTTTCATTTTCTTTAGCACATGGCCGGCCTTCAGGAATGCCATTACTTACTGAACTCTGAATTACCCGAGTAGATACTAGAAATTGTCACAGCCTAGAAGTGAAAATGAAACTTTATAAGCAACTTAATATAGATCAGTTACTTACTGTTGCTGCTTTACCACATTCTACTCACACCTAAGAGATTACCAGTCTCAAACACTGCTTGTCTGGCACTTGCATCCAAAGTGCCCATCAGGTTTATCCGCTTGTACAGAGAAAACGTTCTGAAGCAGTTCAGGTTAAGTTCCCTATCGGGTGGCATTATGAACACCTAAAGCACATTCGAGGTCCTAACAAAATGGCTGCTAATAAGGATCTAAGCACCTCCCCAGAGTGGAATGACATAGAGGAGCAGACCATCACACCACCTATGGAGTTTAGGACCCGCACCAGAAAGCAGAGGGACTCACCTCCTTGCTGCATCGTAGAAGGAAGCACGTTCTCCCCTGCAGACAGGGATACAAAGAAAGAGAACGGGATGATCCAGAGGCAGACGGTGAAGTACGCCAGCACCTGCAGCACACAAAACAAGAAATGAGCGAAGGAACTTGAGCTCACATCAGAATTTGCATTTACTTATTTTTGTCTAAAGTACCATGCAGGTGAGGACAGCTTGGAAACTAGGAGCAGGGTCAGCTAGCATCAGTCCCTTCAGCAGTTAGGATTAAGTGCCTTGCTCAAGGGTTCGATGGTGATAATGCAAGCCAATGGATTCAAACCCATAAGCATGTGGACATAAGCACTGATCTCGAGCTTAATGAACAACACACCAGTCCACACTTGAGTGGGTTGATGACTGGAGCTGATCCCAGCTACTGTCTGAGACGTTTTATTTTGCTCAATATGAAGCAACAGTAAATGCTAACAAGCCAATCAGATTAAACAATAAGATGTCCCAGATTAATGAAGGCCTTTTTGTTCTACTAAGAGCTTGACAATAGTCACTGGTGTGATCGGGCAATTGAGAAATCATGGCACAAAAAATAAAATGCATGGGCAGCCAATGTAAAATACAGTGAATTGCACAAAAAAAAAAAATCACTTCTGCTTACCTCAGAGAAAGGGTAGTATTCTTCTGCAAAGTACTGGAAAGCCATGTAGTGGTTCAAGACCACCAACACTACAGAAAGAAAGCACATTGTAATCATAGACAACCCTCAATGGAGCACTGACAAGAGACCTATTCACTCCAAGGGCCTGGAGCAAGAGAATCACAGGTAACTGTAATAAGGCACAGGTCCATATACTAGCTTGCATGACACAGTGGTGATCACAAATGAAGATACAAAGTTTTCTGCTCACCACAAGAAAGGATGAAATTCGGCGAAGTCAACAAAATGTAGGGGAACGTCCGAAGGAGGCCGAAGTACACCAGGTTGGTGAAGAGGCCAACGCTCACCATCAGAGTCGGGAATCCTTCAAAAAGGTAGAGACCAACCAGCACACCTGTGGAGAACTGTGGCCGCCAGGGAGTTGAAGCAATGAAAGACATTAAAGATGGTAGTGAGCCAAACATTTAATAAGGAAATAGCTCAAAGATAAAGAATGCAGAAGAACTGCGCAGCATCACTCACCAGTATCATGTACTTAATTATTCGGCTGGTTGCCACTGTGTACTCTTCTATTAGTTCAGCCAAGTAATACAGTCCAGCAGCTGTGAACACACAGATGCACCGTGAAAAGTAGAACGCGGTGCATGGCCATCACCAAGCGGTGCATGGCCATCACCGACCCATACGTAGCTCATCTTAAAGCAGAGCGCAGGCGGGTACAGCGCGCCACGTCCGGCGTGAAGGCGGCTGCGGCTTAGTGCCAAGTCCAGGCGACAGGCTAAAACATTAATGCGGAAAAAAGGCCCTCAAACGGCATAGTGGGATGGAAGAGTGGCGCACTGCCCCGAGTGTCGGTGCTTTACACCCGGTAACAGGGCATGGCGATCACACCCCCCGCTCCGCTCGGTGGGATCCCGCCTCTCCCAGGCTTAAACACACGATCGCCGCTTTCCCGGCGTTCCAGCCGTTTCCCAAACATGAAGCAGCCCTCGGTTCGGTGTTTTTCCAGATGTGGGATGCAACAGTAACCGAACTGCGCATTTCAGGATCATACCTCATCCTGCGAAACCGAGTTACAACCACCTCGCTCTAAAAATGGACCGATTCATGAGACTGGTGCATAAAGGGGCTATGCTCCACTCATTATCCATAAGGGGCTATCCGGCTGCAGAGGAGCAGGGCATTTACCCCCGGAAGCAGGGGGCACAGGACAGGGGACACGCCGGACAGAGCGGCCTGACTGACATTACAGCCACATTACGCGAAGCCCGCATTGACGTGTGCGGGGTCGGGCACGGAGCAGAAGAAATAATTAAAAACTTAATCCATAATGGCAAACACTCCCCACTAGCCGGACGTGAAGCGCCACAAAGTGCCTACGTGGGCAGCGCCGCGGGGTAACCGGGCTGTAAGCGGCCTGACAGCGGGCTGCCTTTGCGGCCCCGTGTGACCATTACCGTCACTGACAGCAGCTCGCCGCTGAGCATCACAAAGGAAGCGGGATCCCCGATAAGGCCAGGCCATTATACGGCGTCTCCGAACCATCTGCTCAGCCCACAGCCCGATCCGGGTCGCCGGGAGCACTAAGGGCTACAGAACTCACCTATCGCCAGCGTGACGAAAGAGATTTGTATCACCAGAGAAAGCCAGCTGAGCAAATAAATAAACCACATCTCTTTTCTAATAAGACGTCAAATGTGACTATAACGGAAAGCAACAGCTAAAGCTAGCCTCTAGGAGACTGGGGGAAATATATATGTTACTGGTCAAAGTTCCTCCCGGCGACGAGACGGAAAGAGCGGCGAGAGCAGCTGCGGCCAGATGAGCGGCACCCGCCGGTATCTCTAGCGCCCCCAGTGCGGGGAGGACTGACCAGCAGGACGCGAAGGCGTACGACTCGCACAAGTGACAGGAGCAAAAGGTGTTCAACGACTGCGTCAATCAAAGCCTAAATATGGTTACACAAGCAAAACCCTGTTTGTTCACGATCTTTCATGAGTGCCAATAAATCACAGCTGCTGGTGTTATGTTAACATCCCCGTATGTAACATGTCGCTTTCAAATCTGGATTCTTGAAAAAGCATTCAATAGACTCAGATGATACAAATGGCGTCTTTGTTTAAGCGTGTTCCAAATACGGACGAATGTAGTTTTTGCTTGCATACATGTATTTCTGCATATCTGAGTTTTATACAATATTTGTATGTGGTAAGGTGCTATTTCTCTGACTGGTACATCTCGTTGGACAAAAGCATCTGCTAAATGTGTAAATGTAAATGTAATATGAATGGTATGCACTCTTTATTAGGACCACGTGTACACCTGCTCCTTCATGCAAGTATCTAATGAACCGATCAACAGCCGAAGGTGCAAGGTCATGCAGGCATGAGTGACTTTGACTGTGGTATGGTTGTTTGTGCCAGAGAGGGTGGTTTGAGTACTGCAGAAACTGCAGGTCTCCTGGGATTTTAACAAAATACTGTCTCTAGAAATTACACAAAATATAAAACACACAATGGAGCAGCTCTATGGGTGGGTGGAAATGTTCTGTTAATGACAGAGGTCAGAGGAGGATGGCCAGATTGGTTTGAGTCAACAGGAAGGCTACATTAACTCAAATCACCACTTTTTACATCAGTGGTGAGCAGAAAAACATTTCTGAATGCACAAACCCTTGCTTAAGCTGAAGGAGCTGCAACAGCAGCACCAGTTACCAGTCAGCTAAATGTGCACAATTTACCCATCTTATAATGGTTACTTCCATCAGGACAATATGCCATGTCATAAGTGAACTTTAGTGGCTTCTTCGGTCACCAGACTTAAATTCAATAGGGCATCTTTGGGATGTGGCAGAACAGGAAATTTGCATATGCAAATGAAAACATCTGCAGCGATTACACAATGCGATCATGTGACCATGGACCAGAATCTTGAAGGAATGTTTCTGGCACCTGGTTGGGGCAATTCCATAAAGAGATCAGGCTGTTCCGAGAGCAAAGGAGGGTCCTACTGTGGCTGATGAGGGAATACATGCTTACATTAACCAACTGTTACACATTCATTAAGAAGTCCAAGCTCATATTTTCTCTCTCATGTGTCTCAAGTATTATAGTGGAGCTAATTTCATTTTAAACATGCTTTATTTATTTATTTAGTAGAATGTGCTGGAACACCTTTAAGTTTCAGGTGGAATGCCATGAAATTTTCAGGTGGACAGAGGAAAAAGTGGCAAGCGTGCAAAATTAATAAAGAAGAAAAACTGCCAGAGAGAAGTGAGAAGATCTCCATCCATTTGAGGCACTTATACACAAAGGCATGTCTGTATCTGTGTGCAAAAGAAACAAGTCTCCTTAAGACTCTGGACAGCTGCAGGAGAAATTTCTCACCTGCCTGCTTTTAGCTAGATAACGTGTGAAGGTCTGCACCTAGGAATGTAGGAGTGAGGTCCAGTCTTTCAGCTGCGCTCAGAGATGTGAAAGCCAGGCTACAAAAAGTTCATAACTATTCTGGTTGTGCAGAAATGGAGACCTTCACTCCCTCAACCAGGAATTACTTATCCATGTGGGATGTTATGTAAAATTACTATTCAAAATCTCTACCACCAGGCAATCTCTGGCATGAGCATGACTCATTTCAGATGCATAATGATATGCAGATGACCTCCTACAACATATCTATATGCAAAATAGTAATAGTTGAGCTACAGTATATAATTTTTTCTTCAATGCTTTAAAAAACAGTCCAATAATGTTAGAGGGGCATGGTGATTTTCAGAGGAGTCTGTGTAAATATTATGAAAGGTTTCCTCTATCCACTTTTGTATGTAGCCGACAGTCATTCTGTTGTACTGCAGATTGTCCGATTCCCTGATGCCCAGCCCAGCCACTGCAGCGTAAGTATTTCACTGTGGTCTTCAGAACACGTGTGACAGTGAAACTTGAAAGTTGAACTTGAAACCATAATGGGCGCTGGCTGAGTAGCATGTCGACCAAGAGGTTTCCAGTCGATGGAGAGGGGAAGACACGTGACCAAACAAGGGGAACCATCAGACTGTTTATTAACGTATGCATCAGCTGAAGACACAGCTTGATTTTGGGAATTAAAAAAACACAAAACCTGGAGGTGGCAAAAGGGAGCTATGTTATAATTTGTCAAACATTGCGAACTAACGCAATGATAAGAACTGCAAAATGCCAAAGCCTGATGTTCATGGGTCGAGGCCTGTTTGGTGAAGGTTGGGAATTGTTAGATCATCTGGGTCAAATTCTGTTTTGCATTACAGCCAAATGTTCTGGCCAACGGCTTTCCTAAGGTCCTCCGCCAGCCCAGGTCGCCTCCTCTCAGGATGAGCAGCTAGAACCTTACATCCCCAGAAGCTCTCTTCCTAGAACCTTACATCCCCAGAAGCTCTCTTCCTAGAACCTTACTCAGCTCTCTTCCTAGAACCTTACATCCCCAGAAGCATCAGGGCCCTGTGGCGCTCAGCTCTCTTCCCAGATGACACACCCCGAGGCCCTGACTCGGGAATTCCTGTTCTCCCGGTTCTTCTTGAGTCTCCGCAGCACGGGGGTGCTCTCTGCTTCTCGTCCCCAGGGCAGGGAGCTGTTTGCCAGACTGGTTGACTTTGGATCTGGGTAGGGGAGGTACAACCATGGCCTTTCAATGGGAAATTGCAGTAATCAAGACATAAAGGGGTGGGGCAGGTCTCTGTAAAGTGTGCGTCATGATTCAATCCATCAGTCCTGGATAAGGTCTGTCTTTGAGGCACCCACATTAGTAACACTTTACTTAAAGTAGTCAATATACTGCATTACACATACCTTCATAATCTATTATAAAGTATTCATTATATGTATTCACTATGGCTATTTATAAAAAGGCTTAACACATTATAGCCATGTGTATTATGCATTATGAATGCTCTGTGAATGTCTCATGTATAATGCACTATAGACACCTTCATAATGCAGCACAAAGCATCCGTAGTTCTTATACTGACCATTATAATGCATTATGGAGGTATTTATAGTGCACTATAGATGAGGCCTTCATTGAGCATTCATAATGCATGAGAAACATGGCTATAATGTGTTACACCTTTTTTATAAATATTTATAGCTATGTTTATAGTGCTTTATGAATGTGTTGCAATGAATTATAAGTACAGTAGTTAGGTTTCATAAAAAGTGTTACCATAACATTTAAGGTTGCATCCAATTTAGGTTAGTCTGGGAAGCTGTAAGCAAATGATCTGAAATGTTTTGACATTTAATGGCGATCACTTGCCCTGGAGTCCCTGTATTTCATGTAAATCTTCAGGGAAAATGCAATTGAAATTGAAATTGCAATTACCTGAATTATCATAATATGCAATATCATATTATTAAACTGCTGAATGGCATAGAGAAATGGTTTTAGAGCACAGGAGATGAATTTCTCAACATCTATATCTAACGTGAACAATATGTGCCTAATCCTTAACACTTCAGTAAATCCATCCAGCCATCTTCCAAAACATATTATTCACTATAGGGTGACTGCGTACCTGGAGCCTTTCCCAGGTAGCACAATGTACAATGCAGGGGATACCCTGGATGCCAGTCCATCACAAGGCCTACAGACAAAAGCACTCACACTACGGCCATGCACTCGACAAATGAGCATAGCTGCAAGTCTCTGAGCTGCCAACCCTAGGAGAAGGTGCACACACACCGAGATGGGCTGGGATGTAAACCCTGAAGTCTCAACTAAAGCAAACAGTTGATTGACATGGTGCATTCAGTAATGTGCACTGGGCACTCAGATCCCCGTATGGTCTGGGTGTGTCCCTGAACATGAGCCCAGCAGTGCCAGTACTGGTGGGGATGGACAGGCTCACCCTGCGCTGGGGCCCGTTCCTGCTCATCCCCCATGGCTCTCCTCCTGCGAAGCAGCACGGCCTGCAACTCGGCCTCCCCAACTTGATGGTTGATCCTCTTGCGGGACGCCCCCCTCCAGTGGCTCCGCGTGTGCAGTGTGTTCTGGGGAAGCCAGCCAATCAGGTCGCTCAGCTATCTAGTCACTTTTTGTTTACCTGATGTTCTTAGTCTGGGTGCACGACCACCAACACAGTACATGATCGCTAATCTGTATGTATTCAATAGGCATTGTTACAGAAACTGGGGGAGTCCCTCGGTGGATATTTCCCATCGAGGTGGGGGAGGATTTAAGAGTGTTGCATTCAACCACAAATGTCATGACCGGTTAGTGATGACTGATCTGAGGAATATCTGACATCTGGTTATATTTAGGAGATGCTTGAAGAGCAAGCAGTAAGCAGTCATGTCCCACTGAGTGTAAGACTGTCACATAATGAAGCTACTCTTACCAACATTCCCTGCAGCTCCTGCACTGCTGACTTTCTTTTCTCACTCCTCTCGACCTGAAACACAGCATCACTGAACTGACAAGACACCAGCACTTGCAATGGAGCTCCAGAAGGGAGTTATTCACAATGTGCTCGTATTGGAACTGACCCTCCACGCCGAGTCATCTTCTGATCCACACTGGAAGAAAAAACAAAGTTGAGAGAGACGGGTTGAGAGAGACCGGCTGAGAGAGACAGGCTGAGAGAGAGAGGCT
This sequence comes from Petrocephalus sullivani, assembly GCA_026780845.1. Lineage (NCBI taxonomy): Eukaryota > Metazoa > Chordata > Actinopteri > Osteoglossiformes > Mormyridae > Petrocephalus > Petrocephalus sullivani. The sequence continues at coordinate 14,219,861 of JAODKM010000016.1, read as the reverse complement.
GAGAGAGACAGGCTGAGAGAGAGAGGCTGAGAGAGACTGGTCTGCCTTTCAGATAAAATACCTTTCCAGGCATTTTAGCTGAAACACCTGACCATCTTGTGCAGAAGGTAAGAAAGCAAGAAAGACAATAAATGAAAGCCTATTGGTCAGATAGCAGAAGCCTGTATTTATATGCAGCCTACATACATTTCCTACCATAAGGCCTGGCTGTTCACCATTATCTCCCCCAAGGTAATTTTGACCGACTGGCAGAAAATCAGGGGTAACCTGAGGCCGCACCAGTGGTTTTGAAACCCTGTCCTAGATGATGTTTTTGACAATCACAGGAATTCTGTTCAGCATGGCTGTGACTAGACAGGGTTACCAGGAAAACTCTCAAAGTCAGACTTTAGTGCCTGATAGTCTTATAGTTAATCATATATTTAAGCGAGTGAAAAAAATCTGTTTACCTTTTGTTTGTGTGAAAGTGTATTTACGTGTAAGTGTAAAACAGTAACAAAAAATTATTTTTCTAGTACATTGTTTCTTGAAATGTTTTGGGGTTTTTTTGTGCATTTAAACCAGATTTTTTTTTCTTTGTGAGCAGGATAAAAGTAGCTTCTGTTTACTAAGTGGAGCAGTAAACGGAAGCTGCTACTTTTATCCTGCTTAAATCCAGGAACAGTCGACAGGTGGAGTCTGTCTCTGTGGTACCTGCGGCTTCTGGGTGGGTCTCAGCACGATGCCCTTCTTGATACGTTCCATCATCTCGTCCACCGCTCTTGCCTTCATGTCTTGTCTTGACAGTGACTCTGAGGCTAACCCACACACAGATGATTTCAAACAGTCTGATCGCCAGAAGGCAGTTACACCATGGGCAGTGTCTGCCTTAGTTTAGCGGACAAACACTAACCCTATGGGTTAGTTTTATTCCTTATGCTACTGGGGTTCAATATCTTTTCCAATGGCATACAGGAACCAACCTGTACCCAACCCGCCCCACAAATAAACACTAGTTCCAGCTCGGTTCCAGTTTGCTTTGGTTTTCCACTGCAGAAGGATCGGCTTGGTAAAGGCATCTCCCGGGTTTGGAGAGTGACAGTGACGTAAGGCCGAAGAGATTCTTATTTACTGTTCACATGGTGTACATCATGATTTACTGTGTGCGAATTTCCGCTAGCACATCAGTGAAAATCGCCATGAAAATGGTAGCATGAAACGCTAGCGGAATTAGCATTAGCATGAATAAATTTGCAATATGAATCCATTCTAATCAGCTGTTCTATAGTACTTTTTCAATTAGGAGGTTGGCAATTTTCAAGTACTGAGTTATCGGGAATACATAAATATACCACGATGTACAATAGCACTAATTATGAATAGTGAATGAAATATACCCTTTGTTCTGTCAGTTAATCCATGCATATCCATGCAGAGCACCAGCATCTCTGTGCATTTCGACCAATCAGATGGTGGTGATGCTACCAGCTTGGCTTGTTCACGCTTCTGACTCTACTAGTAAGCATATATACTTACGCTTCACCTCGTTGTTTCCTGCTGAAGTCTTCCTTCTGTTTCTCAGGGCATCCAGGGGGCTGGTCAGGAAGACATGAAGCTAAGTAATCCACTGCTCATCAGCAGCTTAAGATGCTGCACAGTACCATTCAATCAGCAATTCTTTACGTTAACATTTCAGTAAAGACCTATAAGGCTAACCAATGGCCAGCATTCAAGTCATGCTGCTCGCATTCGAATTTAGCTACGTCAGACATGCTCACTCCGCATCACTTTTACTCGGAGGTGGTGGGGGAGGCGGAGGCGGTGGGGCCACGGGGGGCGGGGCCACATCGGGCGAGGCCAGAGGGGGCATGGCCACAGGGGGCAGACCAGCGGCTGAGACTTGCTCCTTCTCGGTGGCTGCCTCAGGTGGCACCACAGCCTCCTTCAGCTTCTCCTCCAGGTGTTGCACTGGGGGAAAAAAAAGAGCGTTAAAGGCACTTTGGGGTGCATGTCTTACGCTGAGGGGCCTGAGGTCCGTGATTGGGGACGACTGGGGAAGGTGTAAGATGTAAGTGGCAGATAATGAGGTTAACTAAGAGATCTGTATACATGTAGGCATGTATTTGGCTTGTATACATTCAGATATGTATAAGGCTTGTACACATTCAGGATTGCAGGCTAGTTGTAAAATTTTAAGAAACAAATTAAGTTAAGTGATATAACAAACCACATATAGTTAAGTATAATTTGTTGGCTAAACAGTGAATGATGTCTTGCTTGTAAGTGAGACCAGTGCAGGAACACAGGTGTAACAGGTACCCTTCTCCTGTAGCTTAGCAACCGTGCTCTGGGCATCCCTCAATTGGGCCTCTATTGCTCTCCGTTCTGCCTCGCTCGATGCTAGCTGGTCCAAAAGGTTCTGCAGCTCTGGTTCGGTACCTCCTTCCTGCGGGGCAGCCTGTGATTGAAAGAGACATACCAGGGCTGGTGTTATTACAGCGACCAGTATGAAAATGATAATGAGAATGCAGCAATCTCAGGGTGGCCAACTCCAGACAAGTCTGCTTCTTTACATGCATGTAACAGTTTATTCCTTCGTAAATCGTCTGTGCGCAACCTTTCTTGATGCCGTTAGTTTGAGGTTTATAATGGAATAATATAGATTTGCCATAGGATCACATGAGCCTAAGAGTCAGAACGCGTGAGTGTCATGCCAGATGCATGAGAGTTGGCAACTCTGCAATCTAGGATGCTGCCTTTTTTTATCCAAACACACATGCATTTACCTGGTTCTGGTAACGAAGCTGGATGTCCTCAAGAATCTTCGTGATCCGGGCCACCTGTGTCAAGGCCTGCTGGAGCTGTGGCTCCATTTCTGTGCTTGGCAATGTCACTGTGCTCTGTTTCTGCATCCCCTGCTGCTGAGTCAGTACCTAACATGACAGCCGATTAACACTTCAGTCGGTAACACTTTACTTGAGGGGGCGCAAAGACTTTCTAGTGACTCAGTTACTACTGAAGTACAAATCATGAACAAATATAGTAGGTGCTTGAGATGAAACATGTGACATGATTCATTAATGATGAATGAATATGAGATCAGTATTTCACTTGTGTTATTCATTGCATGGTCATAGTTCCCTAGTAATTTCTTCAGTAGTTCACAAAGATTTAAACAAATAAGACAAAGTAACAAGAATATTAACTGCTTGGTATAAAAGGTATGTCACAGTTCATTAATGGCAAATTACTTAGATTACAGAAGTGTCATGATTCATTAATGATGAAGGAACATTAGATCAGTATTGTATGTCACTAAGACTTAGTTTGTGTCATTAATATGTAAGTAAGAGCATAATATATTATTTGAGGGCAAAGTAAAGTGTTACTGTTCAATCAAGTCATTGGGTGACATTTTTATTGAGTGCACAAATAATGTAGTACTACACTCCTACTTAATGTATTACTTAACCAGAAACTAAGCGTCAGTTACATACTGATCCCATGTTCGTTCATCATTAATCAGTCACAAAGGTTCAATGTATTTCATACAGTTACTGTATTTGGTCATGATTTGTACGTTGACACCTTTCGGTCCGATCACTCGGGGTTATTCCCAAGAATGTTTTTAAGCCTCGGCCCAAGCATTTTCGCACTGAGAAAGGGAGCAGATGGAAAGAGGAGGTGTTATAGCAAATCAACACACATACACTGTGTAACAAAGCGGAACTTGACTTGCAATGTGCGAAAGATGGGGTAGCATCAAAGAGCACATCTGGCGCCTACCCAGATGAAAAGCTCTGGTTTTAAAAACCTAGTCTTCTTGGCTATTTTAAGAAGAAAAGTCAATTCAAATAGGCTTGCTGTATTAGGCGCTGTATAAGTTCCGGAACCTGGTCCCTGGTTCCTGAGCTGTCTGGACCAAAAATTTTTATAACTGGCTACTTTTGTGTGCTGCTTTCACACCACACAACAGAACTCGGACTTCTATGCTGAGTAAGTTTGGGTGATGCAAGAAGCTCCCAGTTGGCAAGAGCCGGTTGTGAGAGCCTACCCAGTGTTTGAATAAAAAATACCTAGGCTGTTTATTGTCATTTCCGTGTCCTCTAGGGGAATGGAATGCACAGCGGTATGTCACAGGTTATGGGAAACATAACAGGAAACGAGAAGAGGGCTTAGAAATCAGGAACGGAATTCCCCCAGCTACTAGTTTCAATTGTGGGAAAGACTATTACACTTTTGAGTCACTTTGATCTGGCCTGTGCCTATTAACATAACTCTGTGATCACTCACTATATCGCTTCAGAAATACTGTTCTAGTTTTTAATCACTGTGACCATTGACCTCAATGTAGAATTTACCCAACACCCTCAAATGTGTCTGCACACAAACCTTGTTGATCAATTAGCAGGCGTGAGCATTTCATGTGTAAATGAGGTCCGATTCTCAGTATGTGCTCTATAGACTTGCTTTACCGCTCATTCGTAAGAAGTTTGCAATGAATGGGAGTGTTTCCAAAACAGAGTCCACATTCTACAGGAAAATGAGAAGGCCCTTCTCCAAACACTGTACTTCCTGGTGCATTGAGACTGAGTTGCATAGATTGCAGGTCCTTTTTGTCTTCCTGCACCCCCTTGGGGGCATGCATTGTAGGGGTATTTGTACACCGCTCACACAGAAGCACGTACAAAGGTGGCCGTAACAGGCAGCTCTGAAAGCACCACCCCCCCAACCCACAATGTTTGAGGTACCAGCCAATTAACACCCGGGCTTCAAATGGGACATCCCCCATTTACCTCAAGATGGGCCCAGCGAAGGAGCCATTACAGGACCAGCTGTCAAGGCTATGCTGTTGCATCCTCTTTTTTTCTGAATGAATCGAGGGCTGTCCCCTTCACATAGTTTTTGTGTTTATTTGTCCAATTACTCTGGAGGACCTTTGAATGAATGAACCCCCCAGCCCCTGCCCCGTGTTTCTGCCTGAATGAGGAAGTCCTCTCACCCTGACCCATGCACCTCCATTCACGCTCAATCAGCGATGCCATTCAGGGTTATGGCCGAATCGCAGCAATTAGTGAAAGGTGCAACCTTTCCCATTTAAACTCTAACATGCTATAAAAATGCAGGGAAGGGCAGTATACTCCCAGCAGCGAGAGCACTGGGATGCGTTTTTTTTTTTTCCTCCAGTCCATTGAGATTTTGCATCCTCCCTGGTTCGTCTCTTTGATCTGACAGGCCTCCCCTCCCACTAGAAGGCAGCATTAATATAAGTGATTAAATCAAAGCACAAAGCGTATTCTTTCTCCGAAGCATGCATGGAAACTAAGAAGCTCATTCATATATTTTGATGTCTGGATTATAAACACACACACATACACAAAAATAGAGACATACACCCACTAACACATGTCCAGATTAACACGTGTCTGCAATTAGTACCAACATGCATGTTGAAATCTGTAATAATCTGAGAGACACGCTTAGTCACATCCAGATGCACATGGACAGTACCTGGTGGGCAAAGACCTCAGCATGCTGTCTGAGTCCCTGTTCCAGTTCCAGTCTCTGGGAGACATCATTAAACTCCTGGGTGACCAGCTGGGACACTGCGGACACAATGACCCCATGAACATGTGGTAATACGAAGATTATGGGAAAATACCATGCCAAACGTACAGTATGTAGCACAATGTTAATAGTGGGGCTCCTCATTCCATCCTTAACCAGACATTTATAATGATCTGATATCAATTACTTGGTGTCTACATCTTTTAATTATACCCTACTTGATGTCTTTATTATTTTTGCCCTACTTTAATTTGGTGTCTGTTTTATGCTTGCAATTCCATTGCCTTGATATCAAAGGAGCTCTTTATGTTGGGAGTCCTGTAGGTACTGTCACTTGATCCTCACCATCATTCAGACAATGTGGCGCTGCTCACCTCGTTTCATTTTCTGCACAGCTCTGTCCTGCTTGTTTAGTTTCCTCAATACAGACTCCTTCTCCTCGATCTCCAGCACCAGCTGAAAGTGGCAGTGTGTCATATGTCAATATCTCACTCTCAGTATAAAAGTCAGCTAAGCCCCCTCTGAGACCACATTCAGAGGAGATAGAACGTATGGCCTACTGTGAGGTCTACCTTCTGTTGGGCGAACCTCAGCTAGGAGCTAGGGTGACTGGCATGTCCAAAAAGGAGGACTAAGGCTTGACTAGGAGGACACTCACGGAAAGCTGATGAGCAGAGCTGGGGGTGGTGGGGAGGCCGTGAACAGTATATCGATCAGGATAATTATCTCAGTAGAATGGCATAAAAAATATACCCAAAAAAAGTTAAGCACCCAGACATGAATGAAATGAAATGAATCCGCACAAGGTGAAAGGTGGTTGGTGTGACTGTATTGTAATGATTATAATATCAGATCACTTTGACATCAGAGTTGGCAGTATGGGGACACAGGTGGTCTCATGTCAGAAGGGTGTGGCACCACCCCGGGCCTGGATACATGTCCAGGGAAAACGGGGAGGATGCCCAGCTAGGGAGAGGGAAAACGGAGGATGCCCAGCTGCAGTCTAAACAGAAGGCTGTAAAACCAAGTTGTCAGGACAAATTCCAAATGAGTGGTCAGCCTAACTTCAGGCCAGCCTTATACGTAATCACAAAATGTATCTACCTGTTCTTTTAGCTCCACATTTTCCCTCTTCAAGGCTTCCATCTGCTCCAAAAGCTGCATCTTCTCCTCCAGAAGCTGGTCCAGGGAACTCTGTATCTCTAAGACCCAAGGGGCACGGGCAACGATGAATTTGAAGTGTCTCAAAAATATGCCTGACTGCAGTCTAATATTCCAGTCGAGGCTGGAGGCATCATAATATTTTTAACTAGTTGCTCTGAAGGACTAGTGTAGCAAACAACAAAACGCTAGAGTGTATGAGTAGCAGAAATAGTGGTGTACCGGGAACTTCCTCCTGTAATTAGTGATTGTTCCTCAGCTGAGCCTCTGGTGGTCTTGGCATTGTCTCATTTATCTTTATTTTGTCCCAGATTGTTGGTTGATTTCACTGCAATAACTCTGACTCCATTGCTTATTTGACTTTTGACTTACACATTAGCTCAGCATAGCCTTACCTGCTTATGGTGATGTTTTTGCCACAGTTTATTTCATCTCACACCTTTTAACTCGTTCTCCTCCCATCTTCTCCCTAAAGTTTCTGTTGCTTGCTCTCCCAGTCAGGCAGGATAACTTTACCTCGGATCTTTTCCTGGTACTCTATTACATGATCTGTACTGGTGTCAAGGTCAGGATCAGCGTCAACCTCAGGATCCGAGCTGCCACTCAAGGTCAGGTTTTCTGGCAGTTCTGAGATTGTTAGCAAGGCTTGGCTTTTCCTCTTCAAAGCTTTGTTCTCCTTTGTCAGCTACGGAGACAGGAATGAACCGAAGGTGAGATGGAAGTGCATGTAGATATCTCAGGAGCTGTGCAGAAGGATGGGCTCACCTTGACGGCAAATGCTTCTGCATTCTCTCGACACGACCGCTCCACATGGAACTGGATCTCCAAGGCATCGATCTCCTTTAGGAGCTGTTGAGACACTGCCCAAACAAACACATGGTTATTGTGCACAGAACCTAAAATTTTACAATACAGAGAAGGCCATGGAGAAACACTTTACCATGCTCAATCTCAGTCAGCTTTTGGTTGGCCTCATCTCGCTCCTTCTCCAGAATCTGAAACTGCAGAGAAGAAACCAGAGGCTGAATGCCTGAGTTGAGGCCTATCTACCTGCCATTTTGGGTATCATCTGTAATAAAAACTTTCAACAAGCTAAATTGCAGAGGAACATCTTTCAATATTTTACTATTAAAACAATTACATATTTTTAAAATTATATATAAATGCTCTTGGGGTGGCTGAGTGTGGCTCAGCGGGTTAAGCCCCTGTAATTGACAGGTCGCTGGTTCAAGCCCAGCCTCGGCACATCTGTGGGCCCTTGACCCCTGGCTCTCTGGGTGCCCCCCAAGGTTGCTGACAGTCATGGACAAGCTTGCGCCCATGGAGAGCAAGGTTGGGGGAAGGGAGTTTCCCCACATGGATCAACAAGAAGGCTATATTATTTATTTATTAAATACCTGTATTTCTTCTTCATCTTCAGAGTCACTACTTTCCACTCCCAAATCTGTCGATTTAAAAGGCAACGGGGTTTTAACATTGAAAGACCGAGGACAGCCAGTGCTTTTGCTTTTTTAGGACTCAATGAGTTGTGTAAGGCTGTACATAACTGAGAAGCAGCATCCTGTTTTCTGAGACATGGTACAAACTATGAAGTGAAACTGCATTTTAATGTAGTCTCTTCCGCCTTTTCAGCATGCACATTAAAATGCCTCCCTAATAGGTTAATAAGCAGCCTTTCTTCCTGACGGTTTATGTAGGAAAGTAATCACACAAAGCTGATGACAAAAAACAATAACAGTAACCGAGGCCAGCAATGTCAATGGTGAAAATTTTCATTGGAAGACACTGGTATGAGTTCAGGTGACATTTGACATGCAACCCAATCAGAGAATTCATCAACTAGTATAGATGCCAATTCGACATGCTCAATCAGCCAAGACAGCAGCAACCATGTCTGACTGTGCCGTACACACCTGTGTGACAGGCGGTCACCGACTCTCACCAACAGCCCTATAGCTTTTGGGGGCCAAAAATCAGCTTGCTGTGTTCCAGACATAAAACTAGACCAGTCACTGCATCAAAAGTTGCTATAATTATCATGTTAAAAAACAGCTTGTATGTTATTGTTTTTTATTATTATTTTAACATATTTCAATACTATTTTACTTCAGTATTTTAAGATAAAACAAGATTTAAAAAGTAAGCATTGGAAAATAGTGTGTTTTCTTGAGAACATCAAACCTTGTTTCCATTATGGTAATTTTAAAGTATTATAATAAAGCATGACATATGTTGTAGGTGTTTGACAACCATAGAAAACATGTGGTCTTACCTGGGTCCCACATGATGAGGCGTTGTGAGGTTACCGTTAGCTCTGCGTCCAAATATTTCACTAAGATGTGTCTCTCTGTCTACGCACGGGATTGCTCATTCGCAGTGTGATTGGTGCCTGCTAGGGCTGTGCTCCCAGTGCTTGTAATGAGAACTGAAACTTAACCAGAATCCCTATTATAAGAGCTTGTCCTCTGGCCTCATGAGGCGGATGGGATGCAGGTTTAATTTCTGTTCGCATTTCTAAGGGAGTACCCTGAACAGAGTTAGCAGTAGTGTTTCACAACATGAAACCTTCAAAGAGTCCAGCCCAAACTGCAGTGTAGACACAATGGTTCCTGGGTCACGACCTTCAAGCAAAACCATGCTTGCACAATTAATTCAATTCAATTTATTTTTGTATAGCGCCTTTCACAACAGTCTCACCTCGGGCGCTTTACAGGGTGTGTTGTGATACATTACAACATCATTAACAGAGAATAATGCAAAACAGGGAAAATGGGAAAGATAAAGAAATGAAATAAAGAAAGCTAGATGACAACAGAGGAGAGGAACCAAAAACTCCCAAGTAGGGAGAAAAAACTTCTGCCCAACCCCCCTGGGCATGCTAACATTACAGAAAAGGGAAGGGTGGGCTTGCTTGCTAAAAGCAAGGTGTAAGCTGTGGTCAAGGGCAAGACTAAAGCCCAACAATGTGTCAGTTCTCCATGTCAGCCTGAGTAGGGTGGCAGACTGAAGGCTGCATCCACGATGTTATAGTCCGTAAGTCACATCCATAATGTCACCCCTCAGTGGGACTGGACCAGGACTACAGCTCAGATGGTGCACACCCCAGGCACCATCCAGACATGTGGGAAGTGCTAAGGTGTGTTATGTGTTAGATTGCAGATAAGCTAAACTGAAGTAATAGGTCTTCAGTCGAGATTAAAGGACTGAGACTGATTCAGCATCCTGAAAAAAGGCTGGCCAACCATTCTACAATATAGGGGCCCTGTAGCAGAATGCTTTACTGCCAACTGTCACTTTATTTATATATCGAACGATAAGGAAGCCTGCGTTTCGTGATCTGAGTAGACGATGCAGCTTGTAAATTTGAAATGATTCTGTTAGGTAGGCAGGTGCTAAACCTTTGAGTGCCTTTTATGCAAGTAGGAGAACTTTGAAGTCAGACCTGAACCTTACAGGAAGCCAGTGTGCAGGGAGCTCAGAGCAGGGGTTATGTGATCAAACTTCCTGCTCCTGGTCATAATACGAGCTGCTGCATTTTGAATATGCTGCAAGGTCTTTATTGTGCGGTGTGTGCTCCCAGATAACACAGAATTACAGTAGACTAGCCTACTGTATATAAAAGCAGTTTCTCAATGTCTTGAATAGTAAGGAATTGCTGTATTTTGGTGATGTGGCATAGCTGTAGGAAGCACACCTTTGCTACTGTATCCACATACAATTTGAATGAGAGGCTTGTATCCATAACACCTAGGTTACGGGCTGAGCTGCTAAGGGAAAAGTTCAGCCCTTTGGAGTATAGTGCAGAGATTATAGCATTCCTAGACGCAGAATTGGCTCCAAACAACAGAACCTTGATTTACTGAGCATTTACTGATAAAAAGTTTACAGACATCCAGGTTAGGCCGGTGGTGTAATGGTTAGGGATGCAACTACTTAATCGAAAGATTGCTCCCCGTGTGCTTAAATACTGTAGCTGCCCACTGCAATGTCACATGGGTTAAATGCCACATTTTGTTGTTGTGGTGTGTCAACAATAATAGTTAGTCACATTTCACCTAATGGCAGCATGTGCAGAGAGAAAACAACAAAGGACCCAGGACCGGTCCCTGTGGTACTCCATATTTGACTCTTAACATAGACAACAGAGTACATACATACTTGAACACACTGATAACGATTAGTCAAATACAATTTAAACCTCTTCAACACCATTCCACGCAACCCAAATTCAAATTGAAGCCTGTGTAACTTGTGTAAATGTGACTGAAAACAAAGGGTGTTAAAGGGTGTACTAAGGTCCAAAAGTATTAGCACAGTCACACTATTAGCATCAGTTGCCAATGTTATGTCATTTATGACTTTAGTTGAGGAAGTTTCACTGCTGTGTCCCTGACTGGAATGTATCCAGTATGTTGTGTGTCTCCAAGTATGACTGAAGTTGAGCAGCAACTATCTTCACCAGACAAAAATGGTACATTGGAAACAGCTCTGTAATTGCTGAGCTCCTGTGGATCCAAATTTGGTTTCTTCAGTAATGGTCTGATTACTGCTACTTTAAATTGGTCAGGCACATCACCTGATGACAGGGACGCATTCATTATGGCAGTTATAGGTCTAGCCAGAATTCCCAGGGACTCTTTTAGAAGTTGCGTGGGGATTAGGTCCAGCAGACAAGTAGTCAGTTGGGCTTTAGTTATTATAGTTACCAGCTCCTGTTCATTAATCAATTAAAAAACATTAAGGGTGTGTTCATATTCTGTTTGCATCGGACTTGTGAGCCATTTGGACATGATTGACGCCTAATGTTTGTAATTTTATCATTAAAGAAATTTGTTAAATGTTCAAAACCAATATTACTAGGTGGCAGAGGTTTAGCCTTGTTTATTAGATGAGCTACTGTCTTAAAAAGGTAGCGTGGATTATTTCTATTGCGATCAATAAGGTTGGAGTAATAGACGGAAGGCGTCCTATGTAGGGCTTGCTTATATTGTTGCAGGCTGTCAGCCCATGCCAACTTCAGCGTCTCTAAACTTGTAGACTTCCATTTGCGCTCTAATCTGTGGCACTCCTGTTTGTAAGAACTAAGGGGATGGTCTGGTGGTTTTTACAACTTCATTTTTCAAAAGTGCTGTTTCATCAAAAGCGTGGTTACCCAGATTTTAGAAGTCATGTGTGACTTTGTTGACATTCGTACTAGACATGAAGTTCACGATACCTAGTGCATTAATAAATCACAGAGAATTTCTATCATTTAGGTGACGTGCTGTAATATTCTTCTCCACCATAGTCAGAGAGGGCGGCTTAAGCACAAAGGTGATTAGAAAATGGTCAGAGAAGGACTTATGATACATGATGAACAGAAACTCTGTGAGTTATAGTGTATGGTTGTGCACGTGTGTCACATGAGTCCAGAAAGGACAGGAAACTTTTGCTGAAGGCATCTGTGTCCACATGAATACTGAAATCTTAAAGTATTATAATATTCTCTATGTTAATAACTAAGTCAGTAAGAAGTTCCCCAAATTCGGTTTGTGAAGTGTATGGTCCAGCTGGTCTGTGTACTATAAGAAAATAGATGGGTGGGTCAGACACCACTTGAATTAGCATTGCTTCAGATGCTGTAAAATCTTTTGCAAATTTTGGTTAAATTTTTAACAGTGAGTTAAAAATAGCATTTCATGAGAGAGTTTCAGTAACAGCAGACAGTTAAATAGCAGCTTTAAGCAAAAGAACAATAGTTAAGACTGCAGCTGTAACTTTCAGAACATCTGTTCGAGTTTACAAATATCTTCCTCTTAAAAGTGACTAGTTCCCATCCCTTAATTCAAATCAAGTAATTTTTATTTGCACAAATCTTAAATTATTTCAATTTCTTAATACAACCAAACACATTTTACCTTTGTCCTCACCAGGGCTGTAGCCAAGATTTGAAAAATACAGAGATCCTGGTTGTGCCCCGTAATGGATCGTACATATTGATGTTGCAGAATAAATACTGAGGACTTGATCTCAGTGGTATGGGCATGGTCCTCACCATATTGGGCACATTTCTGCCATGATCCAAAGACATGCAGTTAGGCTAATAGAGTAATCCGTGAATTTACCATGGTATGTGTGCCAGTAAGTGCCCTGTAATGGATTTCCTTAGCCACTGAAATATTCATCCATGCATAGAAAAGCACTTCTGCTTGACTCATCAAATGTTGTTACCCAGGAGTAATCTGACTTTAGTGATGTCAGGCTTCACTCACATACAAAAACAGGCAGATTTGTCTGTAAGCTCTACACTAGTAGCTAAAATTGTGGAAATAAAAATTGCAAAAAGTAAAACCACAAGTCCAAATCTACCTCCAGTTTGGCATTATTTCATTATTTAAAATAATGAAGAATATTTCTTTATTATAAAACACAGTTCTGGTAATTAAGTACTGAGGGTTAACCTGTACGTTAAAATTTTCGGGAGAAAATAACACATTACCTTGTCCTGCATAAGTGGCTTGAAATATGGAAGGATGGATGGATAAAACAGTTATAAACACGTAATTTAAAATAAGATCCAGTTCCATTTATGTTCTGAAAACACATGCCTTTTCAAATAATAGAATATCTCGTTTTTTTCAAATGAAATTGGTGTCCTGCGACAGATTAATACACGAGAGAATGAAACAGTGTGCTAATGTGTTAGAGACTCCGGGAAAACATTATTCCAAAAGTGAAGCTTCTATCTAAATTCACACCAATCACTGAAGCCGCCCGCCCCGTTATTTAAATCTTTTTTTCCTGAAAAGTGAATCATTGTGCAGCTCGGAGTTTAAGGACGCTGAAGGTATCAGACGTTTTCCGGCTATTGAGCTGTACAGCAAACCAACAAAACACCATGGCACTATCGGAAAAAGGAATAATTACCTTCGAAATTACATAAAATGCACAGTCCATTTACGATCATTATATACAACTATATCTGTGCAATAACTATAATTAAAAATAAAGTAGATAATAATTGCAAATGTTTAAATATATATATATATATATATATATATATTGCATAAAGACATTTGCAGTCCCCAAGCAATAAGTGCTCTGTACATATGCATTTCTTTGAATTAATAAACCACATATTCTGAGTCACAGATACCTTTTTAGAGAAGTTAGGTCAGGATGTCAGTTTGAAACAGGAATAGAAATAACCTTCACATTTAACCATTCATTCTGAGTAAAATGTCACTGAGGCGAAATTAATATCTGTACCCGTTTACATATAGTGCTAGTTTACGTATAGGCTAAAGAAGAAATAAATGCACGATGATACTTCAAAAATATTAAATAAGACCACGCCTTTTCCGCATGAATCGGTATTACATATATTTTTAAAAAATCTAGCCCTATGTACACACAAAATAAATGAATGAATCGTATATCATGTTGCATGGTATTTTATGTATCGCGACCTGGAATTCAGTGTTTGGGAAAAGGTATGATTAATTTTATTTGTGTACGCTTACGGTAATAATTAGCATTTTATATGATTGTCAGAAGTCTTAATGTAACCGTGAGCAAAAACCCGTGAGTAATTAAAAACCTATGAGCAAACACCTGTGGTGATTATGACGAATACTCAAACTAAATATGTGATTGATATGACATCTATCGGTTCTTGAAGTCTATTTACTGTTTAAAACTATTTTCTGTCAGGACGTTAATTCATCATTTTAATTAATTTCAGAATTGAGAATAATAAAGTAAATGTGATTTATTTATTCTGAATTTTATTCTTCCCGTTCTCAAGGTCCGAATTATTCCCAATTCACTCCATTGCCAATAATCCCGTTAAAGGTTAGAAATGATTACATCTCATAACACATCGGTGGGTTATTTCTGTTCACCGAGAAGAAAGGCGCAAGACTATTACACAATTTCATGACCAGTCACGCTATAGCCGTGCACTTTTGCACATGCTTGTGGATCCGTACATTTCCTTGCACGCGTATTTGTGTTATTTTATTATGACCGAATGTTCACTGTGCTTCGCTGGTGGTAGATTATGATGCACTACATACTGTTTCTTGGTGGGGGTGGCTTGCTTAAATTTGCACCTTAACGACTAGGACAGATGGGAAACAATGTGATATGCTACTCAGAAAACATATAAGAGTAACAGACAGATAGACGGAGCCAGAAATGTATTAAAAATACGTATTTAATAACTTTTAAGTATTTTGTCATTTGTATTTTGCTGTATGGAAAAATCGGATGTAATTTGTAAGAAAATACTTAGATAGATTGTGTTTTATGTATTTTAAATACTTAATAAAACATGTCATTTTAATTTAGTTATTATCTGTCATTTTAAGAACCTGCATCACCAGGCTCACAGGCTTCTAAACGTAACCTATCACCTCCTTTGCCTAGATGCAAGTAAATCAGGTGACACGTCCTGCTTGCCCGTTGCGAACTTCGTTTTCACATGACCAGTAATCCAAGGTAAGAAGCTGCTTTGGTGCTCCGTGCAAATAGTGGCGTGCAGTGAGGTTCGTGGCAGCTGAGGCACTGGCTCCTTCAGAACATAAATTAATAATAATAATAATAATAATAATAATAATAATAATAATAATACGGAGTGCTATAGTGAACTTGATTTACTAATTGATGAACCAGCAATAATAATCCCGTGCGCTCAAATTACAAATTACTTGCATTTACATACATTTTCGCACACCAGTATTTTGTATTTTAATTTGTTACATTTCTTAATTTGTACCAGATTACTTGTTGGTGTATTCGTGCCCATGCCTGAGAAGGAATGGCGAATGAGGGAGTGATGGTGAGAAGAAGGACCAGCATGAGAAGGATGAAAAACAAGAAGCAAAGAAAGCGTGTGGGAAGCGAGCGAGAGGCTTCGCGGCCACTGCAGTTTGTTTAAGTTCAGAGTTAGTAATGGGGAATGCTGGAATGTATTTTAAAGTTACGTTTTCTGAATATTCGCCTTATCCGTTGAAGAGTGAGGCTCCGTAATCAGGTCCCGTAGGCGGGGCGATCGGTCGGATTTAGGAAAAGGCGGCTGGTGTGATGCACTGGAGACAGGGTGGAGGATGACAGGCGGCCCACCACGGACCCGAGGCCGTTCGATGACAAAACCGAAAGCACAGCCTCACCCTTTACACGCCTGCCCCCACCCCACGCCCCAGAGTGCCATATTTAACATACCAATAACCTTGAATGCAAACATGTGGCACAGTTAAATTTCGCTTGAAATATTACTTCCCTACCATATAGTGACTCACTTACTTACCCTTCCATGTCAAATCCCCTTGCTTGCTGACCTTTGACCCCCTGCGCATTACGTAGCTCCTCTTTAGGAACCTCCCCTGGATGAAAAAATAAAGGTGCACGTGTCGCGTAAGTCCCGAGGGGGTGGCATAAGAAGGATGAGATAGTGGGTGGTATGTGGTGATTTTTTTGGAGTACAGGCAGGTACAATAGTGTTAAAGGAAACTGGTGGCTGTTAACTTCAAATCCCCAACTGTTCGGCAGGCAGGCTGCCAAAGGCAGTGGTTCTTAGGGAAACAGCCTCAAGGTGGCGCTGTGATCCCATCCCCAGCAACCTGTTGCATACTCTGAGTTGCTGAGATTCGTGTTCCCAGTCAGTAGCGTTAACGCACACCTCCTCCTTGGAATGTAAGCAAACCAAAATCCTCATATATTTATTCATTTTGGATCTTTTTTCCGGGGCAGATGAGGCCCAAGAGGGGACTGCATAAAAGCAAAAAGATAGATATATAGAAAGATAGATAAAGGTAAAAAGCCTAGAAGCTTATTAAATTAAATAACGCTTGGCACAGAGCTTTGGGAACAAGAAAGGAATCGAGATGATTATAGTAAAAAGTTACAGCAATCACAATATATCAATATTTCGAAATCCTTTGAAACGAGGGGTGGGTGGAACAGCCCAAAGTGGTGACATCAATCTCCCTCTGCCCCTGTTATTTGTCATTATGGTGTTTGCTTCTGAAAATTAATGATCTGCTCCTTCATAATTCATAAAAGCTGTGCCAGTTTATTATTCATTAAAATGTGAATTTTTAGCTGTCAAAGCTTAGTCACTTATCATGAAAATGTATGTTTAGGTGTTCTAATGGCAATTTGTGTATTAAAAGCATACCTCTGCTTAAAAACACTTGATTAAAACAGGATCTAAATTGCCCCTTTTTACTGTGTTAAAACATTTGATTCAGGAATAATCAAGACTCATTGTTCAATGTAAGGATGCTGTCTGTATGCACTTGGATGGCCACAGGTTTAGAGAGAGACCCTTAGCTTTCACTGGAACTTCTCCTCCTCCTTAAAAAATATGGTGATGCCTTTTAAATACTGTGCATCTCAAAATTCGTATTCTTTTTTTGTACTGTCACCTTTTTATTAAAAATAAATATACAATGTATTGTATAAGGCAACCATGTTTAATTGAATATGAGTATGCTGAATATATACTCACAGAACACAGGCACACACTGAATAGGGCACTGACCATTTCTGTTTGCTTCTCTGTTTGTCCTTCACAGGGTCGTGGGGGTCTGGAAACTATTTCGGAAACAGCGGGCACCAGGCAGGGAATAACCCAGGACTAGGCGTCAGCCCAGTGCAGGGCACACACACCATTCACACCTACCAACAATTTGGCAACTCTAGTTCACCTGCATGTTTTTAGGCTGGGGGGGGGGTGAATCAGACAGCCTGAAGGAAATCTGACAACGACACGGCAAGAACACGGAAGCTCAGTATCTTTCACTCGCTCCAGCTACACGTGTGCTGTTCCGTGTGCTGTTGTGGATACTTGATAACTGATAATCGTTCAGCATTTCATTACCAGGGGTGTGCCTACAAATTCTGGGGCCCCCGACAGAATGTCACCTGGGGCCCTCTTTTTTACATATTCAGGAGGCCCTGTGAAGTGCTGCTGCCCCCCCCCCGAGTCTGCCAGGGTGTAACATGTTACTGTAACATGGGAGCCATAGACATCCTGGCGTGGGGGGTAATAAGGTAATGAGTGCCCTCATCCAGTTACACTGCCCCTCCTTCCTGATTTTGAGTATAAACAAACATACCTAGACCCCGACGCTAGACTCATAAGCTAGTAGAGTGTAGCCATTCTGCCACTCAGTGCCTGTATTATTTTCTTGGGAGTTCTTCTCTCTCCTGATGCCGAAATATCTTTTGCTTGTCATTCCCCACCTCCAGATAAACCGATCTTCTCTTCCCAAAGTAAGTCCCTTTTATGGTTGTGTTCACAGTCATGGGAAACTCAATTATTAATTGAGTTCTTGCAATCACTTTCTGCTGACCAAATTCTTTCCAGGATTGGTGGACTCATATCATGTGACACTCGAGCTGTACAGTGTGCAGTGAGCACATTAGCCTTGTCCAAATTCGGGGGGTGGGTCCTTCCTAGGACAAATTCTTAGACCGATTATGTCACAGCAATGCATAAAGGTCCGAATTCGAAGACTCCTCCAGATGCAGCCCACAAATGCGTCCCCATTTTTTCCCCATTTTTTAAGGATGAGTCGGGTGTACCCCACCATATCCCAAGATTCATTGTGGTCTGAAGTCATGATGAATCTTGGGATTCTTCAAAGAGCGGCAGTAGCGGCACTCTTGTAGGCGTACAAATGTTAAAAGCTTAAAGCGCTTGTGCTGTACAGCTTTTGACAATTGCATAGAAATATTTTTTTTAAGATATCGCACAGTACACTAATAAACTTACTTTAATCAAATAAATATAATACAAACATAACAAATAAAAAATAGGTTATATATTATTATAAAATAAATAAAATATATAAAAATAAAAAATATTGTAATATTAAATATTTTAATATATATTATATAAAATTATATATAAAAAAATAAAGAAATGTAACTCACCACTTGATACTGGGCTTGTCTACTGCGACTGCAACCTTTAGCCAATCACATTGCTTTTCGCTCAGGATATGATGCGATTGGCTGCCGCTCGTGCTGGATCTGAAGGCTAGACCGTCCGATTTCACAACAACTCTCTTCCGGCTTTCGCAATCTTCGTAGCATTCGAGGGATGCGGTCTACGGCGGCTGTGTCCTAGGTAGGAGGTGGCCCCCAAGTTTGGACACTGTAGAGCAGTAATACAAAGGTGGTGGGACAGTACAATAACAGGAACTGACAAAAGCACAGGGGGCACGTTTTAAGTCCCAAATGCAAATATCACATTCCCTACCGTCTCATCTGCATCTACATCTTAGTAAAATCCTAAATAGTGCATTATTGGAAGCACTACTGAAGGCATAAGCTAAAGCAGGTAGCACTATAAGGCCTCTTCAAAGCCGAATAGCTGGAGTGATTAACACTAATAATAAATCTTGGTTTAACATGTGAGCTGATGAGTGGGTTGATGTTTTGGCACCAAGGTATATTACTGCAGCAAATGCCGTATTTCTAACTACAAAAGCCTGTGGGCCTAGTGACTCCTTCTGGCATTTACACCAGTTCTTTAAGCTGGAAGGAGCTCTTAACAGCTGCCTCATTATCATTCTCGACATATTCAGTGTCAGGTAACCTTTCCACTATCCCTTGTGTTACCCTTACATCTTTACAGAAATACACAGACGTACATGTTTGTGGTCATATCTTTGTGGGGACCATCCATTAATTTCTAAGGGAGAAACCCTAATCCCATCAATGACAACCTTAAACACTACCCAGCCCTAACCTAAACCATGAGTAACCAAACAAAATACAAGACTTTTGGCATTTTTATTGATTACATTTGCAGACTTTTATAAAATTGAGGCTATCTTTGTGGGAACCTGAAAAAATGTAACAATTGGTAAAAATTTGCAGGTTTTTATCACATTGTGGGGACACCTCAATTGAAAATACACACATGTGCAGGCATGCATTGGTTCGTTTCTACTCACTGTTCAGAACTTGGAAACATCACATTAACACACAAACACAAAGAAGAGGGGGATGGTTACTGAAACCCTTATAAGTGTTCTGTTCCACATGCTTCTAATTCAGTTATCACTTTTAACAACCCAGTCAGAAGTCCATGCAACAGTCTTTAACTGGCAGAAGATAAAAGGACGGTGCAGCTGCAAAATATGAAATCACCTAGATATGGAAAAGATGTTTCTTCATACCTAAGGTATCTCGGCAGCTTTATAGCAGGGATAGGTATGCAGAAGACAGGCTCACTCCTGTGGAGGTAAGCTGAGATCCACCAGCCTCTTCTTCTCATGGTCCAGCTTTATCTGTGTTCCACCTGTGTGAGGTTTAATTCCAGCCCTGCTCATCCCCCCCCCCCCCCCACCTGGCGCC
>JAODKM010000016.1:14178872-14194701 GCA_026780845.1 Petrocephalus sullivani | reverse complement strand
AAACCCCCGCTTCTCCCCCCCCCCCCCCCCCCCCTTTTTTTCCAAGAGGGGGGAAAAAAACAGAGTTTGTATGGTAAAGGGGTGTTTTTTGGGGGGTGTGGGGGGGGGGGGGGGGGGGAATGGAAGTATTAGTAATTACTTTTTATTTTGTTCCATAATGGAGGGGGGCAGGGTGTGGGGGTCGGTATTCAGGGAGATGACATGCTTCTGTGTGGCCTGCAAGGCAGGCTGGGACAAGGTGAAAAGGCCCGCCGCTAATGAGGGCAGCAGGGTGTGACTCCCCTGGTGTGGGACCCCCCCGCCACCCCCCCAAAAAAGCCTAAAGGCTTCCTGCTCACTCGTCATAGTTTTTAGATTGTCCTCAAAAGCAGATGAATGGACACGGAAGTGCAGAATTCTGCTTTGCATGTGTGTGAGGCGTCTGCGGAGAGCAGGAAACACCTCTGTGGCCTTGTGATTGTGCAGTGCTGCACAGAAACGGGTCTGTGCTGGAAGATCGTCAAGCAAGCCGAATGCGGGCACACATTCCTGCTGCGTGCAAAGTCACCTTTAACTCTATAAGAAGATAAATCCGCTTCCTTTGGGTATTTGAATCTAATGTTTCTCATCTTCACTCTTCCTTATATGGTACTGTGGGGGAGAGCTCTTGCTTAGCGGGAAAACTTGTTGGATTTAAGGTGCTACTGTTTAAATGTCCTTTATCGTTCTTTGCTTATATTTACCCCATTTGCACTTGGTGGCTCTGAGTGGCTCAGTGCCTGTGAGTGTAAACTCGCCGGTGTGGCCCTTGTTGGTATTATCACCCGTCTGTGGGCCCTTGAGCAAGGCCCTTAACCCCCAGCTGCAGGGGTGCTGCGCACAGGCTGACCCTGCTCTGTGACCCCAAGTTTGCTCCCAACTGCCTGTGTGTCTCATGGAGAGCAAGATGGGGTAGCCAAAGAGAGGCACTCCAATATATCTGTGTGTAAATGGTACATAAAGGTTCATTCTGATTCAATATAGGAAAGTGCCTTAAATCCAGCAAGTTATCACTTAAAGCAAAAAATCCTACTTGATACAGGCCCCACTCAGTAGTCGCCAAATTTATATAGGATACATTTTGGAAAATGTTCTGCCTGTTTATTATTACATACAAGTTGGCAAACTGTAATTTCTCTCAAAGGTTCTGTCTTATAGAAAAAGATAATATATACAATGGGATACTCTTGTTCATCTTCAAATATGTCATCTCTATCACAAAAGCATGGTTTTATAATAATATATATATATATATTTTAAATATATATATATTATTACCATTGAGGTTGGTCAGCTTATTGAGATTTGATACTATACAGAATCTCTCTCTATGGTGTAATTGGCATGGATTTTATTAGAATGTTCCTCGTATTCAGAATAAATAGATCATGAGTAAACCAAGCATAAGACTCGAGTTGCTCTGGAGTCTTGCATTGAGTACTGGGTGGGCAGGATTAGCAGCAGAGGCCGGTGCGACCTGGCATGCTCTGCTTTGTGGGAGGGAGAACTACAGGCACTTTCATTAAACCAGACACCGCAGCACTGTGGAAGAGACTTAGCCTTGGGACCACAGTCGGTCCACTGCTTTGTAGTCAAAGGATCTTCAATACAAGGGGGACAGGAGGATGTGGCCAAGCAAATCGTTCTTTATAGATGTTCTGCTGTGGTGGGCATGATTTTTTTTGGAATTGCATGGGAGGAGAGTGGATGAGGCAGACAAAAGGCACAGGTTAATTGGGGAGAGTAGAAGAAGCTGAACCTTCTCCCAAGCCCTGCTATATAAAGCTCAGCATAATACACAAAGGCCTGTCCTTGGCTTTTAGGAAGGGACTGAAATTGAAAACAGAAATTGAAGTCAATAGGTCTAATAACACATTCTAAAGACTAAAATGTATTCTTTATAATGTTGTTTATAATGTATAATGTTATAGTAATATGTTTTAGTAAAGGAGTATGTAATAAATCATGTATAGAAGGGTTTAGCTTTTATGTGTGTCCCGTTCTCATTATTTTAGTTTCAGGGAGATACTGCGATTTCAAAAGTTGCAATAGAAAAGGTTTATCGTGTCAAATGTGACAGTGATGTCTCAGAGAGCAGAATGTTTGGTAAAAAGCTGTGGTCTAAGTCTCAAAGTCACATGGCTGTTTCATCACCTCGCTCTGCAGCCTGGCATAGATATACAGCCAGAAACTTCAAGGCCACTAAAGCCAATTACCAGAAGCAGGCGGTGACCCTTTCCAAACCTCACATGGGCTAGCGTTTTGGATTTCTCCACAACAAAGCACGATTGCAGCAGATACATTCATGCTCCGGTGTGAGGCCGTCCCAAGGCCCACCTGGCATTCCTCTTAAAAATGATTGTCATTAAAATATTCCATCTGATAGTTTTGAGGTATGTAAAATATTCATTTTATATATTCAATGCAAAATATTCAGTAAAAGGACACTGACTCAAGCCCTGGAATCAAAGTGCACAAAACCATCCTGGACTGGATGCCATGGGAGGTTTAAAGACATTAGTTCTCCTAACTGCATGCTTTTGTACTGGGGAAGAATAGAGGAAGATCACACAAACATGCATGGAGTTGTAGGGGCAAGGATTCTCAACCCTGTCCATTTGAAGCATTGTCACCTCTCGTTGAGCCATTCTTCAGTTTTCATACAGAAACTCTGAAGTCAGACTCAGGTCACCGAATATGATTAAAATTGATTTTTTATAAAGATTGTGACAACTAACCCAGTGGTTGAGGGTCTTGCCTGTTTTTTTGTATGCAGGAATGACCCATAAATATTAGGTGATCTAGGTGATCTTCTCATGGTGCCTTTTGACCTCAGAGATGATTGTATGGTCTTTGGCAATTTGGTTTATACTTTTTTTTTGTGAAAGGTGTGAACAGACTTGGAGTTCAAATCTCCCTTGCAACCAAAGGTGAAACATGGAGTCAGATGTTGTGTAGAAGAAAGTTATCCTTCAAATCATTTAGAGTCATTTGTCAGTAATATTTTGTTGCTTTTGCGTTCCTATTTAGTTTTTGTACCGTACAAACAACACTTTTTGCTTGGCATAAGGGAACCAAGCTGTACCAAACCCAGTCTAGTTACAGCTCGTTTGGGTTTCCCACTGCAGAAGGGTTGACTCGCTAAAAGCGTTTCCCAGTTTGGAGAGTGACAGTGATGGACAACCAAAGAGATGCTTGTTTATAATTCACATAGTTAACATCATGATTTACTATGTGTTAATTTGCACTGGCATGTTAGTGCAAATCATTGCGTTATGTTAATGGTATGTGTATTTTGACCCATCAGATGGTGGTGATGTGACCAGTTTGGTTTAGGCATGATTCTGGCTCTGCTCATAAGCAGGGCCATGTCAGCACGGGTACTGGTCGGGTACAGCTCCCATACTTTACAGTGGAAAACTGTCAGTTCACGGGTACGGGTTAGGTACAGGTTGGGTGCGCAGGGGCGTTTCAAGCTTTTTAAAAGTGGGGGGGTTCTAGGATGTGGAAGTAAAACTCCCCTTGAATTTATCACAGCCAAATTATAATATAATTATAATCACGCCCAATTATATATAACTTTCTACATTTATACATTTTCTTTAAATCTGCACTATGCAAAGAGAAGGAGCCTATCTTGCCCCGCATTTTCCTTTTGTGCATCCTAATATTGCATGAAAAAAAGAGAATGATTGCTTATGATAGGAATATATGATGCTGCACGAGACAGACTGAAAAATGCCCAAGCTAGTTGTTATAACGTTAAATATAATGCCATTGACTAGCAAGGGCTCACAGGGATAATTCACCTCGTCTAGCCCTCGTCTTACATTATGTAGAAAATGCTGACGTTACAACATTGTGAATTTTGCTTTACTAATTTTGCGCAATGTAGTTTCAGACATCACTTTCTCAGGGACGTGTGGTCAGGGGAGGTGGTGCTGGTATCTTGATTATTTCACTGGTTCAAAAAAAGAACCAACGAAAAGCCAATTATATGAGCATTGGATCCCCTCAGAGTCCAACCTACCAGTCCATTGACCTGTCATGACTGAGTTACACAAAACCAGGTTATGACAAAGTTTACTTTGTCACTGCAGTGTTTCTCAGGCAAATTTAATGGTTTCCTTCCATGCTGGGATCACGCAGTCATTTCACAATTGCATGGGAGGAGAGCAAAAAAATAAACCTTAGTTTGATGCTGAAACAGCGTTAGATTACATTTTTCCTCATGTTTTGATGAGAGTCTCAGTCTGGAGCCCATTCTGTCATCTTGTCACATGACCACAGGGGATTTCTGTGCATCTGATTTTAAGATAAAATCCCAGACACGGAAGATTTTTACACAAATGTTTTGAGACCTCAAACAAAAAACCTCATATTTTCTCCTAAGGCAGTGAGCATGAAGTAGAGGAGGAGAAAAGGGATCCTCCATGAAGTGAAAGATAGCAACTGGTGTTAACTGGTGAAGCCAGAAGGCCTATTGTGTGAGGGGTTGTCTTTCCTGGGGATTACAATTAACCCCTGGAGCACGGCCGGCCCACCACCACCCCTCCTGTGCCCTCTGACCCTGCGCACCTCACTCTGCGGGCGCGTGACTGTGCAGGTGTGTAGGGCAGCCCCCCAAATTAGTAGCCCTAATTAGCGAAGGGACTCCCTGCTGGCCAGTTCAGGGTAAAGGTGGAGGTGGGCCAGCGGGGGCACCTGGGGCGGGAGAGACATGGGGAGCAAAACAAGAACACTTTATAGGGAGTTTCTAGCTAGACCACATGGGCAGGTCTCCCTGTTTTTATATTTGTCTTTTTGGACATCGTTGAAGATTCTTTCCATTTGCCTTTTTTAAGCAAGACTTAAACTTCAGAATCTGGATTGATGACTGTTAAGTGAATATGCTATAGAAAGTTTGTCAATTATTATTTAAAGATGTTACTATAAGTGGTTTTTAAAAATCACACTGTAGTGAACCTATGGAATATTTAACTTACAATCTTATGAGCTTATGAGCTTTAAAGCACATAAGGACTCTTAGCTACAGCTATGACAGACCAATAAAATGCTGGTAATCGAGAATCCAATTTCATTAATTTTTATATCTATGAGTGTGATTACTGTTTAACTGTGTAGAGGAATGTTTCCGACTCAGAACCTAGGATGATACCTATTTCGGCAGACAAATTGTTTTAGGAAATATTTGTGTACAAAAGAAATAGCATAGGCTTCACACAATTGACTGAAAAGTGCTTTGTAAGCAAACACCCACTAAACAACAAATAGTGTTGTGTGAAGGAAAGAATCCAGGCATGAAACAGACAAAAACCAATTACATAGACGTATATTTATATGCATATGAATAAAAATACATATACATATTTTACAATATCCTGGCTTCCACGGCCTTCAAAACAGCTTTTATAACCAGGATACAAAGAAACTCTTTAAATAAGTGCAAATTGTTAATAAGACAAATAACTGTAAAGCATACAAAGATTTTTTTTTTCTTTTTCATGTTTGTTTTGCTTTAGATGACATCATACTGACATAAAGAGATTGTGCAAAGACCAAATATTTACACAGAGTTGGTACCTTGTGAGTAGCTGGTGCCAGTTTAGTTGATAAATGCACAGACATTCACCTGTGAGGCAAGGAACCTGTATTCAGTAAAAGAAAAAAAATACTCATCAAACTCAAATCATACCAAACACTCACAATACAGTAGCACCCCATATAAACAAAAAGGATGAGGACTCACAAGTATTCAAGAATGAGGGCCCTTTTCATACTAGGATATAAGTACGGAGTTTCAAACAAATTGCAATGGTAGGGCTTTTGTGCAAATAGCCAAGACACCGTGGAGTGAGTGAAAGGTCTCAGAGGTGTCAGTTATGTTGGATGAGAGAGAGGGTGAGACATCAGCAACAATTTTACAATTTTTACCACTGCCAAAACATTAAGGGGGCCTCTGACCATCTTAATGTGCCTTCAGCCACATCATTGAATGGTGTCACCCACCCAAATCAAAAAAAATATTTAAAAGAAAATTGAAACTCAAGAGAAAAGGATAACGCTCCATCAGAGGATGTTCCCCCTGAAAGGAGCCAGAGCAACTCGAGGATGTCGATGAGCATACGAGTCACGCCTGCCATATACACCGCCCACCAACTCTCGGTGTATTCCGGCCTTTCAGTATCCCAGGGAAACCTGATCGGGATAAACTGAAGACGGACGGATGAAGTGTTCTTTTCATTAAAAGGGAATATCACACAACAATGCACTAAGGGGAGGACAATAATGACCGTTATAAATAAACAGGGATGCTGCATGTGGGTGTGATCGGGAGAATGGAGAGATGGACTGGGAAAAAACTGCCAAGCTCACACTAAACGAGGTGCATTAATGCCCTTAAAAAGCCCTGCCAGTTCACGGCACACAAATTGAGGTTAAATGGCATAAAATGCAACAGTTGGGGGATAAAACCGTGTGTGGCTGTTTCCTGGTGAAACCAGCCCTGTTTTAAATAACACACAGCAATACAACCCATTCTGACCTTTAAATCACTCACAGAACAACCCACTCTGTCGATTTTATTTAATCAGTAACCCTAATACCTACTGGAGGAGAGATGTTTAAAAACTACAGCGGCATAGTGGTGAGGGGGCTTAAGAGACCGAACCTCAACATTATCGGTCTTCTCTAATGCGCCCTGAAGTGGCCAAGACAGGCACCTGGCTTACTGCCATGCGAGGTGTCGGCCGGGGCTTCATTTGACACAAACAGGGGCTTATCTCCGAACATACACACTGAAAATAAAGCCCACTTTTCATGTTATTGATTTAGAAGATGCTTTTATCCAACATAACGTACATTTATTTTTTAGTTTTTTGAGTAAGCGGGGGTTAGACAGTCCCTGGAGCGATTTGGGGTTCAGGGCCTCACTCAGAGGCCCGACGGTGACGTCACTCTGCCAACCCTGAGATTTGAATCGCTGATCGACCAATCAAAACCATGGCATCATATCCCACCTGGGGAACCGCAGAAGCTCGTATTACATCTTGTCATTATTTTGAAACAAGCACTTTTTTTTTTTTAATCTTTGTGCCTCAGGACCTAGACTGAGTATGTTCCGGAGGAAGACAAAGAATCCAGTGAAGCAATTACGAGAAAGCGCACGACACGGGCAAGGACGAGGTGATGATTCATTAGATCACAGTGCAGAGTGATTTTCGAATGAACATGACAGCAAACTCAACTGGCCTTACTACACAGACAGACGTCACTCCAGAATATTTTGAATATTTTGTCCATTGACGCTCCCCGCATGCCCATACTGTGCTGGATCCACACTCGGGGGGGAGGTGAGGAGGACTGTGGGACATGGAGCAGGAGAGCCACAGCTACATCACACAGACTCATCACCCTCCGCCCCCTCCACTCTTCAGCAGCCAATCAGGTCATGGCACCACGCCAAGACAGGCAACATCAGCTCTTTTAAGAGACAGTTTTCTTCCCCCCCATGCTGCTGCCCTTCCGCTCTATCCGTGTGTAGGGTTCGAAGGCAGAGGCCCCACAGCCATACACCCCGGGCAGGTCATGCCCCCCGCCCAGCAAGGGCACGGAGAAGCAGAGTTGGGATGTGGCCAGATGGGACGAGGGCGGGGCCACAAGTGACGATGGGGCGCTCAGTGAGGGCAGAGCCAACCCGAAGGCCCCGCCGGTGGCTGCACTAGAGGAGGAGCTGCTGGGACTGCCCAGCAGAGGGCCGCTGGCTTTGTTAGGGGGCAGGAGTGGGTTGGGGGCTGCCGGGACCGACAGGAGGTGACCTTGTTCCAGCAGGCGCAGGATGTTGCAGGTGGCGAGGGACTCCGAGTTGGGCGTTGAGTGCTTGTCGGTGTCCTTGGTCTGGTCCTTCTTCTGCTTGGTGCGCCGGTTCTGGAACCACACCTTTACCTGCGGGAGACACCAGGCGGCGACAGCATATGAGAGGAAAAGCACAAGGACCTGGGGGGAGGAAGCTGCCCCTCTTTGACTATGGCGTTGCTACTTACAAAGCCACTTCAAAGGTTCTAGCATGCAGAATCAGCCAGTCTGGCAGAGGCTGCAGAAACATTGCTCAGGCAGATATGCATCTCCTGGAACTTTCTTCTCTGTGCATCGTTACAGAGCCATTATTCCCCAGTTAGCGTAACCCTCAACAACAAGCAGCACCCCTCAATACTGGATAACCATCCTGGACAGGGGTGCTTCCGTTTTTAATGTGTGGGGCCATAATTCATACAGAGGGGCCATAATTAATACAGAGGACTCAGTCTTATTATTATCCAATTATCTGTTCTGCAGCAATGACTGACAAGGGGGTGAACACTCAGGGGGCCAATCAGCTTTCAGCTGCGGCCAGTGCCTTATACACCCCTGTTCCTGTAAAACCATCAGAATAATGCAGACCACCCCAAAGAATGTTACTGGCCCTCTCCCCAGGGGACAGTCTGTGAGTAGACTGCTGGACTCAACCTGACCTCTAATATGACAAGACGATCATAATGCTGAAAAACCTTTTTTTGTTTTTCATGACTTCATTTATTTGGGTACAAAAAACTTGAAAATGTATGTAAAGCGCAAAAAACAAAACATTATTGGAAAGTCTATTGACACACACAAAATACACTGTATTCACATCTTACATCTTCTCTTCAAACATCAATGATTTCCCAGACAGATGTTTTCCCTCAAATCCCAGATTCAATGCCACTCATATAGAATGATTATATAAACGATCTTCAACAATATAGCTTCCTCAATGCCAGAATGACTTTTTAAAATCTCACAGGGCTTCTAACTGTGCATCAGAACACTGTGAACAACAGCAACATTTATGGAAAATTATGCACTTATAGTATGCTACATTACACTACCTAAAGCCTAAGAAAACAAAGCATAGATGAATAGATGAAATACGGCTGTATCAGAGGCTGAGTTATGGCAGGTCCATGGCAGCAGAGCAGGGCTTCTAAGCAGTTGGGGTAGGTAGGGGAGCCCTGCTACTAGACCTTCTAAATCCAGGCATGAGCTGAATGCACCACTTCAGGCTCTAATACTGGTCATCCAGATAAACAAAACTTTAATCAGCATGAAAGAAAACAATGGGAAAAAATCCCCCTTAAACATTTCCACTTTGAGAGTAAATCATCTTTAATAGGATCCAGGGTTCAGAGCTGGGGTAATGACTGTCGAGGTACAGGCCTGGATTTGCTGCATTGCCCAAAGTGCTGGGCCAGGGCCTAAGGAACCAGGGCACAGCCCAGCAGAGCACCTCCCTGCTGCCCGCACACACAGGCATGCTGTGCAAACGTGCTGCTCTAAAAATTCACCATTTAATTTGCTGAAAATACTGATCCCAGGTTCACAGATTGTTGGCATCATTGTAAGGCAGCTGGATGAAATGATGGGGGGTCTTCCCCTTCGGGAATGTACATCATTTTCTGTTTCTGTATAAGTATCTTCAAGGTTCAAGGTATGAATCCCCCCCCCACCCAAAAAAAAGTAATGAATTTCTGTGAAACTACATGCTGTCACGACAGCGGCGGGAGGCACGACCTTTAATGCAGGCTGTAGTGATAGAACCCTTCCAAGAGGCGTTTATTCGACAGGGTAGAGGTAACACGGGAGCCAAAATGACAGCAAGCATAGACAGCGTTGACAATATCCGACAAGGGTGACTGGACGCAGACTGACTGATAAAGGGTAACACATCAGGGACCAAACACAAGGCAGGTATGCTGGGTTAACGAGAGGATTAGAACGTAAGGCAAAGCTCAACAAGGGACAGGTGTGGCGAATTAAGCCACGTCTGAGGGCAAAACAGGGGAAAAGACATGGAGGGCGGGGCTGAGCGTGACACATGCATCTTTTTGGATCTCAAAGCAAAAAAAATGTTAGACTTCAGCATGAGCTTCTACCTTTTGCATCATTTAATTAACAGTGGTGGGATGACCCATACTGCACTGAATATCTCAGAGGTAGCCGAATGAAAACCAGATGACTTTTGAGACTCCACTAAATCCCCCACATGATCTGCTAGTGAAAATTAGCTGGTGTGTGACACTTATTATGCAACATCTTTCATGAACAAAGAAACAACAATTCCAAGCGGTGTTTTTCCTTCCTACATTTTGGAGGTGGTCTTTCAGTTCTTCACTTCGTGGTGCATTACTCCCTGAATTCCGGAAATTGCTCAGACCAGACCAGTAGTTTTCCTTCCCTTTAGACTATTAGTACTTTACAACATGTCCTACACTCATCCTTTACATAAGCTGGGTTGTACTGTTCAGTGGGGAAAATCAGGTGCCGGGACTCCTCTTGTTATTCAGCACCGGGTGTCGGTACTCCCATTGTTATACAGCACCAGGTGCCAGCACTCCCCTTGTTATTCAGCACCTGGTGCCGGTACTCCCCTTGTAATTCAGCACCAGGTGCCGGTACTCCCCTTGTTATTCAGGACCGGGTGCCGGTACTCCCCTTGTTATTCAGGACCGGGTGCCAGCACTCCTCTTGTTATTCAGCACCTGGTGCCAGTACTCCCCTTGTAATTCAGCACCAGGTGCTGGTACTCCCCTTGTTATTCAGGACCGGGTGCTGGTACTCCCCTTGTTATTCAGTACTGGGTGCCGGCACTCCCCTTGTTATTCAGCACTGGATGCCGGTACTCCCCTTGTAATTCAGCACCAGGTGCCGGTACTCCCCTTGTAATTTAGCACCGGGTGCCGGTACTCCCCTAGTTATTTAGCATCGTGTGCCAGTACTCCTCTTGTTATTCAGCACTGGGTGCCGGTACTTCCCTTGTTATTCAGTACCAGGTGCCGGTACTCCCCTTGCTATTTAGTACCAGATGCAGGTACTGTTATTCATTTACAGGTGCGCGTACTCCCCTTGTTTTTAAGCGGCGCGTGCAGGTACTCCTCTTCTTATTCATTACCAGGTGCTGGTACTCCCCTTGCTATTTAGTACCAGATGCAGGTACTCCCCTTGTTATTCATTTACAGGTGCCCGTACTCCCCTTGTTTTTAAGCGGTGCGTGCAGCTACTCCTCTTGTTATTCATTACCAGGTGCCGGTACTCCCCTTGTTATTCAGCACCGTGTGCCGTTACTCCCCTTGTTATTCAGCACCGGGACCTGGTACTCCCCTTGTTATTCAGCACCAGGTCCTGGTACTCCCCTTGTAATTCAGTACCAGCAGATACTGAGAGGTGCCAGTACACTGAAGAGAAAAACCAGGATGTGTTGGTACTGGTACGTACCGGCCCACTTCAAGCACTTGGTACTGCTTTGTCTTAAAGGGATGGTGGGAATACACCTGTGACTAGTCTTTTGAAAACAGCCTAAGGAAACAGCTGTAATGAATACCAGGGAGATTGTAGCCAATACTATTTCATTTTTAAAGGGGCGCCACACTAAGGAATGAATCCACCTCAACCTCCCCAATTAGGCTACATCCCAGTTTTTCAACACACCAGCTATATCTGGCAACCAAGGTCTTGCTCGTCTTATTTCTTTATCTGATCGCCTCCTTGCCCCCATGCCCTAATGCTCACCTTGGCCCCTGTCTCCTGGGAACACATGCCCAGGGAGGTTCAGCCAAAAGTCAGAGGCGTATTACAGAGTCGCCGGTGGATGTGGACCCATAATCCGCCTTGGGGAGAGTAGCGCACTGTGCCTATTATTAGTCTCCAGGCTGCGTCCTGTGATTCGGAGGTTTAGACGGGGCAATTAGGCTTATAGCATGCGCTCCGAAAGGATTTCTTTTCTAGATTGGTAAGTTGGCTGTGGAACGGCGACCCCTGAGGTGGCGTCCGGGGCCCACAGGTTCGGGAACGCATGCAGTGACAGGAAAGCCATGCGCTCTTCAAGCTCTCTATGGATCAGCTTCCTGTTGCTTTTTTATTTTCTTACTGGAGTGATATTAAAAGGATCGCAGGAGGCTGGCAGGTGTTGTTAATCCAATACATTTTCAAATCGCAATACCATTTCAATAAAAAGCCCAGCCCAGTGCTGGAAGAGACTGGAGGTCATACATTAACATCAGTGCAGTAACTTCACACGACCAGACTAACTGTATATCAGAAATGACCAACACCAGAACATATTACATACTACCAATGTACAGGATTTGGGCAATAAAACTGAAACACCTGGTTTTAGACCACAATAATTTATTAGTATGGTGTAGAGCCTCCTTTTACAGCCAAGACAGCATCAGTTCATCTTGAAAGTGACAGATACAGGTGCTGCACAGTGGCCAGAGGGATTTTGAGCCATTCCACTTGCAGGACAGTGGCCAGGTCAGTACTGGTGGAGGAAAATATTCCCTGACTCGCTCTTCCAAAACACCCCAAAGTGGCTCAATAATATTCAGAACTGGTGACTGCGTAGGCCAAGGGAGAAGCTCAATTTCACTTTAATGGTCATTAAATCTGCCTTGGCTTGGATTGGTGCATTATCATCCTGATACATGGCACCACCTTCAAGGTACGATGTTCAAACCATTGGGTGAAC
This sequence comes from Petrocephalus sullivani, assembly GCA_026780845.1. NCBI lineage: Eukaryota > Metazoa > Chordata > Actinopteri > Osteoglossiformes > Mormyridae > Petrocephalus > Petrocephalus sullivani. The sequence continues at coordinate 14,182,139 of JAODKM010000016.1, read as the reverse complement.
ATGGTCCTCCAAAATGGTTCGGTAGTCCTTGGCAGACTAGAAAATTTAGAACAAGAAGCAGGCCTAGGGTATGTCACAGTCAACATACAAACCATCACTGACCCACCCCTATGCTGTACACTGGGTACGCAACAGTCTAGGTGGTCTCTCTGGGCCTTCTCCATACTGTAACTCTCCCGGATGTGGGCAAAACAGTGAAGATGGAATCATCAGAGAATAATACATGCTAACATTGGCCGTTTGGCATTGGCACAAGTGACCAAAAGTCTGGCTACAGCAGCCTGACCATGAGTACCACCCCTGCGGAGTTCCTGACAAACAGTTTGGTGGAAACAGGAAAGTCACAGTGCACATTTAATTTTGCAGTGAGCTGGGCAGCTGTGTTTGTATGTTTTTTGGATACAGTCTGGGTTAGTACCCAGACATCCATTTCAGACAGCTACCTCTTGTGCCCACAGTTACTCCTGTTGGATGTGGTCCATCCTTTGTTCAGTTATGCCAACATTACCCTGTATACCGTGGTTCTCGATACACCGCAAAGACTTGCTATCTTGGTCACAGATGCGTCAGCAAGACACACACCAGCAATTTGTCCTCTTATATGTTGTGTGGATTGCAAAATTTTGTGCACAGCTGTGCGATTGCTCTCCTAATTCAACCTTCACACTCTGCTCTTACTGTTGGAATGTGCAATCAGTGGAGACTGGCCACTAGGTCACGCATATAGGCACGAAACCTCAAACACTATTGGCCAGGAGTTTCAGTTTCATTGTCCAACGTCTATACATCTGCTTGGAATCTAACCAAATGGGGTAGCATATGAAGTAAATGGCTATGCATACAATATAACCATTTACAAACTTGCTGTCTGTCAGTTATAAATCTGCAATTACATGTAGAAGCAAGAATGTAAAGTAAAATAAAGTACTTGTGGCGGACACGCACACCAGTGCAAACCTTTGCATGTTTTTCACTAAATACATTTGCAGCCAGGTAAATTCCAATAGTTCTAAATAAAAAAAGCAAAATTGGTGTTGTGGACCTGACCACATTGACCACAACTGACACAGTGTCTTTTTTAATAATCTGCATCACAAAAAATAGTCCAGTGTGTCAGTAATTAAGTAACAAATTGACCAGCTAAATTAATAAATATGTATGTATGTATGTATGTATGACTGTATTTAAGAAAAAATTAATGACAGCCAACACAGCCTGTGATCTAACTCCAGAGGGCAGATTGAAACAACAAGCAACTAGACGGGTAAAAGGTGACTGGGCTACCAGTAGGAAGCACTGTAGTTACACATTAAAAATGCACAGACAAGAAACATGGTCGCATTATCTGGGTCTGCCCTATGCGATGGTTTTGGGGGACGATACCAACACTACAAGCTGGCTTCTGCTTGAGTTAAACCATTCTAGGTAAATTCCCACTTATTTTAGAGTGGCACCTTAAAATTAATTCATGCAAATGCATGAGTCAAGGCTTGCACAAGAAGATACCATTTGGCCCTATAAATGGAAACAGTTTCTCAGCCTCTCTCTCTCATTTCATGGCAGTTTCTGAATAGAAAATCCCTTTTGGGTTTCAGCTACGATTTGGGTTTTCAGCTTCGAAGTGAACAATAACATATTTTGAAAGGTGTCAAGTAATGCAAGTCTGCAAAATGCACGCGCAGGAGGGTATATCACCCAAAGAAAGAAAAACATAAAGGCGATAAAATAGCAACAGCTTGAATTCAGACTCAAGCAGAGGGGGAAACGGTATAAAAAGATGTAAGAGGGTTTACCAAAGGATTACCGTTTCCATTTAATGCACATGACCCTTTGGTGGAGGGGCTTCCTTGTGCTCATTAAAAGCGGGACGTGGGACACTGGAGCTCCCAGAAGGCTGGGGCCAGGGCAGCTTGCTGTAGCCTCATCAATACCGCCACACATGCAAAGAGAAAAGCATCGGCAAGGCAGAGCTCCACCGCGTGCCCTGGCCGAAAAATTCACACACCGGTTCTGATCCATAGGTATTGACGTTCGGTATTGATGCCATCATTATCCCCGAATCACAAATTCATATGTAGGAAGAAAGCTGTCACTAAATGACAGGCGCCATTGTTAACTGCAGGCCAAAAGGAAATGGTGAGTAGACGGGATTTTGAAATTTGTGACAGTAATACCTCTTTCATGGTAAAATCAGCGTCCTGCCTCACTACATTCAGTGTGCCGTGATGGAAGATTGAGGGGAGATCAAGGTGCCAAGCAAGCTGGTGGTTTTATATGGACCAGGGCAAAGAGGAGCAGAATCGAGATGCCGAGACGTGGTCGGGGTGACGGAGCGGAAGGTCAGGTGAGCCGGGGAAGTCAGTCCTGCACAGGAGACAACGGAGGAAAGTGGACAGGAACGCGGGGGCAAATGGGAGCGGATGGGGGCACGGCAGGCAGGCTGGGTCAGGGTGACAGGGAAGCTAGGCGAGGAGCACGCAGTATGTTGCCACACGGAAGAACAATAGCCAGGCTTTTAAAGAGGCCGGTGCCAAGCGGCCATCAGTTCCGGCATTCTCACGAGGGGGCGTGACGCAGGGGGCTTTGACGGACATACAGGGGTGGCTTTTAAAGAGGCCGGCGCCAAGCGGCGGTCAGTTCCGGCATTCTCACGAGGGGGCGTGACACAGGGGGCTTTGATGGACATACAGGGGTGGCCTTTATGTGACAGCCCATTTAACCAAATGCTCGGTCATTCTCATATGGCTAAAGCTTTGGATATTTCTGCCATTTTACAGCTCAAATCCCAACACAGGACAACATTTAAATGGTCTGCCTTGTTTCATTTAGTACAGTTAATTTTGTATATTCACCATGAACACTTTTCTGCCTAGCGTACCTTGAAGGTGGTACCATGTATCAGGATGATAATGCACCAATCCAAGCCAAGACAGATTGGTGCATAAATTGTGGCTTTGGATATTTCTGCCATTTTACAGCTCAAATCCCAACACAGGACGACATTTAAATGGTCTGCCTTGTTTCATTTAGTACAGTTAATTTTGTATATTCACCATGAACACTTTTCTGCCTCCAGTGTTTAGAGCAATATATATTATATACATTTATACATTATAAATATTATAATGCGGGTTGGCAGAAGCCGTTTTCTTTTCTAATTTTCTAAATGTTGAAAATGGTTTAAACAAACAAATAACGGTAACACTTTACTTGAGGGGCCACAAATAATGCAGTAATACATGCTTAGTAAATGCATTAATTAACCAT
>JAODKM010000016.1:14153889-14171536 GCA_026780845.1 Petrocephalus sullivani | reverse complement strand
TTTATAATACAATCTTTTACTTTAAATTTACGGTTTTTGTCTGGCACCCATTGCTGCCAGTCATTTACCGTTTTTTTACGATTTTTTTTTTTACAGTGTAGATGAGACCTTCATATAGGATTCATAATGCATAATACACATGAAAATAAGCTGTTATGCCTTTTTATAAATACTTATACTTTATGAATTATAATGCATTATGAAGGTATGTGTAAATGCAGTAATGACTGCTTTAAGTAAAGTGCTACCAGAAAGTCCCACATGCACGGCAATGTGTGCAGAATCGCATACACATCAGTAACTCTGAGAACTTGCAAAGGCACCATAATCATATTTTTAGCTTGCCCAAAGCGCATTCTACAGCCCTGTGTGTTCTTTGGTGTGTGGTATTATACCTCTGCCTAGCCACAGTTTGGTGATTCAATGTTGAAGTCAGCAGGTATTCACTAAGAGGATACCTGATGTCTCCCAGTAACCAAACACCAGCCTTTGACATCTGACAAACTCCAGTGATGGAACAGTATATGTTTTGTATGTTGACAAATTTATGTATAATTCATATCGAAATATTAAGCTGCACCTATACTATGTACATGAATATGTTAATTAATTATATTTTAATTTTACTTCCTTAATTAAATTCAAACTCATATTGCAAATCTGCATGCTGTTTTCAACCACAATTAAATTCAAATTCATTAAGTGAATTAGAATTTTAGGGCTATTCTCAACTCACTTATGAATATTACACAGCCCTGTTATGTATTCAAAATGTACACATGTGATGAAGCTACATTGAGCTGGACTAGATAAACCAGTAATAGGCTACTTGGTGACTATGTTTAAAATAAGTTGTGGATGGTTGGCCATCAGCTGAACATTTAGCACAGAGAACCCTTTTTAACAGGCGCAGATGGGATTCACCAGGCATTGCCATTGCTGGTAGTAAGGGGTGGTTCATCTTTAAAGGACGTGGCTAAATACATATCAAGGTTAGCTCACTGGTTGACTGGTTAGCTCATTATGTACCAGGATTGTGCAAAATTCAGAATTCATGAATTGCATCCCAGCCCATTCCTGCAGGACGCTGAATATAGGTCATGAAGCTACATAGAGCGCTAAAGTATAGCCTACTTTATAATGTCCGATTACAACATTGACTTATCCTTATTATTATTGTTGTTATTATTATTTATAATTACTGTGTTAGAATCGCAATCAAAAGAAAACGACACGAAAAATACCCAGCGAGTCGGCCTACGGGGCGCGGTGCTTAGCCCTGTTGCCTGCTGGAATGAGACAAGCGGGTGCCGAAAAGGGACGGGTGAGCAGGATCACTCGATCGCGAACGAGATCACGAACTGCGAAAGGTTTTGGGGAAAGAGACCCCAGAACGTGAAACGTCCCCTATAAAATACACCGTCTGCCGAGCGAGAGAGTGAGATCGGAAAGCTGCAAAAGGGGAGACTACGAACTGTGACGTTCATCGGTCAGCTGACTTAAAATTAACGATAGATAACGGCGTAGGAAAGAGCGTGATATTAGGGGGAACAACTTAATCATTTAAATACAATACAAATACAAAGGTCTATGTATGGGAGGGATGAATGAATCCAAATTAAATATTGTAAGGTACACGTTTCAGTTGGTCACAGGTAGCAGTTGCGTTTTGGGTTCACTTATTATGTGCGCATTTCCCACGTTTAATGATCTTTTTACTAGTCAGGCCTAAAAACAGGAAATAATAATAATGTCAACGCTTTGTGTCGTCTTTCATGCTTTTTTTTAAGAATAAGACAGATGTCATATCCTTCTAACAAAATATTAAAACAAACTCACTCGGTCAGACAGAAAACTTACGCCAATGAAAATAACATTTTAACACGTTGAAATGCATTTAAAATATCATTAAAAAAATCTAGAACTAATTTTAGAGAAGAGGTAATCTCTTACTCCAAGGATGATGTAAGACATTTCAAGTAAAGTGAAGAATCACAAACTTTAAACATATAGCGGCCATTGTTCAAAAATTAGTATTTTGCAATTTTAGGTAATTGTACATGTGGGAATGTGCAAACGAAAAGGTGCTGATACACTGAATGATAAGACAGGACATCATATATTCATCATATTTCTCTCGTGTTTTTGCGACAATGCACTTTTATTAAGAACAGAAAATGTGTATAGCGGTATATAAAGGTATTCAAATCATAAGCGCCCTAAATAACTTTAAAACTTTTTTTAAACAGTTTCAAATACACCAATAAATACAATACCAATGCCTACAAAGATTCCGGTAAGCCGGCGTTGTAGAGTCGCAAAAACACAGTACACACGCAAACGCACGCATGGTTAATGCGCTAAAATAATAATAGTAATAATATAATGTATTTTTATTTGTTTGTTTGTTTATTTTTTATTTATTTATTAAAAGTGTTAATTTGGTGGTGTGTAATTGTCACTATTTGTATTATTCTCACGAAGACGATACATTCGCAAGCTTGGACCAAACTGGCCAAATCGCCATTTATAAAGCAGAGCCTATATAGCTGAACACGGGTAAATGCGTTCCTCGTAGAGAACGAGGAGAAAATCCAAAATTGTAATACTAAAAATAAAGCCAAAAACCAAACGCTCAGAAAGAAACTCGAATGAGACGAGACGCCTCATCGAGGTTAGAGTCCGAATTAGAGTTTAAGTATGTGATTGCTTTAAGGAAGCCACATGGCGAACCCAGGATGCTGTAGATAGAAGCAGCTACATCCATCCATCCATCAAACCCATCGAAGGAACATACACACATTCACACAATCCTACACACCATCGCACCTAAACACAATACTGACGAAACCTCTTAAAAACACAATCGTCCAAACCTTACATCGCATTTGCATTTGTATGTGAGCTATTTGCGCTAAAGGAAGGCAATTAAACGCAGCCGAATTATACCTGCAATCTAAAAAAATGTGCATATTATACAGCCGTCTTAGAAAGCGCAGCCTAATCTGTTACCCCCAAAACGTGAATCAAAAGAACGGGATAATGAAAGTTCGCCTAGCTTAAAATGGATTCATTTTAGAGGGAAATGGAATGGTGGTATATGAATATGCATATGATTTCCCAGCTGCACTTAAAACAAGTATTAATGGTATTTTCTGAAACATTTTATTTTAAAATCCATTACGTTCAATTGAATATGCAAATGTTTTAACCTGCTGTGCACTCCAAAGACAAATTTGTTTAATTATACTTGTTTGAATAACTTATTCCCTATACTTACAGATATAACATTCACTTAATATATATATATATATATATATATATATTTATTTATTTATAAACGGAGTGTACTTTGTTCCATTTTCGATGTTTTCACGGGTTTGTGATTAAATATTAAGGTAATACATGGGTACAAGGGCATGCACCTTGTAATGGACTGGTGTGCCATCCAGGGTATGTACCCCTGCTCTATGCTACCTAGGATGGGCTTCTGGCCCACTGTGAGCCTGACTAGAACAAGCAGTAGGAAGCTGGCATGATGGATGTTCTGAAGGGATATCTTATGATACACTATATGTCAGCACACAGTGGGAAAACATGGGCCTATATGCTGGTAGCATGGCATCACACAGTGATAATACTAATTTAAATGTTAAATTACAGAATCATGGCTAGTGGAGAATGTCAACATTGTTTGCAAACTCAATGATGCCTGTCATTGACTTTTGACTGAGCAAGTGCTGTTTTCTTGCTCATTAAGAATGGACTGGCTTTTACTAAATCAGAGAAAGGAGTGGGCAAAGTCATTGGGGCAACAGCATCATTATTCAGAGCAGAAAGGGCAGGCGATCATGAAGAGATTGAATATGGACCAATTAACAAGCACAGCGACTTCCGATTTGATGTTGTTTTGCCTTGGGAAAACGGGTCGAGATTTCTCACACAAGCCCAAGCTACATGTCACATACACATGTTTTTCAGAATAACCAAGAATGCCACCTGCAGATTTTTCGGTTTCGTATTCCCAGTCAGATCAATGTAGGCCTACTTCATGTAAAGCACACTGGAAACCCACAGCAAAATGACAAAACAAACACTAATATAGACTTTATATAAATGGCAGGGGATCAATTTGGACTTCATTTGGATGGGTAGGTGTGTCCCTCTCTTGGTGAAGTTTTACCTGATATGTCTCAGACCAAGCACATTTTCAAACTATTTTTTAATACTAGAGCCCACTAAACATACTGCTGTGTTTCCAAAATATAAGGTCAAATAAAAGATCCATGATATGGAGATACATGGATCTAACATATGTGTTAAAAAGCACCTCCAGCCTCTAAGCCAATGGTAACCCATGGAGTCATTAACTAACTGAAACTAACTGAAATTCGGGTTCACAAGTGTCAAACACAAATATGCATTTTGTGTTTTTTTTATTCTGTTTTTTTAAAGTGAAATTTCAAACTCAAAACAGATAGTTTCCAGCTTATTGTTCACAAATAAGACCCCCTTCATGAATGCTATTAATGTCTTCAAATAAGACTCCATTCAACCTTATACTTTTGACTGCAGAGAAATGCTTAGCCCTTCTACACAAAGTAAGGAATAAAATTTTTTTGGGATTGTGAATATTTGAGAATATGGTGAAGTCTAGAGTGGTTGAAAGCCAGCCTGATTCCGTGACTCTTACGTAATAGCGAAGCGCACCAATAGTTGCTGTTCTATTCGTTATATACCATGACGCATGAAATGAAATATGACATGTTTACCATTACACAGCATTTATTTAGTTCCAATAAACTGTTACGTCAGCTATCTTACCATTTATTAATGCGTGTTTTTTATTAAGTTTATTAAGTTTATTAAGTTACGACTTAAATCGCAGTATTCTTGTTCGCGCCGCGAGATGCTTTTATCTTTAATTTCTATTTTGGGATCAATCAAATTCAATTTAGTCTACGTCTAATACGTGAACAAATCACACGTAAAAATGACCAGAAATGAGCTATACATCACTTAACTCCAACAACGTAAACCAGTACTCTGGAACCGTGAAAAATAAATTTGGTGCCGGTAAACCACTAAATCTCGTAGTGTGTCGGGTTTAGCGCCCTTTCCGTAACTTTCGTTAAATTTAACATTATTGGAACGTTCGTTTAATAAAAATGTCTACAATTGCAATGTTTACTTATGGATGCCACTCATCAAATCAGTTTGATCGACAACCATGGCAAATCGTAATATATAAAATATTATTGCACAACAACCAGAAAATATTCCTAAACTTTATAATTTACACAAATTTATTTAGAACAATTTCATTGTGTGATGTAGTCTAAATAATCCAACAACATATCCATATGATTAATACTAAACCAGCCTAAATATGTCAGTGCAGTCCTTCGCAAATCGGGAATGAATCGAACTCGGATTTTAAAATTTTTAAATTTTTTTTCTTCCAAATACCTTTTAGGGTGAGTAACTATAGCTATATGAGGAATTGTGGTTCACCATCAGAAATACACAGAAGGGGTGTTTTGACACCAGGCCAAATATGTATTTTAGTGAGAATCGACCTGGCACGATTTTTAAGAGAGTAGTAATTTCGGCGTTAATGTAGCCGTTGCCTTTTCACCCCTTAGCGTTTCGCCTTAAGGTCTGCAAAGCAGCAGTCAGGTACCCGTGTTTATTAAGCCGTGCTGGAAGGAATGAAATGTGATTTTCCGATCCTGTCCTTCCTGTTTACTTAATAGCTGCACTGGATATACACGTTAAGATTAAGAAAGTTCCAAACTGCAAGTCTCGGAGTATAGCGTACAAATAACTACATTCGTTTTTATGTAGTCTATGGTGTACTTCTGTGAATGTATCGCATGCAAGATACATCATGGATATGCACATATAACACAAAATGCATGACTTAGACACTGCAACGATTAACTGCAACGACTGGCAGTCTGAGTCTAACAGCAACGAGTCCGGCGGATTCACTCGATCCGGGATCGCAGGCTTGATTGGCGGTTAGGAGTTTCGTATAGGCTTTGTTCCAGTTAACATTTCCTAATAAACCTGCTATGCAAAGGCGTAGAGTCGGTATGGACGGTAGGGACAAGTGCCTACCGAGCTTGTGGGAATAACGTGTTTGTTTCAGGGCGGGGGGGGGGGGGTCATCATCGCTGATTTGGTCACTACCAATCCTGAAAGCAACCCTAGGCCCTTTCATCTGTGAAGTACTATATTGGACAGTGTATTGTCATTTTTATTATTGAAAACAAATAACTCTGTGAATAGTACCATTATCGACTATATGTATAACATGATCATTATTTATAAACATCAATATCATTATTTCTTTCTCATATTTCTAAGTTTAGTCCACGCAATTTAAACATAATTTACCCCAACAGACTCATTATTGTTGTATGATGGTATTGACAATTCTTAAGCATTTCATATACTCTAGACCCCTGACCAGAATAATAGGTAAAACGATAAAAAATATATAAATATTTCATATTCCTGTTATGATATTCCTGTGAGCCTCTTTTTCCTCCAGAAAAAAAAATGTCACGGACTGCGGAGTCACGTGACATAATCCGCTGGGCAACTTCTGGGCCCCGTTTAGCAAGAAGCGCGAGGCATCTCCTCTTTACAATTTTGCTCTTACTCTTCTTAAGCATTATTAATTAAAATGGCGGTGTTTTAAACATCCACAGCAAAAGTGGAGTGCAAAGAAAACATTACTCGAAATCTTGGGGATATAGTATCTGGCTATCTAAGGAGAGACCCAAATATACAGCAGCACGTATAAGCACAACCTGTCCGCTGCATTGACGATATTAGCTGGTACTCGGTATATTGTGTGGGCTATTCCTCATTGTCCGTCAGGTTGCCTTTGCTTGCTTCAATATTCAGGTAGGCTATGGTTTCTATGATTCATTGGCCTATACATTGTTTTTGTTCTTGTTACTGTAGCAATTTCGATTATTCCTTGTATGCTCATTTTTAATCATAGAGAAATAATCAAACCTGTCTGTGATTTTAGAAAGGTTTCTGTGAAACTGGCAATGAAAAATCAAGCATACGGTTGCAATGCTGACTGGCCACTTATACACACCCACTAGCACTAGTTTAAATCCAGATCCAGTTTTATTTAAATTCTGCCAAATTCGCGGAGTTTTGTGTTACATGCCATGTCATGATACAAATTGTATTTTGATGAAAATGTCTGTCAGAATTCGCCGTGGTGGCAGCCCCTGCCGATAAGGAGCATATAAGTACATTTAATGTTGGAAGTTATTAAATAAACAGCTCCATATAAAATAAAATTATTTCGAGCACTAATTATATAACGCGGAGTTCCAATCTTTTACAGAGTGATATACCCTCAAAATTGTCTGGTGATGTGAAATTGTTCTAGAGCGCTTAAGCTGTTACGGCTCACTGACAAGGAGCGTGTATTCATTTTGCGCAAAGCCAAAGCCATCGATTGGATACAATGTTATAACACAGCTGACGACGTATTACACATTTAAACTAAACAAACATTAAGAAGTCGTTTTTTTCAACTAATACTGGACTGGGGTAGGCTCCTATTGTTGTTATTATCGTGAATAATACTTTGAACACACTGATACATATAAATGATGTTAAAATAACTACTCAATTTTATAGAATCATTGGTTATTATGCGCTCACGAAGAAACGCAGTTAATTATTTAAATTATTTTTTAAGATGGTTATCCGTCTTCAAATGGAACAATGTTATGGCAATAATAATGTGCATTGTTAAATGTGATTTAATTTGTTACCAAAACTTACCCTTCAGCCGTTGAACTCCCAAAATACTACAATGTATTTCATGATGAAATTATGCCCAAAAGCGTACCATGGTTTGGTTCTTTTGCTTGTGTTTTCTTACCTGCGTCTCGGAAAGGCTGAGCTGTCTGGCCAGCTCGGTGCGCTCACGGCCCACCACGTACTGGCAGCGCTGGAACTCCAGCTCCAGCCGGTAGAGCTGCTCCGCCGTGAAGGAGGTCCGTGTGCGCTTCGGGCGGTCTAGGTCCAGGCCTTTGGGCAGAACAATCTCTCGGATAGTCCCCTTGGCGTCTGAAAACGGTACGAAAAACTGGGCTAAAAGAAACTGCGAAACCCAGACGATTCGTATAACCTATATAAAATGCATTTTTAAATAGTGACACAAGGACAGCAATTGGGCAATCCTTCTTGCTTTTGGCTAATTTTAGAAACAAAGTACGCCACAAAAGCCAGTACGCATCGACATAGGTCTATTCGAGGGACAGTGCTAAGAATAGGATTGATTTTTGTATTTTCTAAGTTACGCATTCGCGACATAGGCCTATTCATAGTTTAGAATATAGTCTAGAAATTCGACCGTGTATTTACTGAAATGTACACACAGTGTTTTTTTAAGAAGTCGGAATTGGATTAATGTTTAAGGCTCTGATAAGGGTTCTCCTTTGGGTTTAGACGCCAACTTACCATGGTATTGTCACCAAAGGAAAAAAAACAGAAATAATCATGCGATTAACTTGAGAGGTTAAGCGTCTGGTGATATTCATTACCCAAGACAATACAGAATGAGGCCAAACCTATACAACTGGGTGTCTGCAGAATTTACTAAGGGAATAGACGACTGCTTTAACCATTAACAACATAGTTTGACAAATTGACCTTTATTGTAATTACTTGCAGTTGAAACATGATTTAAACGGATTTTTTGTTCTGTTGTTATTTATATATTTTTACGCTTTGGCCGAGAATTAGTCAGCAACTTAATTATGCAGGAAAAAACGTCATTACCATTTGTTTTTGGTCGCAGGGTAAAGAACTGTTAAAAATAAACTCCGCTCCCTAAGCAATAATTTTTGCTTATTATGATTTATTATTGCACAATATAAGAGCCGCAATAACAGTTATCAATCCAGTTAATGTAGCCTAAACACCCAAACAGTCGTTTCATCACAATCAGAGAAACACAAAAACGAGAGGGCCTGTTGTATATGTTTTTAAGAGTAACAAACTATTTCTGGTAAAGCATATGAATATGAATATCCATATTATCAATATGTAACCAAAAGTCCCAAAAGCTCAAACATCGCAAGTGTTGTGCAACATTATTTATAGCATATAATTCACATTATAAAACAGCAATTTTGTCACAAGCGAGGCCTATAAACAGTTTTTGTTCGGAGTTTTTTACAAGACGAAACGAAATTCAGCAGTATAACCTTGTTGTTAAGGCGCCGGATTTGTGAAATGTGTTGTTCTGATTCCTCTTTATCGTTACAATAGCATTTAGATCAAATGGTTTAATGTTCAGTCCAGGCCACGTTATCATTCAAATAGTCCATTTAAATCAGACTGTAAAAACACTGCGCATATGAAAATGCACAGCGTAATGTTGCTTTATTTCTGAGACTTTTGCCCAAACTAACTAACAGCGGGAAGATTATCTGCATCCATACATCTATCTTACAGCAGCGTATCCTGGTCAGAGACTTGGGGAGAGCCATTTTATAGCCTAAGATTTAACACGACCGAAGGACACTTATATGTTAGAATGTCATACACAAGCATGTTTCGTTGACTTGTCATGAATCCAGCGTATTTGGTTCCCATATTTAAACCCAAATGCTGACTGCGGGCTTAACTCCGTGTTCCGAGCGGCGCGGCCAATCCGCACGTCCAATCAGCATTCGCCGGCGAGCACGGCCTATCACCGCTATCCTGCATTGTAGGCATGATGCCAAACTGCGCGAACTTACAGCGCCCATACAGTGACCCCTACGTATGTTTGCTTAGATCCTTTAATTAGATCCCATAATTGTATATATCCTGCTACAAAGAGTAGGATATGCGTTTGTACAAACGGTTTATAGAAAACAGATTTGTTTGTCCTATTTGTCCACCACTGCGTCGTCTCGTGCACGGTTTTGACACTATCGACCATATTTTGAAAGCTTTGATTTTCGTCTGTAAGATACAGGCCTCTGCGATATGTCCTGGTATAACCGTAATCATAGTCATGCGACATGCAAGGAATTTTACAGGAACGGGGTCTCTACATGCCGTAAATGTAAAAAACACGCATTTGGTTTAAAGGGAATTGTCATTCCTGTCATATTTCTGGTCTGATTTGTCTTATTATTGTCTGTCACGACATAAGTCGACAGTAACCTATTCATCACTTAGGTGGAATAACGTTATTTTCATATTTTACATTATAGAAAGTGTGTAAATTATTTTATCATGTTATATTGCTTTATAGAGCTTTATAGAGATTAAAAACCCATATTGAAATATTTTAACTGGCACTGTATTTAAATTACTCTGATTTTCAATCCACAGTATTACCTAAGATAAAACAATCAGTTTACATTAGCAAGTTAAACAGTAAATAAAAATATAAACAAACAGTAACATCAGGCTGAAAAAATAACTGTTCTGTATCTCTAAAAACTGGGAACTACCCAGTAGGATCCCAGTTCCTTAAATAAAATAACAAATTCAGGGCAAGACAAGCAGAACCCCATGAAAACCATGTTTCTCCCAATACTGATAATGTAAACATGCAGATGTACTTCAAGGTATGTAGTCGAACGGAAACCTAAGCAATATAAAAGACAGTCTTTCTCATTTTTACATTTTTTTCTTATGTGAGGCAGCCACAGTAACACAGTTTGCAATATCTGTGTTTGTAAATTATGACTTGCTATTAATATTTAATTTGTCAGGTTGATTAGATTGTTTTAAAAGCATTTAATGTATTTTGAAATTATGAAATATTAGACATTAAAATATATACTCCTATACTGTAGGCCTCTAAGCGATTTGAAGGTTTCTAGAGGAATTTTAATAACATTTCTTAACATTTTTTAACATGTCGCAAACAATGGGTCGAAATATCAATTCCTATAGTGGCAACTCAACGTGAAACAACTCGCACTTATAATATAAACCTACACAACTATCATACGCGAAAATGACGCTGTTACGTTACGAATAGTTTTAATAATAGCATCCGTCAATGATTCTCGCACCTGCCATAATAGTAATAATATCGAATACTGATATCAAAGCCTTTTCTTTATGTTGTCCTTACATCTCACACTGTTGTGTTGCCTTATTTTCAAGAAATACTTCGACAAAAGCTAGTTAACTTACCCCTTACTAAAATTCTTCTGCAGTACTCTGGGTCCACTCCTAAAGGCTTATCATGTCCGTCCTCACTGGAAGAAGTTGGTGTGGATGCAGATGTTCCCGGGGTGTCAGCGGCGTTGTGGCCAGGAGACCTGCTTCCTAATTCGCTGTAGCACTTAATGTCTCTCGTCCGATCTCGACACAGCGAGCTGGATCCAGAGACGTGCTTTCGGTCTTCGGCGACCGCATCGCCCATACTCGTGGCTTGATCAAACATTTAAGTAGTACCGTTGTCTTGGTTTTGACTTCGTTCACCGTAGAGATTTTTATAGTACTCTGCCGGTTTTCTTTGTTAAAACTCAAAAGGAGCAAAGGAGTTCCCCTCTGAATGTTTCGGCATGACCGGCGATCCTGGCAAAGGAGCGGCTGCAGAAGACGGAGAAGGAGGGGGGTCCCTTGGACAAGCCGGAGGACCCTCCTCAGCTATATCGTATTTAAGCAAAAATGCATATTGCACACATACGGAGGGAAATTAATTCCAAGTGTGCTGATGAATCGCTCGGAGACGTGCTTCCTTGCTGACCCCAGTATAAAAAAAGAATGATGAATCCCACACAACACATTCCAAAAAGAAACTTTTCAGGCTGTGGAAGAGGTGGGTCGCGGCTGGGCGATGCGATTATTTTCAGCGACGCTCTGATGACATGTGCATGACTGTTAGTCTGAAGGTCTGTTCACTATCTTCTAGGGATTACGCTGTCTCAGTGTTATAAAAACACCGTTTACAGGGATTGGTGCGCCTTGAATATTACATTTATACAAAGTTCATCCTGCGACACTATTCAGCTCGAAATCATACTTCTGTTCCTAAAACGAACTTCGCCATTTAATTAAAAAAAAAAATCGGCGAATTAAAAGAAACCTTAGAAATATACTTATGACAGCAAACGATACCTATGCGGGAATAGCATGGTGTGTTTTAAATCGACTGTCAGCAACTACGCAATTTCCTGTCTGTGAAAAGCAGCCATTGATTGGTAAACAAGCTCTGACAGTTTGTCAGGGGTGGAGGTTAGCGGGGCCTGCACCCGGCCGAGCACCGGGGCGGCAGCGCCTCGGCGGTGAGAGGGGAATCCCGAGTTACCGATATAATTGTAATACGATGACTATTAATTATGGTGCGATATTGTATTTTAAACATGCAGTGCCTGAGTTCGTTTTATATTTTTAAATAAACTGTAATAATTCAGGGGCTTTAATAGAAACTGCAAAAACTGAGAATACGTTTTCTGAGTAATCACTAGTTTACTTCTCTTTAAAACGAAATAATGCATGTCATATGCTCATACAGGGTGATGGCCAGTAATGAGCAATCAAGTGAAGCCAAGTTTCTCATAAAATGTTATACAAGGTTTAAAACATGGTTCATTGATATCATTAACCTGTTTGAATTTAATTTAAGTTTAATCAGGGATGTTTGGTTTGTAATTAATTGAAAAAAGTTTCTCTTTTTTTGTGGGGATGAGACTGAAGAATGAGTTACTTTCAACATAATCACACCATAGTATAAAATAATGTTACACACTAAAAGGAGCCCATCATTCCTGTTTGAGCATACAGGAACTTTGAGTATAGGGATGTATATGATTCATGGAAAGGAAGTCTCATTTACACCACATACATCTGCAGATCCTTACCTTGCACTGACGAAAAGTATAAATGCATAAAAACATGTAAATGGCCTACTGTACATGCCGTCCTCTAACCTTAATAGTTGCAAGCTGACCAATTGTTAAAAAATAAATAGAAAAGTCACCCATTTAAATGCATAAAAACATGTTGAGGTTATTTTGTAGGGGCCTGAGGACATTTATTTTCGACATCTTCACCACGTCCTCACGTCACCATGCTATTTCAAGAACGTATATAGGACGTTGTATTTTGTCCTTTGTAGGACGTTTCCAAATGATTTCTTAATTAATTTGAACAAAAACATATATAGCTTAGGAACTTATGCATAGAACACTATACATAAGTTCCTAAGCTATATGTTTAGCTCATGGGAAAGGCTTAAGATTTAAAACAAATAACTATTAATCAAATATAACACTTCATATTTAATTAATATAAAAGAGCATTCATTAATCATGGCAGAAATATCTAAACAGTTTAGCAAGCAGTTAAACAAATACAACTAACCATTTATTAAAATATGAATTACCCATTTAGTCCATATTTCAGTCATCTCACTTTTTACACAATAACGTCAAAACATCAATAACTTTAATCACATTCTAAATAAAAACAACAATCTAAATACAACTTCAACAACAAGCAAATTCTTCAGCTTCAGCTCCCTGCTTCTTTTCCAGTGAATATCTCATTGTAGCATCATCCTAGGACAACACAGAAGAAATAGTTGCAGAAGACCCGACAGTAGTTTACCTCTAAAACTGAATACTTAGTTAGACACTTTTGTATGGCATGAGTGGAATAGGTATTATGAGCCACGGGTGTAAGAACATACATAATTCCAAATCACATTCATGTAATTATTCAGTGTTAAACTCTTCAGTGTTAAAGCACCTTCTGAGGTCCACAGCTTGGACAGTGCTTCAGGGTCACTGCAATTGAATTATCCATGATAAGGTTGGTTGCTTCAGGATGGGCTTTACTGCATGCAGCTACAATATCTGTAAAAGAGAGAGAGACACACAAGCACATCACCTGATATTTATATATGTAAATATATAAGTAGTTTGACCTCTTCATGTTACTACCCCTTAAGACGCAAATTTAGTAATGTAGTGATAGTATTAATTAATTCATAAGAATAAAATTTGACAGACCAAAGTGTCAATAGAGCATTCACTAAAACAATGCTAATGTTTTTCACACAGACATGCTCATTGCAGGCTAGTGTTTATGTACAAAAATAATTTTAATAAACAAATCTCTTTGGGTTTTCGTGGATATACACTACTCATGCTGGATGTATCTTTATCTTACATTTGAAAAAGAGTACGCATTAATTAATAAAACTTTAACGTCAGTAATTTTAACCTGAGTGCCTGTATATATTTTTAAATGCATAAAAACATGTAAATGGCCAACATGCCGTCCTCTAACCTTAATAGTTGCAAGCTGACCAATTGTTAAAAAATAAATAGAAAAATAATTTACCTTCTCAGCACTCATTTTCTCCTCAAAATGTTAGTCTAAATTAATCAAAAAGCAGAAAACTTTACAGTCTAACATAAAAAAGAAAGACAAAATAAATAAATAAAAATAGCCCCACGTTGCAATATCCTGAAACAAGAGGTGATCTATTGCAGTCCTATGGAAGCACTTCCAGCACTTCTAATACAGTATACCGTCTTACATAAAATGGGTCAGATGTGTTGAAGCATACAATAAATAGAACTCAATTTGTGCTCTTTGTTTAGTGTCAGACACAGTTATGCCGTTCTTGGTATATGTACACACTCCAAGCTATGATTTCGTGCAATGTATAGCCTACATTAAACTTTGGAGGTCTTCGTTTAATAGTGCGAGTCAGCAAATCAGATTAACTAAGTTAAAACTTTACTTACTGGTTCACGACACTTAAAAAGAATACAATAAAATGATAGTGTAAGGCATGTGTAACTTTTTATCACTTAGAATATATCCAGACCAATATTTAACAAGAAATTCACAAAATCATTTTGCATCTCACATTCCTGTCCTGATATTTCTGTCAAAAATAATATTTCTGTCATTACATGTAGCTAACTAACATTAGCAAAAACCGGCGCCCTTATTAACCAAACGCTAACAGACGCGCGCGCACACAAACAAGCACAAGCACGCACGATGGCGACTGAAAAACGTTGAGGCGAATGTTAACGATGTTAATCCCATTTTGGAATTAAATTAGTTTCTCGCGTATTACAAATAGGTTGCTAACTCAGTTTATTGTGACAAACTTATTCTAAGTATTTTTATTTTTGAATTTCACAGGAACCATTGTACTTATTACGTCTGACCTACCTTCCCCGAAATCTCATCCGAGTGTGTGGTGAAAGGCGGGGAACCTCACCGCGCAGGCGTAGTGGGTGTGAGGGACGGAGGGAGGGGAGGGACGGAGCTTCACACAGACAGCTATAACCAACTGTAGACATGATAAAGCAAAAACCCCACACATTTAGCAGCAGCAGTTTGATAGCAGCACAACATATGCTATATTCAAATAAAGGTTAATGATAAAAAAAAAGTTCGATAGCCGCACCACCGATGCATGTTAGAGGATATCCGAAATTATAGGTATACCTTCCAGAACCTCGAATGCTGAATGTCTTGTGAATGTCACAAATGCAACATCATTTCAAAACAGTGCACATGTGTGTCGCATTCATAAAGTAACGTTGTTAAAATGCATTTTGAATAAATTAATTAATGTATTAAATAAATGAATAAAAACGTTTTGAGTAATTTACTATATGTGTTACATCCATCCATCCATCCATTTTCCAACCCGCTTATCCGAACAGGGTCGCGGGGGGTCCGGAGCCTATCCCGGATATGTGTTACACATATAGTAAATTAGACATCCGAGCAACGTACTCTGAACATCAAATACGTGCAGGACCTGTTTGTAACATTCATGAATCTGCATCAAAAGTTACCTGGAGGACCCAAAACAGACGTCCGCCTGACGTTCTGTATGAGATGTCACCTGGAGGACTCAAAACAGACGTCCGCCTGACGTTCTGCGTGAAACGTTACCCGGCAGACCAAAATCGGACGTCCACCTGACGTTCTGCATGAAACGTTACCCGCTGGACCAAAATCGGACGTCCGCCTGACGTTCTGCATGAAACGTTATCTGGCGGAACCAAGTCAGACATCCGCAAATGTCACAGAGACTTCACTTGTTAGCTGGGTTTTCTCTTAAAATTCTTAATGGAAGCACTTTGGACGGAGTACCAAATATCAGGTGCCTAGTCGCTGTCTTTCACTACATGTCAACCGCACCAAAATGCATACGCCAAAATGAAAACGGGACAAGATGGAGGTCATGTAGCCAATTCTGCCAGGTTGCCTGCTTCAATATTTTTACAGTTGGAATCAAAGAGAGGAGCTCCGATAAAAGGAAATCAAATCGGAATTTTCCTGTTTTAACTGACAAATGCAGTATGATTCACTATATGGATGTATAAATACGAAGTGTATGGCATTGGCTTATACTAGTGAGCGGAAATGGTAAAACTCTCCAGCGACTTTTTTCATATTGTTTTTGTATTGTTCGGTCACTGACCCCGTCACCCAATCCCACATGAGCGGAGTCCTCTTATGGATGATGGAAGTGATTAATTATCCTGGGGTAGCTTACCCGAAAGCTTCCTAAAGGTAAGTAATTCGTTATCTAGCTCTTAAGATCGATTGTTAATTAGCGCGCGTTTCCTGAAACCCTTCGTAACTAAAGTAGTTCGTAATCTCGGGTGGCCTCCCCAAAAGCGGTAAATAGTTCGTTAACGAGCACTACTCGTTATTTTCTAAGTAGTTAGTTGTTTGAACTTTTGCTTGCTGTCCTGTCAAAGAGACGCCGAGATCGGCCAAAATAGACCACAAAAACACACTGGCAGTCTTCTTTGGCCAACGTAATAATGAGGATGTTATAATAAGAGGTCAATATTGCAATATAAAACTATGATGTAGACTACAAATTAGCACAAAAGGGGATTGTTGTTCTAACAGAACTAAGTTGAGAATGGCTGTGAAAATCAAATTCACTTAATAAAATTGGTTGATAATGATACAAATATTTACAGTAGCAAAAAGTACCTGTCTGCCATGCCTCCCCGTTTAAGCACCGGCCTGAAAAGTCTGCATGTCACTGTTATTCCAAATGAAAAAATGCCACATTTGAAGTGTCCTCTATAGAATAAATAATTAACTGTAATTTGGTGTACCATGGTGGAAGAGCACTTCACACAGTCATACAAGTAACCCTGTCACAGCCATCACAACGTTGTCCATCTCAATACCACAAGAAGAGCTACTGCTGAATCCTAACAAATGCTAACGAACATAAGCAATTAAATATGCAAAAAAGTAATATATATGTAATTTATATGCCCCTGGAAAGGGACTTAGAGAGCCAATGTAAACTAAATAGGCTAAAAAAGAATAGGCTAAAACAATTATACAATTTTCATCTTACAATCATAAAATTCACTCAGTAGTAGATATATAAGGTCAATACATACATCTACCATCCTGGAAGTAAATCTATTATGTAATTCCATACGTTTTGCTAGATTAAATTACATTCATGTGTTGTGTGTTGTGTGATTGTCCCAAATTGCTTTTAATGAAAATGAATTAAATTCTGCTTTCTATATTCAACATCTAACACGATGTGGGGTGGCTTTCCCAAAACAACGAACGAACTGTGAATAACGAACAAGATAACGTAGTTCGTAGGAAAATAACGAGC
>JAODKM010000016.1:14129870-14146191 GCA_026780845.1 Petrocephalus sullivani | reverse complement strand
CGCAAACCGAGCCGAACTGAGCCAAACCGTACTGAACCGTGTCGTACCGTACTATGCAGTGGAAAAGCGCCATTAAATAACTGGCTCAGTATTTGAGAGGGGTTAGGCTAACCTGGTACTCAAATAACTGGCTCAGTATTTGAGGGGGGTTAGGCTGACCTGGTACTCAAATAACTGGCTCAGTATTTGAGGGGGGTTAGGCTGACCTGGTACTCAAATAACTGGCTCAGTATTTGAGGGGGGTTAGGCTGACCTGGTACTCATAGACATTTTTGTAATGGAGCCTGTTTTAACTGAACAGCTGCAGTGGCAGATCCATTCATCTGTTTTCAAAAACCGCTTATCCTTCTTGGTCACGGGGGCTCCGAGCCTATCCTGGAAGCTATGGGCGGGGAACAACCTAGCAGGGCACACTCACAGACACCATTTACTCACATACCTATGGGCAATTAAGTAATTCTTCCACTGGTTACTCTTCCACCGGTTTCCTAACTGACTATAGAGGAGTGTTGCAGGGCAGCAAGACACCAGAGAGACTGTTTGAAATGCCAACTACATACACCATTTTAACTTGGAGGAGTACACAGCACCTGTCAATGCTGGAAGTGTCTGACTAACATTGGTAAGGGTATGTTTTCACAACTAAACATCACTTAACTAAAAATAACTGATCCATAAAATAAAATAATTTTGCCCCCGGAATGTGCAGCGAAGTGGCCTCAGTAACATGTGGAGGGCAGAGTGTGGTTCCGCAGGTTAAGCTCTGTTTCTGTGATTGGAAGGTTGCTAGTTCAAGCCCACCCTCTGGCTGTCTGTGGGCCCTTGAGCAAGGCCTTTAACCCCCAGCCCCATGGGTGCTGCACAAGTGACTGCCCTTCATGGCCAAGCTTACTCTCATGGAGAGCAAGGTTGGGGGAGGTGAATAGTGAATTTCCCCACGGGGATCAATAAAGTATCTCAAAAACAATGACAGATAATGAATGTGTTGTTGATTATGTATAGGAATGCATGAATTTATTTATTGGGAGAGTAGAGCGTTCCCCGTATTTCCTGTGTCCCTGGAATGCACACACCTCTCATATGTGCCAAAGTCATGGTATATCAAACCTTTATGAGATTGGCAAGAGTCAACATTGCAGGTTCATTTCCATATACATCTAATGTATTTTCCCCAAATTTCCTGATTCCTCCATCTGCATGTTCCAGCTCTAAAGATCTTGGCTACACTCCATTGCTCTTCCAAACAAGAAGACCCTCATCCTGGAGTCAAGTATTCTAGAGCCATTTAGAATCATTTACAGTCCAACACTTTGAATCCAAAAATCTGTGTGATCAGCTCCTTTCCTGCTAATATGTAGGTGGCACTAGACAGTGGAGCATGTCTCCTGTGCCAGCTTAGACATTCTGTGCAGATTGTAAAAATAGCTAAGCAGACCCTCTCCCCAGAGACCTTGCTACAAAACAGTTCCATTTGTACTTGTATCTAAAGTGTGTCATAGATATTGTTTGTAGGCCTATTCATAGATACTCTCTGATGCAAAGGGGACAACTTCATACTAGTAAGAGTTTACCCTGCAGTCTATGACAGCCAGCATGCAATATCTGTGTGTATTATAATCCTCTTAATTCCCCAAGTAATTAAATTAAAGGCACTAGGATGATCCACAGTCAGTTTGCTGACCATGGCTCCATCATGCCTATGGTATTTGCTGAGAGTGGGGGCAAACGATGGCGTGTAAACATATGGTGGAATGTAGCATGACTGCAGTCTCACAGCAAGCAGCAGCACTTTCGGGTCCTTGCTTTTACTGTGATATGTGCGGGGGCCACCTCCCTTCACCACTCTGCTTCTGCATCCGCAGCTGAAAAAAATAGACAGCCAGGCTCTGTGCCTTGGGAACTGAAGAATATTATGTATAAGGAATCTGAATTTTAAATCAAATGCAATCCGCTGCAATGATCAAAAACGATTCTTGTTTTTGACATTTTATTTTAACTACTCATGAAAGAAAATAAGTAAATCCAGGGTGAACTAGATACATCTATGCAGAGATTAGACTCACTTAACAAAAACCGTGAGCCCCTCCCACTACTGTAAATAACATGTGTATGCTGATCTGGATGTTTCGTATTAAATCTCTCTAAGACGTAAAAACTGATTACTTATAACAAGGCCCATTATATGCAAATTGAAGACAACCACTCTGCAAACACAAAAGGTAAAATAAGAGAATTCAAAATATCCATTGTATGCTTTGATCAGTATTATAGTACAATTAGGAGACATTTGGGCCGCACAGTGTGCAGAAAGTTAAGCAAGAAACTTTGCATAAAATAAACAAAATAAAAAACGAAAAAATTGGATCTGCTGTAATCAAAAAATTTAACTATTATAAGCAATCAAGTTTCAAAGAAATAAAGTCCTGTCTGTAATTATAAACACTTAAAAACTACATACACACGTATACTAACTGGCCACATTAATAGGAACACCTGTACACCTGCTTCTTCGAGGAAATACATCATCAGCCAATTATGTGTGCATAAAAGAATGGAAACAAAGGTGAAGAGCTTCAGATAATGGTCAGATCACACATCAGAATGCCAAATGGGGGAAAAGTCTGATCTAAGTGACTTTGACCGTGGCAAGACTGTTGGTGCCAGATGGGGTGAATTTCAGATATTCATAAAATACAGTCTCTAGAATTTACATAGAATGGTGCAACAAAAAACCAAAACATCCAGTGGGCAGCAGTTCTGTAGAGGGAAATGCCTTGTTGATAACACAGGTCCAAGGAGAATGATCCAGTTGGCACAATCTGACAAGAAAGTTACAGCAACTCAAAAAACTACCTTCTATAAGAGCAATGAGCAGAGAAACTTCTCTGATGCCTTATATCAGTAGTTCATACTGCTAGAGGTGTCAAGATGAGTGGATTACATTAGGCCCCGTAATACTAATTAGGAATAATTTAAATGCTACAGTCACGAGTACTGTTGCTGACCATGTGCATTCCTTTATGGCAACAAATTACCCATTCTGCAGTGGCTGCTTCCAGCATGATAAAGCATTATGTCACAAAGCACAAGACAATTCAAACTGGTTCCGTGAATGTGAAAATGAGTTCAGTGTACTTCAATGGCTTCCCCAGTCACTGGCTCTGAACCCAACAGAGCGCCTTTGGGATGTGCTGGAAAAGGAGAGTCGCAGCATGAATGGACCAGAATTTCTAAGAAATGTTGCCAGCACCTAATTAAGTCCATGCCAAGAAGAGATAAGATGTGTGAGAACAAATGTGGACCTACCAAGAATTAGAATGGTGTTCTTAATAAAGTCACAGGCAAGTATATATCAAGCCACATCAATAATGAATATAAACCTTAATCACAACTCTTTTTATTACAGAAACATATTGCTTAAAAATAACCATATAATAAAATTGACTTCAGTAGTTCAAAAGATGAAACCATTGTAATAAACTATATTGCTGGGCAATGAATAACAAACTACAATATAATGTTCACACATACAACTGTATTTCCAGTGGGTAATAAAGTAGCATTTTACATTACCTTCACTTAAAATGAATTATTCACACCATCTGTTGATGTTTGCCCAAAACAACTACTTAAAATAGTGCCGTGGCCTTCAAATGAAGTAATTGCTCAGTACTACACATCTATGGGCCTATGACAAGCATGCATGCAGGGTCAGAGCAAATCAACAATATGAGAACATTCATTAATGATCAGACACTTAATATCTCGACTGTCACATCCACAGCACACCCCCTTGCAGTACTGATAAGCGAACCACATGATGACTGACAAACACTGCTTTTATTTTTCATTGGAAAAACGCGACAAAAAATACAATCATACTGGAAATTATTTCAGCAAATCTGACAAGCGACAAAACAAGGATACATGTAATTTATTTGCTACGCAGTGCAAATCACAGAGGCACACAAAATCACAATCTTGAGATAAAACTGCTTCCATATAAGGCTTGATGACATTCCTGCTTCTGGAACATTAGCTATGCATAGTTTGATTTCCCAGAAAGATGGTCAGCGAGCCCCCAGGTCTCATGGTAATTAGGAACAAAAAACCACAGATTTTTTATATGTGAATGTTTCCCAACCATCGGTTGCTGGGTATTTTTTTAGGTCATAACCAAGAAACAAACTACCAAAAATCCTCAGGATTGTCCGATGCTCCATTAAACCAAGCTGATTATCATGAGTGGTTCCTTGGACTAGCCTTTGATTTTTATGAAAAAGCTGGTTTGGGACTGGGGGCAGTTAGCTTAAGATGGCTCAGGCACTTTAGATGGCGAATGCTCTCCATGTGCAGCAGAGCATAGTGACGAATGGCACACGATTCCGGAAACCCTCAGCCAGCACCCCCAACACCCCCACCCACCCTCACCCACACACACGGGGTAAGAAACAGGTTCAGCGTATCTCAGGTACAACATCCCACTCAGGAAATACATTTTAATTCTATTATTAGTGAGTATAGGACTATGTGAGTTGTTTCCAAACTGCCAAAATAAGCACAGCTAAGGTAAAAATACTACTACTACTACTAATAATAATAATAATAAATTTGAAATGTCCTTGATTGTACTGAAGCAGTCCAAAGACTTGCAATGAGAAGAGGTGGAACACTGGGAGACATCTTCAGATCATCAGACCGTCCTTCTGATACGGAAGCAGAATGGTGTTTATGAAACATGGAGAACTACTACAAGGAAACAAGGCAAAGAGGAAAAAAATTAAGAAAAAAAGTCACACAATGGCTGTACCAGACTAACAGTACATGCTCTCTTGGGCGACCCCTTGTGGCCATATTGCAGAAGCTCTGCACTTTTAGGCAGCAAGAAGCAGGAAGTAGAACAGGACACGACCCATGAAGACTATGTTATCCTGTATTAGCGATGCAGAAGTACTCCTGTGGAACAAGGGAAGATCCCTCAGCCTCCTGCCTTCTCCTGTTCTCAATGAATTCACAGTGGCATTCCTCAGAGTCAGTATAACACACGAAAAAGATTTGGTTTGACAAACACATATACATAGGTATATTTGCATGCATGTACGTAGGGCAGATCTGTGGTAGACTGAGTGTGTGTGTGTGTGTGTGTATTAACAGTCCTTTACTACAGGTGTCCACTGCATGAGTGCAGTCACATGTCACTGAACGTGTGTAAATTGTTTTGCCTGTCTTGTGCAAGTTTTCAGCCTGTGTACCCGTGACAGGAGTGGGGAGAGGGGCTAGTCGAAACCCTGCCAGTCACTCTGCTCTGAATCGTACTCCAGCTCCACCCCCACACACCGCACCCCCTCCAGCAGCATGGGCGTCCCGTGATGGCGGTCTGTGGGGGGAAGGAACGCAGCATTCAGTCAGTGCGCCCAGGTGTCCATTCTCCAAGGTATACCTTTAAATGCCTTATTTACTCATCATTAATCCAGTTCAAGAAACCTAAACTGACGTTTGGTGTCTAAAACATGCACCTCTGCACCTCTGTCCATGATCAGTTCAGCTAACGATGAGTTTTAGGCGATATCAAAAACCATTCCCCATACCTAAATAGTGCAGTATATAAAACAATCGTTGAATCCCGAACAGCTAGTCTGATTCACTATACAGTGCCCTATATAATACCCACAATGCATTGGAAATGTAGTGTACAGAGAGTGTACACTATTGTACTCCCTGTATACCATAATGCAACTGCCCACTCACAATACAAATAAGATGCTGCAAATGGACAATATTATATAAAAATTTAAGCATACTTTTGAAAATGTCATGCTAATTTATGAGTGATCTCTGCAAACACTGACATTCTAAATAATAATTTATTTCACTAATGGCAAATATCAGCTATTAAAGGTTATTAGCAACCCAACACAAACAGTCTTGGAACGAAGTGTCCAAAAGCACTGACTGACTGTCTCACTGACTAACTCCCTATACAGTGAAGTACATTTCCTATACACTGGATACTAAGGGAATGAGTGAACCATTTCGAATACTGGCTTCGGAAGTGTCTGACCAGCTGAGCAAACCACAGTGCTGTACTGCACAGGAACTGTTCCTTAATGAAGCCCCCTCTGTACTGGAGGAGGCTGCCTGGAGCCCTGCTACAGGCCCACCTGCTCCCTTATTTCCAGTCACTCCCATGCCGATGTGCGGCCGCGGCGGGACACTCACCCAGAACACGGGCCTGCAGCCGGACCCGGACCGAGGCGTCTTCCTTGCTCTCGCTCACCAGAATGACATCCTCCTGCAGGACTCCCTCCTGGTGCGCCATGTACTCGCATGTCACCCGCAGACCTCCTGCATAACACATGGGTGGTGGGGTTGGTTAATGCAGCCATATGCCTTTCTCGCAATCGCTCCTGTGAGTATGTGCATCTTCCCATGACATCAGAATCGCAAGCTGACAACCGCCCACTTACATCCTTAAAGTGCTGCTCTTTCCTGCAATTACATTTTAATTTATGCATTTATTAAACATAGAGGTTTCTGTACACTACAATTTGCAGTGCATTGTGGGCATTTTATAGGACTCTTTTAGTTCATTCAGTCAGTTTACAGGGGAGACAGCCCATAGGAGCTGGTGGCCTTGATGCTACTCACTACGTGCCACTTTCATAGGTACTAAGGGGTTAACATGGACTTCTGAAACAGGGACAGCCCCAGCGCCTGATGGCTGGCTAAATGCAACACTGTGTTCCAGACCGTCCAAGTTAATCTGAGGAGACCCACAGGACTGCTTATATAAAGACAGAAGAGGAACTGGGGCGCCTTCACATCGTCTCATCCTCTGCTTACACAATAACAATTATTATTACCCTACAAACCTCACCCTCTTCATATTCCATGTTTTCCCAGGCTGTGCTGATTTCTTCCCTCACATGCCTTTAAGGTGACATGGTGTCTAAATTTCTCTTCCTGTTTGAATGTGCGAGCCCTGCAATGGACTGGTATATGGAGACAGACATGGGTGACCTGCTCCTTTAAGAGTGTGGGGGTGTGTGGCTGGAACCAAAGTCACACACCCTCTGTCGCGTGCCTGATGTCCGTGACACTGAGGTGGGGGTTTGGCACCGGCGCCGGGCAGACATCCCTCCCCAACGCTGGCACTTCCGGGAGCGTGAACACGATCTCGTACTTGTGCTGGATCTTCAGGAAGCCCACCTTCGTGCACAGGTAGCGAGAGCAGAGAATCCAGGGATTTGATAAAGCTCAAAGCAACATCTTAGTCAGGAGACGTATATGAGGTTGATCGGTTCCAAACACTTTTCCCATTTCCGAAACTGCTTCAGAACCGTACAATTCACTGCG
Organism: Petrocephalus sullivani; assembly: GCA_026780845.1. Taxonomy (NCBI): domain Eukaryota; kingdom Metazoa; phylum Chordata; class Actinopteri; order Osteoglossiformes; family Mormyridae; genus Petrocephalus; species Petrocephalus sullivani. The sequence continues at coordinate 14,138,835 of JAODKM010000016.1, read as the reverse complement.
TCAAGAAGTTCAGAAATTAACCACGAGGGTTAATTTGTCACTGAAGAAAACATACCACATAATTCTGAGACAACTGGTTTGTGAATTATTTTGTAATCCTGGCTGATGAAATTTGTTCTTGCCAACACTACAGATAACTGGCAAGGCTGGAGGTGCAGCAAGTTTTCTAAAGGCGTCAGCTGCAAAAGAGCTACTTTGAGAATTAAAATCACTGAGGTTTTCTGATATGTGATAGCACCTCCCACACAAATACACCAGTCCTCCCTGTCCCGGAAATCACTGTAGATGCCATTTCCCACAGTACCTCCCTCACAAAGAACATAAGGGCAGGCCGCAGAATATCAGTGGAGGCATAATTGCAGGGTGACAGCCCAAATGGGCATCTGCGGTTGTGCCTTTGAAAGAAGATGTGCACTGTGCACTGGTGCAGCAAGCAGCCAACTGCATGTGTCTTTACAAAATTTTATATATATGGCGGATATCAATAATCTGCATGTGAGAACAAAAAAAATCTCGGCTCTTAGACTTTTTTCTAAATGTGGTATTTTCAAAGAAGCCAAAAAAACAGGAAACAATCTTAGCTGCTTTAGAACTATAGAAGAAACGAAATTCATGGTACAGGAGTGACAGCCCCCTTTTCAGGCACTATGCACCTACAGCTACTGTACTATAGTACAGTACAAGCTTTTAAAGGAAGATTATTTATATAAATACATTTATATAAATTCCTCTTGTACAAAATGCTTTTGATGCTTCCAGGGTCTATAGATAGAGTAAATCAAGAGAATTCCTAACACCAATGACATTTTGCTTCCTTTGCTGGTGGTGGCTCTGACCTTGTCAACAGATTATCCTTGAATATATAGTTAAGTTCAAAGGTGACTGGCATTTCTTTTGAACCTGGAAGGGCAGCCTACTTTAACAACAGGGATACATGCAGCTAAAAGAGAATTTCAACATTTTCTCTCGGACTTCTTTAGCCTGAAGCCTCGCATTGGAAATGATGACAAAAATTGCTCATTGCTGATCTCAAACTGCATCTGTTCACAGATATAATCTGGACTAGGAATCAAAAAGCCAAAAGTGCACCAATTAATGTTTTTTCTTAAAATCTTGCCCACTCACCTTCACTAGGAAGTTGCCATCCACCTCAGGAATGACCATGACGACAGAGTCATGCAGCTTCTCGTCAAAATGGACATGGGAGTGGGCGGCGTCCTCAGAGAAACGGACCCCCCCTGCCTTTGAGGTCGAACCTGCAGACAGTAAAGCGCAGACAGACCACAGATATAGACACACACAGTGAACATGTTTCCAGAAAACTTAACAAGCCATGTCTTGATTCTGTATGAAAATGTAACCATTACTGCAGAAACATGATCCAGTCTTGTCATGAGGTGTGGGATTGTGTGAGTTTGTGTACTGAAATATCCTAGCATCCCATCTAGGATATCTCCATGCCCTGTGCTTCTTGGGGAAAGATCCAGGCACATAGTAATCTGGTACTGGGAAAGCGGGGCACAGAAAATGGATGGATTATAGCATGCAATCAGAAAAATTCAACAGTTACTTTCCATGTCAGCAAACATGCCAGCGTCATTTAGAAGAAGTCTGTGGTGGTAAAGCAGGAGTTAAGTTAAAAGCTACAGTTGTGATTTACCAGTCAAAAAACATCCCTAACCTCACCTATGACTGTAAGCTGCGAATAATCATGGATAAAACAACTCAAGAGGAGGGAGCCGAGACGGTTCAGGAATCATATACAGACACCACCTGAAGGACTCCCATAGGGTTAGGGTTAGGGTCTACCTGCTTCTGGGCCATTTCTGTACTGACCTGCTGGGCATGCTGCCATCGTGAGCCTCACCAGGAACAGCAGTACATAGCTCCAGGAACAGAGAGCATGGGTGGCACATGAAGTGGTCCTGATGACTTCCCTCAGGTCTATGGGAACCCAACCCTGATCTAAACATATAAACGGCCACTGCAGCTCTCAGAAGGTCTTGGTTGGCACGATTACTCCTGTGGCAGGTTATCACCTTACTTTCACACCAAATATATTTCATAAGACTTTTTATAAGTCCTATAGGAGCATTAAAAATACATATTTGCCCAGTAGTAGAAACACACACCAGTACATCCATGCTGCCATAATATCAGTTTTTCCTCCATCGCTGTGTTTCAGAACTACAGCAAATTACTTGAAAGAGGTCAAGGGAGAGACCGCAGAGTTTGCCGGGCAAAGGGAAGCCACTGCTGTGCTGGAGAGTCACTGGCTATCTGCTGTGCCAACAGGCAGATGGCTGGGGGATTTACAAGGCTGGCTGTTACGTGGCCGAGAGGAGACGGTAACAGAGACTGAGCATCTCTGCCTGGTATAGCTCGTGCGTCTGCAGATGCCACGCCGTCCCAGCACAGAGCTCAAAGGGTGCTACCATACTGGTCTGGTTGATGAAAATGATCAGAACTTTGATTTCAAGGAAAATAAATAAAAAATACCTCATACAATAAGTCATCCTATCCGTATATCTATTCCAAAATTATAATCATACTAATTGCACTATAATTACAAAATTATAACTGCACTAATTCTAATACTATATAAAGACTTCATGCAAATGTTATATGGGGAAATAAAAAAGGTACAGAACTGCTTCTAAAACCTGCCAAACAGCAGATGGGGATACTGGAAAATCAACTTACGGCGAAGAAATAGCACTCGCTTAAAATGGTCAGCTCAAGATTACTGTAAAAGGAATGTGCTTCAAACAGAGACCTAGCTTCCAATACAATAACGAGATTCTTCCTGCTTGGTTACTTGGCGTGCAGATAACAGTCCTCTCAGCCCATCTTGTTCCATCTCTCCCCCAGCATCTCTAAATGTCCCAGGGAATTTATTATTTTATACATCTTAGCAGACACATAACATGTAACAGCAGTACACCGTTCTCTATGTAATAATAAGCTCAGCATTTTTCAAATCCACTCCTGTGCTGGGATTTGACCTAATATCCACCTGGTCGCAGTTCAGGTCTGTTCTAGCCACTGGCCGGCTAATCTGCCCTCTCTTACAGCCTTTCACTTTCATCCTGCTGCTCCTCCCCCTTAGCCAACACCCCAACTCTCTTTCACTTCCTCACTACTAACGAATACTAACGGTACAGAGAGCGACGATGCCTGCGGTTTTGTGTTCTTCTGACTGAACCTTTCCATCCTTTTATGCTTTCAATCTTCACTGCCTTCTGGCCCACTCTTTGCAAAGGAGAGACATCACGGTACTTGGATACCAAAACCATAAACCCTTAAAAGATAATTTACACATACAGTAGATGCTGTGAAATGCTCTGGGATTCACAGCATCATATTACATGACAGTGATTGCCAACACTCTCGGAGTGTGTGTGAAGCTTACTAAATTGGCTTGGGCTGTGGGGAGAACGCGGGCAGTTTGACAGCCAGGACACCCACAGATGCGATTCACAAACTTATTGGTGGGTTTTCACTGATAACCATGGCAACATCATGCCCATCCACAGAACAGAGTAGAAGGCTGTTCCCCCAGTCATAAATACACACACACACACAGGTATGTTACACACATTCTGTGGCTGGACACAGGGTACACTTTGTATCACCATCACAAGTAACACTGGTCATGGGAGCTGGTACAAAATAGACATGAAACGTTATCATAGTGTATTGAAAGTATGTATATTATGTGCATCGTAATCTATATAATACCCATGAGAAAACAACTAAAAGGAACTGCCCTGGGGTAGGATATTTTAGCCATTTAATATTCACTGTGCAGAATACAAACTCCCCAAATGCAAGATATGATTTGTACTGTAATGCAATGTGACCATTTATGGAAAAGCAACTGGGAATTTCTGTTTACTTGTAGGATCATCAAACACTTGTCCACGGCACAGAAGTATCTGAGGCACTCCCCAATGCAATACAGCAGCGCCAAGAGAGCAGAGCCCTCCGTACAAAAAGCAGAGCCTCATGCCTGTGTCTTTCAAGGCATCGCCAGGCATCATCAGTCTAATGAAGGTCATGCAGGCTAAAAAAGCGCCGTACAATCCACATTTTAATACAACTACTGTGTTCTTCAGAATCTCTCTGTACCACATTCACAAGAAACCCAAATGCTGAAACTGCATACAGGGAAACATTAAGTCTGTTGCCCCATAGTAGTTATTTAACAATTTCACTGGTGTCTGTGGAAGCAACGGCACACCCCGGAAGAAATGCCAGACCATGGCCGGGCTTTACATTAAACAAAACTGAACAACAAAAAATGTCCTGGAAGACCAACATGGACAAAAGCTATATATTTACATATGATTCAGAAGTCACCAGGTGACTAGGCAGCACATATGGTTATAGCTTTGACATATTTCGTCCACAACTAACTGGAGGGTTTTATGAATGAATGAATAAAAGTTGCATTTATTTAGCATTTTTCAAGACACCCAAAGCACTTTACAGAAGCAATGGGGAGCGACTTCAATCACCACCACTGTGCAGCACCAACCTGGGTAATGCCATGGCAGCCATTCTGCACCAGTACGCTCACCACACAGTAGCTAAGATGGTGGAAGGGCCGGAGAGAATTCACCAATTATATATTGGGGATGATTAGGAGGCCAGACACGATAGGGCCACAGTGGGTAATTTTAGCCAGGGCATCAGGGTACCACCCCTATTCCTTTGAAAGATGCAGAGGGATCTTTTATGACCTCAGAGTCAGGACCTCGGTTTTACCATTTTACCATTTTAACAGGCCAGTGTCCCCATCTCAGCACTGGGGCATTGGAATTAATTGGTCTGCCATTCAAGTGCTGGCCAGCCCTAAACCTGCTTAGCTTCAGGATTACCTAGCCTGAACTGCAGGTGGAATGGCTGCTGGACATACAGAACCATTAACCGACTTTTCCTCAGAGCTATGAAATACGTACAGTACACCATAGATAGCTCAACTGCTGACCCCTTGAACCACAAAGCAAATGGCATGTATCTAACACTGGATATCTTGCATGAGGCACACCCTGTACTTACCAGCCTCTTCAAAAGCACCCAACAAACCCTCCTGATTTATACTCATTTAATATACAATAACACATAATGAATATCCAGTATCTAACATCTAATTTCTTGAGCTAACTATTCGCTGGAGGTGGACAGTTCAGATTCTGAAAGTAAAAATCTAGATCAGGATTTTGTTTCAACCTTTCTGGACTTGAACAATCCACCTCTGCTTAGTACACAGTCATGATATAGTAGGCCTACATAATATCTACAAGTGAATGAGGACACTACAGCAGCCACAGAGTCGTCAATGTCTCCCACAAGGCTAAAAAAGGGGAACAGGGCAGTGTGTGGTTCAGGGGGTTAAGACACTGTGCCTGTGATCAAAAGACTGCTAGCTCACATCCTGGGGTCGGCAGAGTGATTTCACAGCTGTGCCCTTCAGTAGGGGCCTTAACCCCCAGCTGCTCCAGGGACAGCTGCCCCTGTTTTTTCAAATGTGTTTGTTGCTTTGCTTAAAACTGTCAGCTAAATAAATATAATGCAATCAATAGGAAAAAATCAAAGAGACATACTCTTTTTTGCTGTAGCCATGCTCGGCCTGACAGAATTCCAGGTATCACAGTGAAATCATCATGGATCCCCGTCTCACAAATACTCCTAGGGAGAAACACAGTAAAAGGCAGGTGAAGAATAACACAACCTCTCTGTACGGTCTATGTAATAATACCATAAAATAATACTATAAAATCAGCTTGTCTGATAAACAGTAAAAGGTTAGTCAGTTAAAATGTTCTGCACACAAAAATTCCATTCCCCTCAGCACAGTGAGTAAACACTTCACTAATTTTAAAACCCTAAAACTCAAACACTAGCTGATCCCAGCAGACTGAATCAAAGCCATGTCACATGTCACAACACCCTCACCGATGCAATGTGTCTGGGGAAAACAGCTATATTTCTGGGCAGGGCGACATGCAAGTACAAACAATGCAGAAACTCCTGCTGGCATCTTGAGAAGCTGTCAGACAACACCAATAAATACCTGTGGCTTCGGCAGGGCTCAGTCATGTGACTGCCGTCTGTTGCAGCACAAGCAGGTGGTGCAAGAGCTGTCACCAGGCACCGACGAACAAGAAGCATCTTACGACGGGTGATTGCTCAAACATGGCACATGGAGATAAAGCTCAGCATGCCAGGGGAATAAAAAATAATTGCCTTCATATTTTGGCAGCGCCAAGACTCATCTAGCGCCGGGCATCATTTTAAAACAAAATAAAGTGATCAGTGTCTATAAAATTGAGCCTCTACCTTATTTGTCCAGAGACTCATGAAAAATAAAAGGTATAAAGGTGTTACCTGGACTCTCAACACCACTACCTAAGCCAGCAAGGTGCAGCTGCATCTCTGCTTCCTGCAAGTCGCCCACCCCCCATGTTTTATGACAAAGCCCACTAGACAACTCCATTAAATCAGACTAAAACAGTTAAGAAGAGGCCCTTAAAAGGTGAATATTTTAACCATCGTTCTGCTGTACAGAAGAAGCGGTACCGCAGCATTTCTATACCAAGCAATGCGGAGGGAAGCTTGCAGAAATATTTCTCTTGTGTTTATTACAATAGGTGGCCACTGATCTCTGAACTTAAAAGATACTATCGGTCAGTTTGGGTATAACTCACAACAGACTTTAAATAAGTACTGGTAAATGAGAAATGCGAGTCTTCTTTTTTCTTATAAACATCAGACCACTGCCATATCAACTACACACATTTAAGACGTATGAAGCGCATACAGGGCTGCTGCGACGGACCACCCCCAGCGCATTCCCAGCCACGGCTGTCAAAGTGGGCAATCTGACGCCGTCACCCACCTGGGCGCCTCAGTCCGCACACGGCGCTTCCACGCAGTCCCACAACTAACGAGGCGAGCGGAGCCGGACCGAGCCACGGCGTCACCGGAGCGCGACGGGTGTTTCGGGCCGCCGCCGCCAGACCGCGCACCGCCGTCCCTTCCGCAGTGCCGCCCGTCTCTGTCGAAAGTGCAACGCCTCCCGAAACGTAGCTTCCGCTTCTGCGCATGCGCACGATGACGACTTCTGCTGGGAGGCGTGCTGTTTTTCAGCACCGTGTCATGTTTCATCGTCAGTATACGCGAGAGAGAAGAGGGGAGTTAATTTATAAAAACAACCGGACGATGATGAAGACCTACGACTTTTACTCAGCTTTGAAAGGTTTTGTTTCGCACAGGGAATTAATGCCCAATGTGACTCAGAAGGAGCGACGTAAAATACGGCGTCTGTCCGCTAACATGCAGTAAAATGTGACATTCCTTTAATGTTTTTCCTAATGTGCCAAACGAAAATACTATTATATATTACACCCGATTTAATATGCTGTAAAATGACTTAATCTATGTGTGCGGTTTTCCTTCTTAGTCATTCATCTTCTTAACTGTACCAGTGTCATTATCATACACTCCTGCGGGGCAGCTGTGTCGTGTGGTGCTAAATGAACTGAATTATATTTGTTTCTGACAGACAACCGATTGTTTTATCTTGGACCATAGTGTTTTATGTTGTGGGCAAATAAAACATTTCTTCAGTTATTTTGGTATGATTGTAGACAATGCTGTACATGTATTACAGCCCCTTGATGGGCAAAGAAAGATATAAAATAACCTGTATTATAACAAAGACATTAACGGGATCGTGCCTTCGGGATCGTGACGTCACGCAAAGTGGGATTATGGGATTTTGGGACAAAGAAGCTACAGAAGTTGCCCACAGTACTGGAGGTAAGCATTTCACTGTTATGTTACGTCACCGTAATGAAAATCATAGTAGAATGGTACGAGGCTGAAGTTGGCTCCTTATTCGGATTTTCCGGTCCACCTTAAATGCTGCGCAACCAATTGCAATTCTCCTCTTGCGCCTCTAGGTGGGCTTATTTACCGATGCTTACGTTCAGAACTTCAGTATTTGGATTTGTATTAACTTATTAAATGCTGTGAGCCGAGGAAAACAAACTTCAGAAAGACACAATATGATGTCTGCAAGTAATTTTACTTGTTACCAGCCTGGCTCAAAGTTGTTTTCAGCTTCAAATCCACCGGAGAAGATACACGTTGGTTGTCAGTATGTGATGATTTCCAAGCAGGTGTTTAAAGGGTCAAACATTTTGAGCCAGAGAAAATTCACTTCAGATTAATAGTATATGATGTCTGCAAGTGATATCATTTGTTATCTGCCTGGCTCAACGTTGATTTCACCTTCAAATCCACCTGGGAACATAGCTCACGTACACATTACTTGTCATTATGTGATGACTTCCAAGCAGGTGTTTAAGGGGTCAAACACTTTGAGCCAGGGAAAACTTACTTCAGTCACACAGAATATGATATCTGCAAGTGATATCACCTGTTACCTGCCTGGCTCAAAATTGTTTTCACCTTCAAATCCACCTGAGAACATAGCTCAAATACACATTGGTTGTCATTATGTGATGATTTCTAAGCAGGTGTTTAAGGGGTCAAACACTTTGAGCCAGGGAAAACTCACTTCAGTCAGGAAGTGAGTTTCAGGACGGTGCGAAACTACCTCTTCTGTGCTCATGTTTAATGTCCCAATTTTGGTGGAATACAGGGAAATAAGTGCAACTCAGACCCTTAGGTCAAGTTCCGTTATCTCCGCTAGCTTCGTAATTAGCACTGTCATTGTGCGCCACGCCGCTTGCAAGGCGGTCATGTCTCCCGCCACCTCTGTGATTGGCACTGTCACTGTGTGCAGTGCCGCCTGCGAGTCAGACATCTCTACCGACACCTCCGTGATTGGCACTGTCACTAAAAAGGTTTATATGAATTAAATGTTTTATTCCAGTCGAACAAGAACTGAATAAATAAAACAAATTCAACAAAAATCTCTCAACTTCGAATC
>JAODKM010000016.1:14114920-14129770 GCA_026780845.1 Petrocephalus sullivani | reverse complement strand
CACTGCATACAACCTTGTTTCCATTGCCATTTCTAATTGGCCAGCAAGCCAGGAACGCGAGATTCGACCGTTTTGATGGGCTAATAGGTTTCTCACTCAAATATCAGAGGCGGGGGAAAAAACCTCAGACCCCTGAGGTTAGGTTATTGCGGGAGTTAAAACCTCAATATCGATGCGATAAAGGTTAATCGTGCAGCCCTAATCTGTAGTTTGTTTTACATTTCCATTATCGGAAATGTTAAAAAATGGCTGTATTTTTTGTGAAATTTTATTTCGAATTTCACATTTAACGTACAACCCCAAATCAGAAAATGTTGGGACAGTACGGAAAACGCAAATAAAAAAAGAAAGTAGTGATTTCTAAATTTACTTTGACTTGTATTACATTGAAAACAATACAACAAGCACACACCTGAAACATCACTTGGTGTCTTCAGTCCCTAAACGTATTTTCAGTGTTGTGAAAAGGAATGGCAACATTACAAAGTGGTAAATGCTTTACTGTCCCAACTTTTTTTTAAATGTGTTGCAAGAACATTGGAATGCACTACTTTTTATTTGCGTTTTCCATACTGTCCCGACATTTTCATTTACCGTTAAAGTACCGGACCGATAAGCAGCACCGGAAAGAGTAGTAGTATCATTAAAATCTTAATACCCATCCCTAATCGTCATGGCATATTTAGCTTAGTTTAATTATTTTTTATTAAGCCGTTTAGACTGTGAAGAGCGATTCTCATTGAACTGTCTGATGAACTGACCCTGGCTCTTGAACGACTTACATGACAAAAACATGCTATTCCTGTCCGTTAAGTACTGACAATACTTGGATTTTACAGGATCATAAGAACAGGACCTGGCTGACAGATCAGGGACATCCCACCCTCTCAAGACGGTATTTGAAGTTTTACTGCTTATATGAACATTGAGTTTTTGTACGAATGTTTCTCATTCTGCAAGAATGCACAAATATTTTTTTTTGTGAATGAGGCCCCTGGTTCTTTAGAACCTCCCATTGTCAGTGATAGAAAGCTTAAACATTCTGCTCGCAGCAGAGATACCCCCACCAGCGTATTCCTATATAACCTGGAAATGCAGGGAGGTTAAAGAGGGTATCATCATTTTTTTATGTGCTTTCACAGCAGGATATTTCTGATACCGAAGTAAACTTTGTGGTTTGGTGTTGAGTCACTCACCGCATAGGTTTTCCCATGACAGGCAATAACACCAAGACCATGTCGAGCACTTCTCATGGGAGGGATCACGGTCCATTCGTTGGTGAGCGGGTCATAGCACTCAGAGGTAGAGTAGTACTCAGTACCATTGATGCCTCCACAGATGTACACCGAGAAAAACCAGTGTTAACCTGAAAACTCTTATGCTTTCTATAACTGGTGTTCGAGACCTAGAAAGACTAAATGCGCAGTTGAATAAACCATTATTCAGAAAAGTTTATGAGGTGAACGTGGAACCTACCCAAGGAGGCATGAGGCACAAGCTAGAAGATTTACAGATAAAGTTCATCGTGGCACAAGTATAAAGTTAAGTGCTATGGATAGTGTGTGAACACCAGTTCATCTATCCCACAAGTCATGGACTGTAGGAAGAATTGCACAAAACAGAGCCAGGTCAGGACTCAGTGTCTACATTGTTAAACTATGACGTAGTGCTACCCAATGTGCCACTAATGCAGACCGATAACGCAAAGTCGTTTAAGTTTCATCCAAACACTTCAGCTTAGTGAACATGGCGATTAGACACTACAGTCTGTGAATGTGTAAAATATCCATTTTTAAGGGAAAAATGAGAGTAAACACAGGCAGATTCTCTCCCCCTTTGACCCACCTTGCCATGCAGTGTAGTGGCACTGGCGTTACTTCTCCGTGCGTTCATGATCTGGATGTCGTTCCAACAGTCCTTTTCTGGATCATACCTCTCGGCCGTGTTGAGGGAACTGTAGCCATTATAGCCGCCCATGGCGTAAATGAAGCCGTCGAGTACGGCCATGCACGTAAGGACCGTGGCACGTGACAACGGTTTGACTGTCTTGTAGTGGAACGTGACAGTGCCACGCGCCGCATAACAGTGGCACGTTGGAGCCCCTAGTGGTACGTGACAGTCATTGCTGCGTGGTTTGCTCTACGTGACGGCGGGCGAATTTTGTTTTTGCAGGGTGGTAGGGGAAATCTCATTAATATTCATGAGATCAGCAGTACCTGATTGGCCACTGAATGCGTTAGACAGGAAAACCAGGAAATGCAGTTACGCTGTTAAAAGGAATATAATAAAGGCAGCTATTCATAATTTATCACAACAGTAAAGTATTGCATTTCTGTTTAATAAAACTATATGTCTTTCATAAAAAAAGACATTAACACACAACAATGTATGCAAGTTTACTCATGTTCATTGTATGTGTATGTGTGATTGTATTGGTAATATTGCAGTTAACTGTGATGTAGTCCGTGATACTCATGCACATGAATTTGGCTTAAGTAAAGAAAATAAGAACTACATATACACGCGTGTTTATTCAGCATCGACACACTTTCTGATTTTTATATATTGTTTTTTTTTATTGTGAATAGTCAAGCTGAACATTTTTGCTGAACACCAGCGCCATCTTTCAGTCAAATAACGTGACCTTGAGACACCGTTCAATTTATTATGATCCCATGATCCGTTGAAGTGAATCATAGAATCAATTCATTACAACGGACAGTTCGAAATAATCGAATCAGTTAATTGAGTTGAACTTCCCATCACTACTGCTAACAGGCCCCGTAATGTTACCAAGCACCAGTCATGAGCCCAACACACTAGAATGGGCAGGTAGGATTGTCATTGAGTGAATATAAGAATTCCAATAATAAATATTAATACATTTATAAAGCAGCTGTTTCCTTGAAAAAGACATGATAGTGTCATTAGAAAGTTTAATACATTTTATTTTAATCTTTATTTTATACATATAGCTTAATATATTAGTATTTGATATTTTTTCATTTCAGGGTTTGGATATTTATGAGCACTAATTCTTACAGAAAATAGATTCTGATACTGTTTAACATTACATTGTGTTAACTGTTCAAATAAATCTTCATTGTGAAGCAACACTTAGGCTACTGTATTTGCACTGAATTGGAAATGACGTTATTTTAATATAGTGAGTCGTGAACTAAAGTGGGCCGGTCTAAGGCTTGAAACTCCAGGGCTGAAAAGGAGTCCCACTCCGGCCCTGGGCGTGCACAACATTTTTGTGCATACGCACCGTTTCTACATGAAGCCCCTGGACATTCCGATCCACGCGGTGGTCACCGAGCATCGAGTCAGCATGTGCCTGGCCCGTGTGAGCGGCACGAGAGCAGCCAGCCCGCAGCGCATATCCCAGTGTTTCTCAATCCAGTACCCCAGGACCCTCAGACGGTCCATGTTTTTGCTCTCTCACAATTTCTGTTGCTGTGGTTCCTCCTTGTTTGAAGAAATCCACCACTAATCCAGTTCCAAAAACAAACATCCCCACCTGTCTAAATCATTATCGCTGTTACCCTGACCACTCTTGAATTCAAGATTAAAATTTGTCACGTGCTTGAATGTAGTGGCACACCAGCAATTACATCAAATTTGTGCTACTCCAAACTGTGAAATAAACAAGGTATAACCAAATTAAATAATATGTTAACAAAATAAGAATTAAAATAGATAGGCTGGCACCCCATCATGGTTTGTACCCCGCTTTTGTGCCCATAGCCTTCGGGATGGCCTCCGGACCCCCCACGACCCTGGATAGGACAGGCGGTTTCAGAAAATATACTGTATGGATGTATGTAAGAATTTATAGAAACATACAGTATAAGAAGTATATAAAGGAAGGGTGACCAGATAATCTATGTCATCCCAGACACTTTGAGCTGCTTCAGGTTTTAAAAACTACTTTAAACCTGAAAGGCTCCTGTGCTTGGCTAAATAGTTATTCTTGCATTTTTACTGGTTTGTTTCCTCAGTTGAAAGACTCATTTAGCTGTGTCACATTAACTTCAGTTTTTGGTGGTCAGCCTCCTATAATAATGCACCTATCAGCACGCAGCAAGAATGCAGCGCTTAAATCCAGGTCCTTTTAATTGAAACGGTAGTTTACTAATCCTGTCCTAGCTCAAAGTGTCTGGGATGACATGGATTATCTGGTCATCTTAATAAAGGTAAAGATAAAAGTTAGAAGATCCATCCGTTTTCTGTAATTGATTGTCTTATTCAGGGTGGTGGGGGTTCAGAGCCTATGGGTGCAAGGCAGGGAACAACCCAGGATGGGACTCCAACCCATCACAGGGCACACTCACACAATGACATTGATGGACAATTTTGTAACTTCTATTAGCCTAGGCATGTTTATGAACACGAGACTGCTGTTTGTAGATTTTTAGTTCAGATTTCAATACCATGTATAGTCCCTCCAAAATCAGGAAACTGAGTCTGAATGCACCCCTCTGTGACTTTTTCACAGGCAGGCCTGAGGTGGTGAAGGAGGGATCCTGTACGTCAGCTCCCGTCACCCTTAATATTGGCACTCCCTCAAGGCTGTGGCCGGAGTCCGCTGCTGTATTCCTCATACATGCATGATTGTATACTCAAGAACAGCTTTAACAAAATATGCATAAGCAGGCCTCTCAACATCAAAGGCATACCAGCTGAGAGGGTGAGCACCATTAGATGTCTCAGTGCCTGTATCTCTGATTACCTCACCTGGTCCAATCATGTACAGAATCAGATAAACCCAGGGTGTACCATCTTAGGCAGCTGAGGAGGTTCAAAGTCTCACTGGCCATTTTCAAAGCCATCTGCTCTGGAGCAATAGAGAGCATTGTCACGAGGGGATTCCAAGTCTTGTTTGGTAATCACTCTGCCCTGGACCAGAAAGCCCTGCAGGGGGTGGAATGTTCATCTGAAGACATCTGCAAAGCTGACCTGCCCTCCCTACAGGACACCTCAGACCAGGCAGGAGCAGAGTTGCCAAAATCAGCAGAGACCCATCCCACCCTACCAACTACCTCTTTACCACACTGAGATCAATAAAGTGTTTCTGCTGTTTCTCAGTGAGAACTGGGAGGCTCAGAAGGAGCTTCTACCAGCCATCAGATTGCTAAATATTTAATTTTTGTTATGGCTTAACAGTTAGTATTTATATATGCACATCCCACTTTATTTTCTTTATAACTTTGGTTCTTATTTATTGTATTAATTGTATTGTTACCATTTCTGGCTATCCACTTATTTTTATTATTGAGTTGACTGCTATGCATTTCACTGCAGATTATAGTCCCACTGTATACCTTGCATGTGACATGTAAAGCCTTTGAATTCAATGAATGTGCCAGTGACTTAAGGCTAGTGGTGGCTCATGCAGTACTGATGCTCTAAAGTGTGTGTTGGATACAGATGACAACTCCAACCAAAGACCCTTATCGAAGCAGATTGCTTGAAGGAGAATCACGTGACTGATACAGCTGAGGTGTTCTTTTCCCCAGTGATCCTCAAGCCACATGAATCCACATGAATGAAAACATATTTCTAAAACTTCTAAAACTAAATTTAATATACACACAGTATCTAGATGTTTGTTAGCTTACTTTTGGTAGACATTGAAAATTCATATTAACATTTAAATTCATACATTGGTAAGAGTCCACGAAATCTTACTGTAATTCAATGAGGTGCTGTTGCTGCTCGTCACCCAGACTGCCTGCTATGACTTCTGAAATTCACCAGATGTCGCTGTTTATTGAATCGAAAAATTCTATTTAGCAGCATTTTAATTGCGTATTCTACCTCCACATAATCGAGATATGATGGTTGCATAAGGAATTTTACCCTGGGATAATATGGCAGGGAAATAACCTACCAGTGTCTGGACCTCAGTGCCCCCATAGCAATAGGCATGAGGCCAATAATTACAAGAATAACAGGCGAGAATATTGGGGATATTTCATTACCTAAGACAAAGTCAAAAGAGAGATCCAAAGGCTATTGCATTTAAAATTAATAAGCCAAAATGTGAAATGAAATGTGAAAACTGTGTAATATTTGCCCTGGTATGCGTGTCTTTCATTAGTGTGTAACCGTTAGTGTTGTTTGAATGTTTGGCTTCCCTCTCTGTGCTGCTTCTAGTATTAAACCAATAGTGGCTGTTAATAAAGCGAGCAACTTCCATTTTAAAAGCACGGACATCAGCTTTATTAAAATGACTCACACACTCCCAACAATACATTTATTTTCCCCTGCATCGGAAACATTCTGTGCCCTCTACAGTTGTGCATGCCGTGACAGAACAAACGCGGTGCTGACATCATTATAACCTCAGCACCACTGTGCTGCCCCTTCCAAGCTTCCAAAAAAGGACAAATATAAGGACAAGTTAGCAATGGGGGGCACCAACTAGGCAAAGGGGGGCTAATTTGGCACCCCCACTGCGAGTTTAGCACCTTGTGTTACAAGCTTGGCACCACCATGGCTAATTAGCGCACCCCCAGTGCTAGGATGGTGCCCCAATAGCGGCATCATTCTCCATTTTCTCTGTTGTCTTTTGCTGTCACCATAAGAGAAAAGACTGTGGATTCAGTGAGAGGCCGCAGCAGTCTGTGTGTGCCTACAACTATGGGCAGATTAGCCGAGAAACATCTGGGAACCCAGGACTCTAGCAGCACAGATATTCAAAAACTGCCCTAGACACATTCGCACATAGACAGGGCAACATTCCTCAACAAGACAAAACGCGTTTTTTAGGCTACATTCAGCACAGTTACAGTTTCTTGAGTGCTTTGCTACATTTCTTGACAAAACAGCAACCATGACTACCACACATTAATCCACAGCAGAATGTAATTCCTTATTGTTTCACACACATTTCCGTATGTTTTAGTACATGGATGCAAAAGTTCTTGTACAATTGTCATCATTAGGTATGATTTTCAGGTGCTAGAGTCTTGTTAGTCAAAACTGAATACAGTATCTAGTTTCCCAATATAATAATTTTACACCCAAAACTATATATGTGTCATACACCGGAGGAAGGGAAGGGGCGAGTGCAAGCGGGTATAGGAGGAGCAAGGGTGTTTTATTTACAGTCCAGAAGTAAACTCAAAAATCACAGGGTATTCCAAAACAGGGCCAGACGCAGGAGGAGGACAACTTCAATGACAGAACTGGGGAGCACAGCACTGGGAGGCACTTTAATACTAAACTAATGAAGGGGCAAACAAGAGGCAGCTGTGCACATTTAACAAGAGAGCAGGAACAAGCGGTAAGACAAATGAGCCCCAGATGTGGCTTGTTTAAGGCCATGCTGGGGAGAAAACAGGAAGATCATGCAGACACAGTAGGCATGATAATATGTGATAATCGCATAAGCCACCACATGCAAAACAATTCACCAAACTTTTAGAATGATTCAAGAATGTATTCTATATTTCACAGTGGTACAGCCTGGTTGTATTTTGACTCCTACACTACATGATTTTGTTTGAATGCTTTCTCTTGCTGGTGAACTTACATACTGTAAGGTGAAGCCTTGCAATGGTGAAACTGCTGGTGTCTTTGACATGAATAAGTATCAGTTTGCCAAAGAGAAATTATCATTCAGTGATAGTGAGGAAGTGGAAAATGACTATCATTTAGAATTTGGGAGCTCAGAAGCAGGCTCTGCTCCAGCTCTCGGTAGCAGGGTGGGCCAGGAAGGGGGCAATTACATATAAAAAGATACACTTCCTCCTCTTGGCTGGGTGGGCCAGCATTGAGATTGGGTGGGCCAGGCCCACCCGTGAAGCCAAGCATTCTGACCCTCATTGTTAAAACAATGCCAAAGGTACTTTTGGTGGCACTGACTCACTGGCAGAATTATTTGTTTTTGAGACTTGAGGTAATTGTTTTGGGGGAGTTACAGTTTTGTATCTAAACCATAGTGTTGTGGTATAGACATAATCTGTTTTGAGAAATGCTCCTATAATCGGGAGAATGCCAAGAATGCTTTGGCAAATTTCCTGCATGCCATATAGGTACTGAGAATATTAGCACATGTTCTAGAAGCTCATATTGTTTAATAAAAAGGATGATTTATTTGACTTTCTTTCATCATTAATTGTTAAGTTATGTGCTCAGGAAGCAGCATGGTTTACCAGCATGGTGACAATTCAGTTCAATTTAATTCAATTCATTTATTGTCATGTGTACAAGTACGAGTACCATGTACAATGAAATGCTTGCTTGCAGTGCAGAGAGCTGAACTATAGGTTTATAACACATACATTTGCACCCCTTGAGAAACAAAAACATGATACACTCATAACCCAGATTTCTCCCCTGAGTTTTTTGGGTTATTCAGTATTATGTGTGATGTTTTTGGGCCAGAAGTCAGGAAGACACACCGACATACCGCTCAGATCAGAGAACCTCGCAATCTGATAATAGGTGTAACGGTATTACAGTGCCAGTAAATGGGTGCAGTTAATTAATTGGTTCTTTGGAAACTGTGGGCTGGATTTTGGATCTGGAGGTTGACAGGTTGTCGGACTTGACAAGAACCAAGAAAAAACAGGTAAAATATGTTTAATTACATATACGTGTACAAATAACAATAAAAGAAATTTATAATTTTTTACATAATATGAAGGCTTGATCAAGATTATTACAGTGATTATAACAATTGTGAAGTCCTTTGAATAGCAGCCAGGAAAAGAGATTTTATCAAACATATTGTTAACTTATACAGGAAACAAAATGAATGAATATGTTGCAGTACAACGAAAGAGTGAGCTTTAAAACAGGGTTTTGATGTATTTATGTTGGCTTATTTACAATAAATATTTTCATTACTCAACGTATGACAGAATTAAATGTCAGCCAGAAAATGTTTCCAATCAAAGTACATTATCTGGTTTTTATGACAGGTGCATGGCTCCAGTAAAAACACACAGTCTTAATTAAGTTTAGATCTTAAGATCAAACACATACTTCAGAACAACTTTAGTCTTCCATTACAACAGGGGTAATGATAAGGGGGACTTCATTCTTGCCCGATTTATTGCTACAGGGGCAGAAGAAGGGGTAGATGGTATCAGAGAAGGTGCCGTGGAAAGTGTAGACGTGCAATTTAGCCTCCACATTGTAAAAAGAGACTTGGCCCCTTTCATAATCGATAAAGACACCTATTTTCTGGGGTCTTAGGAGGGAGCTGGAGGAACTGGTTTGAAATCCATAATTGCTCTTATCCCTCAGGCTTAAGAACCAGAAACCATGGCTAGGGTGGACCGTGACCTTGCCCTTTCTGTTTACGGAGTGACTGGCCACACCCAAATCCCAGTCTGTCTTGCCCCTCACTTCCACCTCCCAGTAGTGGCGACCGGATGTGAAACCCTCTTGGCCCAGGACACAGAAAATGCGGTTGAATCTCTGTGGGTAGTCGGGGACTCTCTGGGTTTTGCTTCCACAGTGCACCTGCTTCCTGTCCTCGGACATAATAAGCCGTGGGTGAGCCGTGCTGGCGTCCAGCATCACCTCCACTTTAAGGAGAAAAGCATCAGAGAAGCGGCACGTGTAAGAAATCGTTTTCAGCTCTTTCCCGGATAGAACATCTACGGTAAAATATTTTCACTTGCAATCACGCTATTTAAAATAACCAGAGGATTTTATGAAACAATGAAATAAGCTGTAAGGAGACTAACAGAAGAATACAGACCTGCATATTCCTGGATCTTCATAGCTTCTGAAATAAAGAAAAACACAGACTCCTTATTTACACATCCTGCCCACCACACTTCTGTGATGAGGAAGATTACGGAGAGAAATTCCGGGGGTAAAACTATGGTGACACTTTAAAGATTAAAGAGCTTCTGTCTGGTTTGACACTTTGCCTTACTTGGCTGTGATGTTAGTGGGGTGGAGTCTGCTGTAGCCCGTAAACCTGTTTTAAAGAAGGAGTGAAGCTAAAATTAAGACCACATTATACATTGACAGGAACTCATGTTCACAGTGTAACTGATTGTTGTTTTAAAAAGCAGAGACAAACAGAAACATGAAACTGATAATCAGGCATGCTGTGATCTAAGCCAAGAGGATGCAATGTGGGGCGAAGGAAACTGTGGTTTACATTACCAGCTCCTTTGATTTTTTTTTTGTGTTGCCTTTTAGAACCATGAGCTTATTCTGACACATTCCTTCTGTACTGGGATACAGTTCACGAAGGAAAGTATCAGGCATGCTATAAGATAAATATTACTGGCCACATCTATTTTTCTGTATCTGGTTTTACAGCTTACACTTCAAACATAAAATTGGGTATCTTTTACTTGCACTGTAAAAATAAACCGTTGTTCTTACAGAAAAAAACTGGCAGCTGTGGTTACCAGAATAATTCCGGAAAAAATACAGCAAAGCCGTAATCATCATTACAGAACAATGTGTTAATTCTACAGTGTAGAACTAGTAAATTTAACAATGTATTTCTGCTGAATTAACATGACAATTATGCTATTAAACCAATTATTTTGGTAGTATTTACATCCAGTTATCGTACAAACCATTAAAGTACGTCCTCTGCGCTTAACCCAGACGTGACATGAGAGAGGATGGCTATTATTTAGCATCCAGGGGACAAAGTTTGGGGATGACACAGAATACCTTAGGGGTACCACCTCTGCAAGGGATTTGAACCTGCAACCTTCTAAACAGAATAACACTTCCTTGACCATGAGACCACCACTACATTTCATTTACAGCAAAAAGCCTCATTATAAGACTGTCATTTGACAGATTTTTCTGTACACTCCCTTTCAAAAGTTGCTGATAATGTAATGCATCTAGATGCATTAATAGTTTCTTACAGTGAAAGCAACATCTAAATACTGCAATTTTACATATAGACAATCCCAGTTAATTCAGAACAGGGCAAATATCCGGCACACATTCGCATAAAGCGGTGTTGGGGAAATTATTCACAAAAGTTCTCCATTATAGACAGAAGTAGGAAGTTCAGTTCCAGAAAATATAAATCCAGACCAAAGTTTTGTTTCAACCAACCGCACTGAACAAAAAAAGTTACTTTGACCGAACTCTGTTGAATCACGTACTTCAGTTAAATTCTGAGAACAGAACGTTAATGTCTAATTAAACTAACTGAATTGCTTGCTAGACATTATCAGGGCTGAGGGAAGGTGAGAACTCCCCTACTGCCTATAGGAGTGCATTTTCCCTGGAGCAGATATAATGGGTGGAGGCCTCATTGCTTTTAGATAGGAGATAGGACAGGAGAACCAATCGAATTATTTTGGCTTCATTTTTTTCTGAGCCCACCGTTATCGAGGATGGTATGTCAAGGATATTAGGTGTGCTTTTTAGTATTTATATGATTTGTGGAGTGTTGTTCTGGGAGCTAATGAGTGTATAAGCTCTCTTTTCCCTCCCCCACCCAAAAAAAAAATGTCAATGCACATCAGCCATATTTTGTTCCTTTTGTTCATGTTTTTGTAACCACAGCTGCCATTTTTTTCCCTGTAAAAACAACGTTGTGTGGGTATCTCTGGTTAAGCTTTGACAAAAAGCCCACGTTTCTTGTAGGGATTTGATTCTAAAATTTTTATATGCGCCACAAGCTTACTCATCTCTGGGATCCTCTTCAGCTCGTCTTGGAAACGCGCCACCAGCCTTGAAACAATCTTGTGTACCTTTACCACGCAGATGTCAGGGTTGACCGATATGCTGGACCAGTCCTTTGTCTGGGGGGGGGGGGTTACAAAGCTGTTCAACTTCACAGCAAAACAAATATTTTAAACACTAGGATGTCCAAAGCGAACTATTCCTTAGTTTATAAAAAGATTCAAAGTTCCCAGTTCAATGATGTACAGGACTCCTGGACTAACAGCAAAAATAATCAGTATTTGCAAATTCTCTATCATGTCCTGCAGATTTAAAAGCAACTGCTACCAGACATCAGTCAGCAAAGGAAATATGTCTGACCTCAAGCAAGAAGTCATTGTCTTCAGACTGGAGGAGCTGCATGAGGGTATCACCCCTCTTCCGTAACTCTTCAATCTCCTCCTCCAGCTCCCGAATCAGGTGCACAGCCTGGCGCTCAGCCACCTGGCAGTTCACCTCTATGATCTCGAGAAGCTCAGCCTGGCTTCTCTCGATAGAGCTGACCATGGTGCTGAAGACCTGCAGGCTGCCCCGCATCTCTGTGTCCGCAGATTCCTGATCAGGAACACCGGGGATGGACCGGGAAGCGGAATCAGTTTTAATAATTCCCCGAAGCAATCAAAATCTCATTCTATACTGCTTATGTCTGTTAATAAATCAATTCTATCTCCCCTTCTGGGCAGCAGTGTTCTCAAATGCATCAGTGTTCAATGGGTTTAAGGAAATCTTAGAATGTGTCCTCACTTTGATGTCCTGCAGGGATGTTCTTATCTCCTCCACCTTCTTCACCCTGTCTTGTATCATCTCCTGGATCTCATTTTTGGTTATTCCCGACAGAGACTATAAAAAACAATGTTGTTTTGCACGATATATAATTATCAACAAATATATATTTAGGACATTTGAAAATTATTGCTACAAAAGAGTAACTATCTTCTTTTAGGAAGGGTATATGTAAAGACCCACCTTATTAAGCAGCCTCTCCCTCTCAGCAAGGATGACGCCATGGTCCGCGTGATCCATCTCTGCACATCCGTCACAGATGCATGTTCGGTCTTTCTTGCAGTACAGTTCCATGCGCCGCTGGTGACTCTGGCACAATGGGGTGTGCTGGCAGTCTGCGGGCCCACCCAGTGTGAACCTCCTGAGGGCCAGCCGGGAACCTGAAGTCTGTGGCAGGAGTGCCTGGGCCTCGTCTGGGACCAGGGCAGCCGAGGCTGGAAGAATGCAGTTGTTGGTAACTCAGCTATGTGATGGGGTCTGATGGGACCCCACCTCTGCAAGGACAACATCGGGCAGCTCACCTGGCTTTGGTAGGCTCACGCAGGACACTCTCCGGCGGTGGCTGCGGACCCCAAGGCCTGCCATGGCTTTGAACTGCTCGGTGATCTCCCTGAGGGTTCGGTTGATGTGCAGGTCGGGTCTGTTCCGGAAGGTCTCCTTGCACAGTGGGCACTGACAGATTTTGCTCTCATCCCAGTACCTGCCGATGCAGACCATGCAGAAGCTGTGGCCGCACGGGGTGGACACGGGGTTGGTGAAGATGTCCAGACAGATGGAGCACTGGAACTGCTCGGTGGACAGGAAGCTCTGCGGCAGAGCCATCTTCACCAGACAGACACAACAAAATGGGCTTGACTTAAACTTTTTTGTAGCACTAACATCCATCCTTCCATTTTCTAACAAAGTCATGAAGAACCAGGCAGCACAGAGTAGAGGTGCATCCCGGATGGCATTACCGCCTACAGGTAATGCACTGGACTTGTAATTTAAACAAACCATAGTAGTGTGCAGCAGCAATTAAATGATGTTTTATATTATGAGGCATGAAAGACACCATGGGCCTGTACTGGATAAGCAGTTATTGCAGATGGCTGGATGTGCAGCACATTTATCCAACAAACAACCATTACAAAATACACCGTAAAACACCTAGCCACTGATGTCAACAACTGAAATACACACGGAAAGCTCTCTACTTATCTGGAGCACATGTCTCATTGCGTTTTTTCGAAATAGACAGTGAGCATATGGGGCCTGGTAGCTGCGGGTACCTGAATCTCTGGCGCTGTCTGCTCTCCTAGGTGTTGCCTACCGGGGATGTTGCGACGGTCTGTCATAGCGGGAGCTGCAGTGGGGCAGCGTGCTGAGGGAACGTCGGTTGTCACAGGCAAATGAGAAGTGGGACATTGCATGTTTTTGTGTACCCTCCAGACTCCGCCTCATCCCAGGTATCTGACAAACCTGTCTAACTGACAGGTACAACAAGTTATTTACAGCTGAAAAAAATCCCACATTTAATTATTGGATCAGCAAATTGTTCCTTATCAGGCCTGTGTCGACATTTTTCATAAGAGAACAAGACAAAAAAAAATATCTGTTAAAAAAGTAGTGGAAAAACTAAATATGTTTGTATATATTTATAAATACAATTAATTTAATTCATTTTAAAGTAAAATAGCATTTTTGTATTTATTGGCAGGTTGGGATGGGAAAATGTATATAGTCTACGGGCAAATCTGAATAATGGCCAAAAACACATAATCCTAATACCAAACAAGATCTAATTAAAACCAATGCAGAGTATATACAAGTATATTATACGTAAGGTTGGGATTCCCAACTCGGCCCGGGGCTTCTGGTTAATTCCCAGAAACTAACTGCATATTTTAAATATTTTACGACCCCCTATGTTAGGCAACTCCCACCACAAAATTGGGAACCCTTACTTTAAGCAAGGAACAATGCGCATAATTTGATTTCCATTTTAGGTTTTTATAGACATTCTTATTAATAAATGCAGTGTGTCCATTCACCTCCAGCGAGTCCAAGCAAGTGACAGCTATTAATTAACAAGCATTAATTACATTTCGCACGCAAAGCAATCTTTAGGAAACCTCAAAGCTCAAAATGCTGAACCAACATCCCGTTACAGGTCTTAGATAAAATACAAAAAATGATCTGCCTGCGCACCGATTAAAAACCACCTTTGTTGAAAGATTTTACAGCCGGATTAACTTAATTTCGACTGTACCAAGTTATCCTACATTACCACTACTATCGATCATTATAAACAGCTGGATAAATCTATTTGGGGGGGGGGGGGGGGTTGTTCCCACATTGCTGTGATGCACTCCGACACTATACACAACACACACTTTAGTTATAAAA